>BPTQ01000004.1:109970001-110324713 GCA_019973895.1 Chrysanthemum seticuspe
AAAAAGTGGAAGCATACGACCGAGATGCAATGTACGGGATTCATCATTGGCCGGAACGCCGAAGAATCTACTACAGAAGCTGCCAGGTTCAGAAGTCTCAACATGCAGTGTTCAGTACTAAGGATATCGTTGCCATCAGACACGTTGATCTTTCGACCAAATGGGACTACACTTTTCTCAAGAAGATTGTGGTCAAAAGGCAAGATGAACGGGATTATGCATTCTCTGAAGCTGACTTTGAGAATTTGTCTATCAACGACATTGAAGACATGTACCTTGCCAAAGTACAGGGTCGCATGAGGCAATTTTCAACTGAAGTACAACGTGAATTCATCAAGTCACTACTCATCTTCATCAGACACATAGTCATCAAAGAACGTATAGAAGATCTCCAGCTTGCAGTTGAATCTTATCAGACCCGTGTCAACTTCACTCCACCACAGCTTGATCTTCCCGACATCAACCAGCTTCCATAATACACGCTCGTCAGCAAACCGTTTGGTGTCATTTATCGCAGTGAACTTCAACGCAATTGCTTGATGGCGTGCAACGATCTTCACAAGTTTGGGGATCACACTTTGAAGATGGTTAGGGACGGATTGGCTTATCGGTTGAAGGATATACATCTAAAGATTGGGTCTCCTAAGCGATGGAATTCTCAGGATCGAAGGGATGTGAGGAGGATCATCAGAATGATTGATGAAAGGTTGTATCGACGGGATCAGTTCAGAACACTGGAAAGCTTTGTTGGTGGTCGACCCAGGATGAACATCACCGGCTATCAACGCCCAGTTCGCACTCCTGGAAACATCACTGGACTTCCTGGTACCCCTTGAATTGCTTCTTTCATAATAAATTTGGATGTGTGATTATATTATGTCTATGGCTTGTGCACACATAACAGTGTACAACCCGTAATTGTCAAGAAAGGACCCTGTGGTACGTTTCAGTGCCACAATCCTTACAAAAGGAGCGAAAGCTTTTTACTTTTGAGTAAAACCTATCAAACCTTTCATTTTTCAAGGTTTTGCTCAAAAGGACAAGTACTTCCCCGTATGATTTTCAAAACCTCAACCGTTTATATCACTTGTTGAGGGGGAGTACTTGAGTTAAAAATTTGTTCACAAATTGTTCATAGTGGTCATCTTCCCGCAACACTCGAAATGGTCATATTTATTCTCAACTTTTCAAAAATAACATTTTATATGCCATTTTTGAGGGGGAGAAAATTATGTGATAAGAAATATGTTGTGTAAATGCAAATGAATCTTTGTGTAATAGACTTAACCAACGAATTGACGGTACTAAACTGTTAGTAACTCGAAAAGACTTGTCCGGGACGGGTAATAATTTCAAGCTTGTTCGCTAGCAATGTAAACGTGTCTCGCAAAGGACTTCTCCAAGTAGAAAGTACCATTCGAGAATATCTTGGTAGACATGAACTCTGACGGGTATGACAACCTTTCGAGGATTGTCTACACCTTCAAGGTAGTTATTAGAGCTAGTTGTCACCTAAAAGCTGTCAATGTAACTCTTTAACTATGCAACATAACCGTGTCTCGCGGGGGAGTGTCTATCTTGAGTTGATCAATTTATAAAGTGCGCGCTCTTTCCTCACTTTGTAGATTTCTGTAAAAACTCTTAAGCACATGTGGAGGGGGAGTATTTCTGAAAATCTAAAACTCTTCAAGTGTTTAAACATGTTTTTCATTCACAAACACTTTGAGAGATTTTCATGAAAATGGTTTTATGGCAATGGAGTTATAAGGAGATTAAGGTTAGGAATAACCGTCCTATGATCCGCCAGAGCCGGAGGGATCTACCCAAGGACATCACAAATAGTTAGTACTTAGAAGTCCTTAGGTATGATTATAAAAAGGAGAAAATGAGAATCGGAGAAAGAAGGAGTTGAAGAATTAAAAAAAATATGCAAAGAAAAGGGTGAAAAGAAATATCCCTCCAAACTATTCAACTTAGGGCAGACACCGGGTTCAATTCATATGCTATTGGTTGTCACTTAGTGACACCGTTATTGAAGATTAAAAGTCGTCATGGACCCAGTGACGCATGCACTAAACCTTCTTAGCCACTCAAGCTTCTCTCAACTGAAGCTTGTTTCATTCTCATAGGGAACCCTCCGTAAACTATTGGCTTTCTCTTAGAGATCACTGGTATTGAAGAAGGAGACCCTCTCCCTAGTCTCCGCTCAGGAAAAACCAAAACGTACTATTGAGTCTAGAGCCACGAGATTCATCAAAAGATCTCTTAGGTACACTTGACATTTCATCACTTGATGTTCAACAATAAGAACATCAGTGGTACGTTATCGAGTCCTTCACATATCTTAGCAATCTGTCGAGAACATTTATGAGAGGTTCACAACTGTGATCCTCAGTGATTGAATGGAAAATCCTGCCAGGGTCAACATCAAACAGCCCTGACAAACGATCACTTCGGTAACTCCCCGTGGATTACACTTAGTGTGTCGCAAATGGTCTACAGTCGTGAGGTGATGCTTTGGTGTACCTCAGCGACTCATCTGAACTATAGATGTACTTTGGTACATCGCGTTATCTCACTTGTGGGACTCCAGTTCAGGAACGCCTTTTGTGAGAATTAGAGTTGTGTTTTCACACTATGCTGTTAACACTCTCGAAGTTCAAACTTGTAAGTGCCGGAATCCGCTTATTAATAACTGTTTTAAATGTTTTCTTCTTATGGAAGCTCCGGAGCGGGATGATCGTGCAGATTCTTCTCATGTTCACGCCAACATCATCACTAATGGAAGTTCTATCCAAAAACAACACAATAGTCAGAATGATTCTTCGTCATCAAAGAATCTACAAAGTTAAAAGACTTAAAGAACTTCATCAGTACTGAATTCCAACATCAAAGAGCGTGTGAGCATGTTGAAGAATGACATGGAGACACTGTAGCAGCGAAGCAGACCTGAGGCATACTTGATGCAGACAACAACATACTATCACTTTCATCACAAAGAACAATGATCAAAGAACAAAGTTAAAGATGACGTCAAAGCATAACTGTTCAAAGAAAACTATCTCTCTACACTAGGGAGATTGTTCGAATCAAGGCATTTCTTCTCACAAGAAAGAAGAATGTCAGAAGACGTCAAAGCTACTATTACATCAACGCCTTCACCGTTTTTCATCACCAACACTTGAGGGGGAGATTGTTGGAATCACTCCTAAACCTTAATTCAAGTGTTAGTTACTTATATGTAATAGGTAGCTTATTATGGCCTTTATGTTTGTTTAAGGTCAAGCTTATGTAGAAGGCCCATAAGCTTAGGCCCATGTCCAATAAGGAAAAGGGAAGGAGTGGGAGTGTTGCCCTAGCTCCTTGCCTATAAATAGTCTTGTATAACCCTCACTTGAGGGTTGGTTGTTCAATTTATTCCTTTCACTCATATCTACGCATAACCGGTCATAAGCATATCGTATGTGTGTGTTTGGTTTATTGTTTAATCGCCTTTATCTCTTTCTATTAAGCTTGTGTTGTAAAACTAGTGACCTAACAAAATGGAACATAATAATTTTTCCTCCAATGTCTGCTGATGAACATATTGCGGTCTAGAGGGAAACCAAGGCAAGGGAAATCTTGCTCCAGTCACTTCCAGATGACCATATGGGTGATTTTCATCACCTTGATGATGCAAAGGAAATCTGGTTGGCCATCAAAGCAAGGTTTGGAGGTAATGACGAATCCAAGAAGATGAGAAAGACAATGTTGAAGCAGGAGTTCCAGGAGTTTAAGATTTCTGAAGAAGAAGGCATACACAAGGGCTATGATAGATTTCAGAAGATCTTGAGTCAACTCAATCAGATGCAGTCAAAACCAAACAATGAAGACTGCAACACCAAGTTTTTAAGGGATTTACCTTCTTCTTGGGGACAAGTTTGCATCATTATCAAGGCAAAGGGTGGTCTTGAGTACTTAAGTTTTGATGACCTGTACAACAAGCTCAGGACTCTTGAAATTGATATCAAGGGTCACTCAAGCTATTCTCTCACTCCAACTAATTCAGCATTTGTTAGTACTACGAGTGCTAATACCATGAAGTCGTATGCTGATAGCCTAAGCTCATCATCAACAACAACCATATACACCTCTTATGGACCAAGAAATCATTCAAAGTCTGGCAATGTGGTGGAAGATGTACTTTATTCATTTGTTGCTAAAAGTAAATCTCAACAGCAGCTAGCCTATGAAGATTTTGATCAGGTTGATAAGTGGGACTTGGAGGAATTGGATATAAAGTGGCAGATGGCTCTGCTTTCATTAAAAGTCAACAGGTTTGAAAAGAAGTCTGGAAGAAAGATCAATTTCCAGGGAAGGGATGCAACAAGGTTTGACAAGAAGAAGGTTAGATGTTATGAATGCAATCAACTGGGTCACTTTGCCAGGGAATGCACTGAAAAGAAGGGAAGTGACAAGAAAAGATACTCTACATTCAAGCTCAAAGAACATGAGGAACCTAAAGCCCTGGTGTCTGTGGATTCAATGCTTGATTGGACTGCTCATGAGACTGAAGATAAGGAAGGTGGTGCTTCTCATCAGTTATGAATGCTTGCTGAGACTGGAGATGCTGCTGAGGAATTTTCTCTAATGGGTATCTCATCTCAGGTAAATACTTTTATATTTGGTTGTAATGATAAATATGCTACCTTTAAAAAAGGAATATGATGACATTGAAGGCCAATATAAAGATTACTATGTTCAGGTACATGTCTATAAAAATACAGTTAAAACTTTGGAAAAACAAAAGGTTTGGTGCCAAAATAATCAATTGGCTTATGAAGAGAAGATTAGGGTGCTTGAAAGAGAGTTAGAAAATACTACTAATTTTTTAAAATATACTGAGAATGAAAATGTTAAAGTAAACTTAGAAAAAGAGGATCTAAAGGCTAAGTTAGACAGTGAGGTGGCTAGACATAAATAGTGGCAAGAACAATCTAAGCATCTATCTAAGTTGATTAACAGCTCTATGTTTGTAAAAACTAAGATTGGGTTGGGACTTAAGGATTATATAGGGCCAGATGAAGTTTATGACCCTAATGACTTTAGTATTTTGGACCCTGTCTCTGATACTGAGGAAGAACTTTATCAAAAACCTGTTAAGTTTCTAAAAGAAGGAGAAATGAGTTCATTTTCTCCACCAATAATAGGAACATTTAAGCCACCCTCCACACACATAGACTTTGATGAATCACATATGACCTATGGCCAAAAGTCTAATGACTTATCTGATACTGGCAGTGAAACTAATGACTTTGTCTCTTGTTCTTTCAGTGATAAGACCTTAAAGACTCATACCAATGACTTTTCCAGTTGTGATTCAAGTGACAAGTCTGCCTCACCCAAGACTGTTGACCCTACCTCAAGAGTTGCTACAGATGAATCCACTTTAAAGACAGATTCTTTTAAAAACATTTCTTTTTAATTCTGTTAAGAACAATTCAGTTTCTGGTTTTGATTTTAATAAGTTTTTTTGTAATAAGACATCTCATGTTATGAACAAATCGTTTAAGAAGAAATCTTGTTTTGTTTGTGGTAGTACTTATCATCTTATTAAAGATTGTGATTATTAAGAGAATAGAATGGATGTGTGTACTAACCAACAAAAGTCTAAACCAATATGGAATGATGTGAATAACATTCCTCCATATGTTTCTAAAGGAACACATGTGAGGACTAGCAGACCCCATCTACTGGTAAACCAGTTCCTGCTAGTAAGCCAGTTCCTACTGGTAACCCAGTTCCTGCTGATAAGCCAGTTTCTGCTGGTAAACCAGTTTCTGCTGGTAAGCAAGATTCTGCTGGTAAACCTTTTGAGCCATATTGGAGAAGAAATCTTACTAGGCCATTAATCAGACCTACAAGCACTTAATTTCAAAATGGATATAGGCCTGTTTATTATGACCCATTTTATAAAAGAGGGGGGGGGGGGAAGATGGGATACTGCTGTTAAGTCCTCAGCAGGTTGCTCTTGGAGACAATGCAAACCACACTTAAGGAAGGAATCCAAGAACAATGGTAGATCTCATCAATCTACAGGTTTTTCATCTTTGATCCACAAGGCAGGCCCAAGTCAGTCATGACTTGGGTCTCCATTAATACTAATGTTGTTGTATATTTCTAACTTGTAGGATGATCCTCATAAGAATAAAGATTTAGGTATTCTTGATAGTGGATGTTCTAGAGGTATGATAGGGAATAGAGAAAGACTGCATGATTTTGTTTCTGTACATGGAGGCATTGTTACTTTTGGAGGAGGAGATGACAAGATTACTGGGAAAGGAACCATTAGGACCTCCAAGCTGGACTTTGAAAATGTGTATTATGTGAAAGAACTCTGCAACTTCAACCTATTCTCTGTGTCACAAATCTGTGACAAGAAGAACAGTGTTCTATTCACTGAAAATGAATGTCTTGTGCTTTCTAAAGACTTTCAGATACCTGATGAAAGTCAAGTAGTGCTGAAGGTTCCAAGGAGACACAATCTGTATACATTCAATCTAAATGATGTCCATCCTGAAGGTGATTTGGCTTGTTTGGTGGCAAAAGCATCCTTGGATGAATCTAACAAATGGCATAGAAGGATGGAACATGTAAACTTCAAAACTATCAACAAGCTGGAAAAACATGGATTGGTCCATGGGCTTCCTTCCAAAGTCTTTACTAATGAGCATAATTGTGTGGCCTGCAACAAAGGAAAGCAACACAAGGCTTCTTACAAGGCCATTACTACAGTCATCACCATTTCAGAGCCTCTACAACTTCTTTATGTGGATCTTTTTGGTCCTACCTCTATTAGAAGCATTGATCACAAGTACTTTTGTTTGGTGGTTACTGATGACTATAGCAGGTTTTTTTAGGTATTCTTCTTGGGGACTAAGGATGAAACTTTTCAGGTTCTTCAAAAGTTTATTGCCCTGATTGAAAAACAGCTGAATAAACAGATTAAAGCTATAAGGTGTGACAATGGGACAGAGTTAAAAAATGCTAAATTAATAGAACTCTGTGGGTCTAAGGGGATAAAAAGGGACTACAGCAATGCCAGGACTCTACAACAAAATGGAGTTGCTGAAAGAAAGAATATGACCCTTTTAGAAGCAGCCAGATCTATGCTTGCTGACTCTAAGATGCCTACCATGTTCTGGACTGAAGCTGTCAGTACTGCTTGTTATGTTTTGAACAGGGTATTGATTACTAGACCTCACAATAAGATACCTTATGAACTTCTGTCTGGGAAAGTTCCTACCATCAGTTACTTTAAGCCTTTTGGTTGTCATGTGACTATCTTGAACACCGGTGATCATTTGGGTAAATTTGAAGGGAAAGCTGATGAGGGGCATATAGTTAGTTATTTTGCTCATAGTAAGGCCTACAGGCTGTATAATATATCTGCCAAGAGGATAGAAGAAACACTCAATATGAGATTTCTGGAAGACAAACCTAATGTTCAGGGGGTTGGTCATGAATGGTACTTTGATCTTGACTATTTAACTGATCATTTAGGTTATACTTGTTTCAAATATGATCAATCTGCAGGTCCACAAGCTTCACAGACTAACATTGCAGGTTCCTCATATGATGATTCAGACTCAGTTTGTGATGAACAACTTATTGTTCTTCCCTCTTTTCCTACTAACCACTTTTCAGGTACTGAGCATAAAGATTCTTCTGGTGTGACTCAAAGTGATTCAGGGTATGCAGAAGAACTAGTTAAGCTTAAACGTCAAGAGCATGCAACTAAGGATGATGATGAAAATTTTGGTTTTGAATTCTCCAAAGAAACAGAGGAACTCTTGAGGCAAGCAGCTATTAAAGCCCGTAGGAACCTTGATGCTGCTTCTGTTTCTGCTGGTAATGTAACCATTCCTGCTGGTAGTAGTCTGATTGCTGCTGCTGGTAATAGTTCAGTTGCTGCTGATATCAATTCTGCTGACAGTGTTCCGATTCCTCCTGGTACTGATGCTGTTCCTTTGGTTCCCTCAACTACTCCATCTGCTGATTATCTGGGTTTCAATGAACCTCCCACTCGCTTTCCATGTCCATCTGATCTTGCTAATTCCCAATCTTTAAGTTCTGTTTTGGAAGGTATTCATCATCAGTCATGCACATGCATATTTGATTCCTCTTCATTTGATGATGATTTTGACCCTACACTTAATAACATGCCAACCTCATTTGATGTTAGTCTTATTGCTACTAAAAGGATTAACACTGTACATCCACAATCTCTTATCATTGGTTATCCTACTTCATCTGTTCAGACATGCAGTAAGGTGAAGAAGAATAAATTTGGTGAAACTGCATTTCTCATTTATATTAAGGATCAACAAAGGAATAATCATACAGACTATCATAATTGTCTGTTTGCTTGTTTCTTGTCACAAGTTGAACCTACCAGTGTAGCATAGGCCCTTGCAGATTCAGATTGGGCTGCTGCTATGCAGGAAGAAATGCAACAGTTCTTAAATCAAAATGTCTAGAAACTTGTTCCATTGCCTGATAGGAAATATGCAATTGGGACAAAGTGGATCCTAAAGTGTAAAAGGGATGAAAGGGGGATTGTGGTACGAAATAAGGCAAGATTGGTAGCTCAAGGTCACAGGCAAGAAGAGGGTATTGATTATGATGAAGTCTTTGCTCCAGTAGCAAGAGTTGAAGCCATTAGACTCTTCTTATCCTTTGCCTCTTATATGGGTTTCATGGTTTATCAGATGGATGTCAAAAGGGCCTTCCTATATGGTGAAATTGAATAAGAAGTGTATGTGACTCAACCCAAAGGCTTTGTGGACCCACACAATCCAGATTTGGTTTCCAAGGTGGTTAAAGCACTTTATGGGCTTCATCAAGCACCAAGAGCATGGTATGCTAAGCTGTCTTCATTCCTGCTGAAGCATGGTTACAGAAGAGGTGCTATTGATAAGACACTTTATCAAGAAGAACTCCAGTGATATCATCTTAGTACAAGTTTATGTGGATGATATTATTTTTGGCTCTACTAAAGAGTCTTGGTGTAGAGAATATGAGGAGTTGATGAAAAGTGAGTTTAAACGAGTGATTTGGGTGAGCTTACATTCTTCTTGGGCCTACAGGTTAAGCAGAAGCTAGATGGTATTTTCATCAGTCAAGAAAAATGTGCATGACATCCTCAGGAAGTTTGATTTGGAAGGTGTCAGGACTGCAACTACTCCTTATGAACCTCCCAGGCCTAAGTCAAATAATGAACCTGATGATGCTGCCAATGTTCATCTCTACAGATCAATGATAGGTTCACTCATGTATTTGACAGCTTCAAGGCCTAATATTATGTTTGCAGACAGTGCTTGTTCAAGGCATCAGGTTACTCCATTGACTTTCCACTTAAATGTAGTCAAGAAAATCTTCAAGTATCTCCAGGGCCAGCCTAAATTGGGTCTTTGGTATCCTAAAGATTTTCCATTTGTGTTGGAAGCTTACAATAATAGTGACTATGTTGGTGTCAATTTTGATAAAAAGTCTACTACTAGGGGTTGTCAGTTTCTGGGTAGGAGGTTGATCTCCTGGCAATGCAAGAAACAGACCATTGTGGCCACATCCTCCACTAAAGCAGAGTATGTTACTCCTTGATTGTACAATAATTTGTACGACCAGGCCTTTGATGGTGATCGAAGGGTTTGAGGGGTGATATGCTTGCGCCAAACTTTAGTCAATCTGCAATAAGAAATAGTAGACGCTTAGTTAAGTGATTGTGCAGGGGTTGGGCCCTGCGAACCACCTCAGGCGTGTGAATAAGTATATGATATGAGTTGTGGATAATATGATGTATGTGAAATACTGTGTTGAGTGAACATACCATTGAAATGACTTGTCCAACCTATTTATAGATGATGAAAATAGCTTGGAGAGTGTTAGCACACGTTTAGGAGATCATGGGGGTGTCCCCTGATTTATGGTGACCGCTAGGGCTTCATCCCCACTATCTCGGACTTGGCGGGGAAGCTAAGGACATAGTAGGAACGTGGGGGAAGACCAAGTCAAGGTTCTTATTTGTCTTGGCATCTTCAAGGGAAGACACCGAAGGGCATAGGCCTTCGGCTGGCGGATTCCCAACTGGTAACCATGTCAATGATGAATGGTTTTACGCCACCAATGACTTATGAAGAAAGACTTGGGTCTTTGTAATGCAATTTCGGCTGTGGCCGAAGGGGGGTCCTTTGACCTGATCGGACGGTACGTCATCAAGCCCCCCAGTCGAAAGTGATATGTACGAACAAGAAATATTGCTTACGACTCAGAAATAAAAACGAAACCTCCTATTCGTCACAAAAAACGAACGAATATGAAAAGTCTTGTAATTATTGACCTTATTAAATGCAAGATTAATCCTAACTACCCCTGTTTCCTCGGTAAAACTTTCAAAATTTAAAAATGGTTTGAAATCCGGTAGGAAAGGGATAAGTCCGGACACGTGTAGGGCTAAGATTCAATGTTTGTAGGGTATATAAAATGTAAAAAACAGTAAAACCCTAACAAAGTTTATCTCTCGCCCAAGTTTTTCACGTACTAAAACTTCTTCCGATCAAGCCTTCGACCAAACAAGGTAAAACGCTCCTCTTCTCTGTATTTCAAATACATTGTTGTGTTCTTTAGAAGGTATCATGTCTACCAATAAAAAATTTGTGATAAAACAACAAGGTTGCACACTAACCAGGGAGGAGCTTAAAGCGTTCCTCACTGATTATCCTATTCCAAAGGAACATAAAATAATGCTACCGAGTAAAAATCAAGGGATATTTGATGCCCTTGAAAATTATGTAGGCCTGTATACCCATGCTTTCACCACTTCCAACCTTAGGATACCTTTGCATCCTTTGATCTTAGAATTCCTCCGGTATTATGAAGTACACATTTCTAGGTTCAACCCTTTTGGCCTAGCCAAGCTTACAACATACATTGTTATGTGCAAAGCTTATGGGTACGAACCATCATTGACTGTGCTTAGGGGTTTTTTGAATCTATACCCGGGAGGAGATTGGTTGACCTTGGCCAAGAGGGGTGAAAGGGATGTACCCATTTTGATAGATAGACCTTTTACGAACATAAGGAACTGGAAAGGCAAGTTCTTTTATATCCAAACTACCATTATCCCTCCTGCATACTCTGCATTCTTAAACCCAGACTTTCAATATGATGAGAAAAGGTTCACCGTTCCAATGCCTTATAATGTGAGAAGAAACACATTGTATCAGCGTTTGGCTCGTCATCCAGCTGACTGCCAGACCTTTCCTGAGCCAATTATGTTCATGGCTGGCATTGCTGAAAGATGGGAGGGGTCTCCGTTGGTACCTGAGATAATTTGTGATGGAGAAAGTATGTATTTTTTAAATTAACATAAGAAACTAAAACTTATCTCGCTGATATTTATCTTATTTGCTTCTTTGTGCAGAGATGTCATTCAGGAACTTTGTTGTAGCCAGTGGTGCAAAGGAGGTAAGCTTCCTTCCAAAGAATCCTCAAGAGACAAGCTATGGCGTGGGCTCCCCATCAGTGTCTATAAACAACAATGATGTGGACGCCCAGCCCATCGAGCCTGTATCCTCTGCTCCTCCGTCAAAGGAACCCATAGATGTGGAAGATCAACTGGTAGAGAACGTTGCTGACTCTGACGAACCAGTATCCAAAGGACAGCTGGCCATCGTAGGACCCTCCGGCATAGGTGAGAGGGTCCGAAGCAGGAAAGGTGGCAGTGCTAAAGCTATGAAGTCTGCTTCAAAAAGGAAGCTCATCCTACCTACTCCTCCCTCTCAAACTACCCGGCAAAAGAGTGCCCAGGGTAAGGATGTGGAATTTCCAACCATCGAAGGGCCCATCGGCGATGATATCCATGGTAATTTTCTTTCCTGCAAAACAAAATTAGATACCAACAATAATATATTAACGAATGTACATATGTTGCAGGACTTCCTGATACGAAGGAGCTTCCTTCTCCCCTAGCTTGTCACCAACTTGTGAGCAATGTAATCCCACCCAAGTGGAAGGGGGTGATGGATAACATGTCTATAGAAAGGCTCTGCGACCTTCATGATAAAAGCTATGTTCGCCAGTGCATGCTTGACAACCAACTCAATGCTAGGAAAAGGGAATTGCTCCGTGCTGTCACCAAAGCTCGAGAAGAAATGGATGTTATGCTGAGGAGGGAGAAGGCTAGGGATCAGAAGTATGCAGACCTGGAGAAGAAGTGTGAGGATGCATTGGAGGATTTTGACAAGAACCCTTCGGTGCAAGATCTTAGAGCTGAGAATGAAAAGCTCAAAGGTCAGTTGGCAACGAGCGAGGCTGAGTGCAGCAGGTTAACTGTCGAAGGCTCAATGGTTGTTGGCTATAAGCAGCAGATATCTGTTCTTTCATCCAAGTGTGGGGGCCTCGAACAAGAGAGGGCAAAGTTGCTGGACCAAGAGATCAAGCTCCGAGAAAAGGTGGATGGGTTAAACCTTCGTCTGAAGATGCTGAAGAAAGACAGAGTGGATCTGGTAACCAAGGTGATCCCCTATGTTGCTATGGAACTTTACCATAGTGATGATGTGGGGATTGCTATTGGGAATGTGGTGAATGCTGCCATTTTCCATGGCAAGTGTACCACTGTGGAGGAGGTAGCCAAGACTGGGGAACCGGTGGTGCTGGAAAAAATTCCTTACTACAGGGCTACTCATGAAAAAGAGTATGATGATGCAGGTAATCAATTAACTGCCTTAGAGTTCCCTTTCCTTGCAGATGTGACGAAGGACCCAGCGGCCTCAATTAAGGACCTGCTGGCCAAGAAGCCAAGGACAGTCCAGCCTCCATCTTCCTCCAAGAGGAATCCGTCACCCAAGATTCCCTCCCCAGGTTCAGCTGATCCCACTCACTCTAAGGTTTGATGAAGGCAACCATGTGGTTGTAATTTGATCCCCAGGTTGGTGTGTACCCTATTTTAAAACAATTGTCTGTGTTCCTTTCCAGGCTTCGTGCCTGATGAAACAATTAACTTGTGGTATGTGTGATGTAGGCTACGGCCTAAGACAATATTTTATTTTGTTGGATCGTTAAGGCTATGGCCTGTTTTAGACTAGTTAAACTAGTCATTAATCTACATTGAAGCCACTAGGGCTCGAATTTTGCCATGTGTGATTCTTCTCTTTTTATTTTTACTTGCGTAAAAAATATTTTTTACAACCTAAGGCGTATGGTAGATGCATAGCCTCATTGTGTGTAGTTACTTCACCAAGAATATTAGCAATCGTATAATTTAACTGCTAACAGAGGGTCGCGACCCACTCCGTCTTGATCCTTTGGGCAGCGAAAGGCTTAAAATACCTTAAGGCCATATAGGAAAGTTAATGTGAAGTTGAGATGGATGTTATGCATATGAGCAAGACATGTTTTTTAGTCTTTGTACATCCCTTCGACATTCAAACTTATAAAGCGACTTGGTGGGCAAATCTTTGTTGTATTGAACGAAACAAGAGATTTGAGGGAAATGTGTTATTATCATTAAGTGGTTAGGGAGGATTACATCATTTTAAGAAATGAATACTAGACGCCTACCATTAATGCTTCTTTCCCTAAGTGAGAAGAATGCAAATACATTGATTGAAAGCAAATAAAATGTGTCTTTAGACATTGTAAGTTTCATACGTAGAACTTACGAAGAGTAGTGCCATTCCAGGTTCTATCAATAGCATCTCCTTCCAAGTTTTCCAGCTTGTAGGCTCCGTTGCCATATGCTTCCTTAATAACGTAGGGTCCTTCCCATGTAGGTCCTAGTTTACCCTGGTACTTAGCTTTACTTGCGCTGTTGAGTCGGAGGACATATTCCCCTGGTTTGAAGGTCGAAGGCCGGACCCGCTTGTTATAGTACCTTTCAATCTTTTGCTTGTGGATAGCCTCTCTAATTGAGTCTATTTCCCTTCGTTCTTCAAGTAGGTCCAAGTTACTACGGAGTCTTTCTTCATTATCTGCTGCTTCGATGTTCATGACCCTTTCTGTTTCGACACTTACTTCCGAAGGGATGACAGCTTCCGTGCCATATGTCAAGCTGAAAGGTGTTTCTCCGTGACTTGACTTCGTATGCGTTCTATGTGCCCAAAGTACTTGAGGTAGTTCATCTACCCAACCGTGATGACTGTATCCCAGCCTTCGTTCTATTCCTTGTATGATGTCTCTGTTGGTAACTTCTACTTGACCGTTACCTTGAGGATGGTAAACGGAAGTGAAAGATTGTTTGATATTCAGACCTCTGCAAAAACACTGGGAATACCCCTTCGGCAAACTGCTTCCCATTATCTGAAATGATGATGTGAGGTACTCTGAACTGACAGATAATATGTTCCCACACAAATTTTTCTATGTGTCTTCTTGTGATGGATGCCAAAGGCTTTGCTTCCACCCATTTAGTGAAGTAATCGATGGCTACGACCAAGAACTTTACTCCTCTTGGAGCAACTGGCAGAGAGCCTACAATATCTATCCCCCATTGGCTGAAGGGCCATGCGGACGTTACGGAAGTCATATCTTGCTTTAGTAGCCTTGGGACTCTTGAGTGGACTTGACAGGCTTCACACTTCTGAATGATGTCGACAGCGTCCCTGTGCATCGAAGGCCAGTAATATCCGACCCTCATGACTTTGGAGACAACGGAACGGGGTCCTGCGTGAAGTCCGCAGGATCCTTCATGCACTTCTTGGATGATGTTGGCAGCTTGCCTTGGTCCTACATAACGGAGCCAAGGGGACAGAAAAGACCTTCTGTATAAGTAATTTCCCATGATTCTGTACTGTGGTGCTTTGATGCGCACCTTTTGAGCCAACTTCTGATCCTCCGGCAGTATACCACTTATTAGATATTCTCTAATTGGAGTCATCCAATTCGAGTCTTCCTCCAGTATTACGTCAGACACCTCCTTTCGGACGATGGACCTATCTGCCAATACTTCGACCAAAACTTCCTTAGTTAAATGAGCAAATGCCATTGATGCCAGTTTGCTAAGTGCATCCGCCTTCTTGTTTTGGTTTCTCCGAACATGCTCTATGTTGTAGGATGCGAACCCTTCGAGCATTTCTTTGGCCTTATCCAGGTATTGCTTGATCACAGGTTGTCTTTCCTCGTAGGAGCCTTTTATCTGGTTGGCCACTAGTTGTGAGTCAAAAAAAATAGCCAAGTCTTCCACTTCCATATCTTTGGCCAATCGGAGACCTGCTAACAAGGCTTCGTACTCCGCCTCATTGTTCGTAGCATCAAATTCGAAACGGAGTGCATAAGTGTACTCCTTCCCTTTGGGATCAACGAGCAGGAGACCTGCGCCAGAACCATCGGAGCTGGAGGCTCCGTCAGTATAAAGTTTCCACCCTTCGATTGCCTTATCAGGTTTCTTTTCAACAACCTTTGTGTCATGTTTCGGTTCGGAGGGTGTTTCTGCTAAAAAGTCTGCCAATATTTGCCCTTTGACCGAGTTTCTGCACTTGTATTCAATATCATGTTCTCCTAGCTCGATAGCCCATTTAGCTATCCTTCCAGATTTCTCCGGCTTTGAAAGTATCTGCTTAATTGGCTTGTCAGTAAGTACGGTTATGGGGTGAGCTTGGAAGTCCCTTCGAAGGCGTCTCGCAGCATGAACCAAGGCCAAAATTAGCTTCTCCAATGCTGGATAATTTAGTTCAGCTCCCTGTAGAACCCTGCTAACGAAGTAGATAGGGATTTGCTTCTTCTCCCTTTCTGCCAATAACACGGCGCTGATGCTTTCGAAGGAGGCTGCAATATACATGAACAACACTTCGACTTTGATTGGGGCCGTAAGTGTAGGTAGAATAGCCATGAATTCCTTGAGCTTTTGGAAAGCTGCTTCTGCATCTATGCTCCACTGGAACGTCTTTTTGTCCGTGCATCCTTTGAGTGTTTTGAAGAACGGCAAATATCTGTCTGCACCCTTCGATAAGAACCTGCTTAGGGTTGCTAGCTTTCCGTTAAGACTTTGCACTTCCTTTAGGGATTTAGGAGGCTGCAAATCCGTGATGGCTTTGACTTTCGAAGGATTGGCCTTAGTACCCTGCTTGGTGATCAGATGTCCCAAAAATTGTCCTTCTTCCACACCAAAGGAACACTTCTTGGGATTTAATTTCATATTGATGGCTCGAAGCTGGTCGAAGGTTTCCTTAATGTCGGAGAGCATATCCCCCTCCAATCTACTCTTGATGACCATATCATCTACGTAGGCCTCCAGATTCCTACCTATCTGCTTGTGGAAGGCTTTGTCCACTAATCGTTGGTAGGTGGCACCTGCATTTTTCAAACCAAAAGGCATCTTTTTGTAACAATAAACGCCCTTTCCTGTAAAAAAGGCTATCTTTTCTTCGTCTTCTTCCGCCATTTGTATCTGGTGGTAACCTTTATAAGCGTCTAGGAAACACTTTAGCCGAAACCCTGACAAGGATTCCACCTTCCAATCAATCTCTGGCAGAGGGTAGCAGTCCTTCGGACAGGCTTTGTTAATATTTGTGAAGTCTACGCACATTCTCCATCCTCCGTCATGTCAGAATAGGTCCATGCGAAGACATATGCGTTAGCACGAAGTACCTTTTCCAATTCTGCTTTAAAGGAGGTTGGGAGCTGCTTTCCGATTACCACTGTCTGATCGGGGTAGAGATCATTTACCACAATGCGTTCTTCAGCGTCAGTACAACTGAGAACATCCTTCAAAGGCTCATCCGAAACCTGTTTGATCCTTTTGCTTACTGCCGTAGACTACTTCTCCTTATAGCTGGAGAAAATTGTTCCAATGCCGAAAGGTGTTTGGAATTTGATCGCGGCATGTATGGTTGAGATAACGATGCCCATCTTCTGCATTGGTGTTCTCCCTATCAATAGGTTGTAGGGAGATTCTGACCTTACGATCGTGAACACCAGAGTTTCTATTCTTTTTAGCCTCCCTTCTCCGATCGTAACCTCTAGAGGGACTTCTCCCAAGGGCCATGAGTGCTCCCCTGAGAACCCTACTAAGGGTACCTTCGAATCTACTCTCTTCGACCTTATTGAAGGTTTGAGCTTTAGAAAACATCGTTCGTAGATAACTTCGCAGGAGCTACCGCAGTCAAGTTAGGCTCTGTTTACTTCTCTGTTGGAGATCAAGACTTTGATGACCACGGGGTCATTTGAAAGAACTTTCCATGTGATTGAAAAAAAAGTGACATCTCCTATTCCGCACAAGGCTTCCTCTGTTTCTTTCCTCTTTGAACTAGAGTCCTCTTTGTATACCATGAGGATGGGTGCTTCGACAGGTGTGGTATCTTTCCCCAACTGTGTGTCGGAGGCTTTGTCTTTACCTCTTTTTATACCCTTCACCAAATGTCCCAATTGGTCGGACTTTACGGCCTCTTCTATCTGCTTCTTGAGTTCTCTGCAGTTGTTGGTGTCGTGTCCGTAGTCGTCATGGAAGTAACAAAATTTGGAAGTATCTCTGGGCCTTCCTTTGTTTGCCAAGCGGGGAGGAGGATCAAAGGCCTTCACAGCCTTTTCCGTAGCAAGTATCTCCCTTGGAGATTTGGACAGATTAGCCAAGAGCCCATGGTTGATGTTTTTGTGGTATGGTGTGAACCTATCCTTATTTTTGTGTTTGTTCCTGGACCCTTCCCACGAAGAATGCTTCGGAACTTTGCTGTGGCTTTCTTTATTTTCGACCGGAGCCCGTTGGTAGATACTTCCTTTGCTTCGATCCAGGTGTAAGCCTTCTCCACTAAACCCTTGTAGGTTGCGGGGAGATCAGTGGAGAGGAATTTAACCAGACTTCTATTTCATAGACCGTGCACGAAACCTGAGATGCGTTGGTCCTCGTGCAAGCCCATTATTTGTAAAGTGTCGTCGGTGTATCTGGTAATGAAAGCCCTGGTGCTCTCATTCTCCCTCTGCTTGATGTTGTGCACCGTTAGGCAGGTTCTTGTAAACTTTTTCTGTTGGCTGAAATGTGATCTAAACTTGGCCTTGAGATCATCCAAATTCACAATGCTACCTGGTTTTTGCCCGTTCCACCATATACGAGCGGAGTCTCGTAGGGTGTATGTAAACATGTGACAAGCAACAGGCATAACCCACTTCTGCATTCTGATAGCCCCTTCGAATAAGTGTAAAAAGTTATCCGGATCCCCTTTTCCATTGTAGGTACCAATATGCGCGGGCATTTTCAACCCGTCAGGTAGAGGGTAGTCTTCTATCCATCTTACGAAGGGTGTTGTGGAGCCCATGGGCTCCGAATAATGGCAGTTATAAGGTGGCATGTAGGTAGGGGCAGCATTGTACGGGTTATGATTTGGAGGTATTCCAACAGGGTTTTGGTTAACATATTGAGGGTAAGCAGTAGGTATATAAGGTGGGTGACTTCCTACAGGATACGAAGGATATATCATAGGTTGCCCGTAGGGCATACTTCCGTATGGTTGAGTGAAACTAGGGTTACTAGCCTGCCCATTAGGTGGGGGATAAACCCCTTGAGGGTAAGATTGAGCCTGAAAAGGAGGGCACATACCATTAGGAGGAAGATTTCCTCCCCAATTCATTTGAGGTGGATTGCCTTCTACGCCGGATGCGCGAGAAGGCTGAAGTGGAAACCCTGCTTCAGTTCTTCCCGGATGAGCTGCCAAAAGTGGTGGCAAATTAACCTCCGTAGCCTCCCTTCGGTGACTCCTTCCATTGGAGCCTTCTATCGTGCCTTCCCGCCTAGTCGGAGCTCTCTCCGGAACGTCTTCAAAACCAACCGACCTTCCACTAGGCCTTCGACTGCTCGGAGACCCTATCCTTAGCACTAAGCGAGTAGCCCCAGGAGCCAAGAGCCTAGTCTCTATTTCCAAATCTTTGTCATACTCATCGCTTGAGTATTCTAACTCCCTACGTATCTCCACATTCCGAGCTTGCCTCCTTCGAGCTCTTAGTAAAGATTCTAATGCTCCGATGTTAGCTTCGACAAACGCTGGACTAATTACCGGTTCAGGGTTAGCCGAGGTTGAAGCATGGTTGTTGGGGGTTATTTCGGGGTGAGATTGTGTGGTAAAAGTGGATGCGGTTATATTGGGAAGGTTGTTAGGATCGCTGACTGGGATTGGTGCCAAGGTCGAGTAACCCGGAGGGGGTGTATCTTTTCTTCCTTGAGTCATGCCGTAAAACTAGTGAGAGTGATTGACTGGGTGTAAGTTTGGAATAACGAGACCAATAGTAGTGGGTCCCACGGATGGCGCCACTGATTGTACAATAATTCGTACGACCAGGCCTTCGATGGTGATCGAAGGGTATGAGGGGTGATATGCTTGCGCCAAACTTGTAGTCAATCTGCAATAAGAAATAGTAGACACTTCGTTAAGTGATTGCGCAGGGGTTGGGCCCTGCGAACCACCTCCGGCGTGTGAATAAATATATGATATGAGTTGTGGATAATATGATGTATGTGAAATACTGTGTTGAGTGAACATACCATTGAAATAACTCGTCCAACCTATTTATAGATGATGAAAATAGCTTGGAGAGTGTTAGCACACGTTTAGGAGATCATGGGGGCGTCTCCTGATTTATGGTAACCACTAGGGCTTCATCCCCACTATCTCGGACTTGGCGGGGAAGCTAAGGACATAGTGGGAACGTGGGGGAAGACCAAGTCAAGGTTCTTATATGTCTTGGCATCTTCAAGGGAAGACACCAAAGGGCATAGACCTTCAGCTGGCGGATTCCCAACTGGTAACCATGTTAATGATGAATGGTTTTACGCCACCAATGACTTATGAAGAAAGACTTAGGTCTTCGTAATGCAATTTCGACTGTGGCCGAAGGGGGGCCCTTTGACCTAATCGGAGGGTACGTCATCACTGCTGATAGCTGTTGTGGTTAGGAACTCTGGATACAAAATCAGTTATTAGACTATGGGTTCAATTTTATGAACACAAAATTTTTTATTGATAACCAAAGTACCATTTGCATTGTTAAAAATCCAGTTTTTCATCAAAGAACCGAGCACATAGAAATTAGGAACCATTTTATCAGAGATACAAATGAAAAACATCTTATTCAAGTGCTTAATATTCACAATAATGATAATGTGGCTAATTTATTAACTAAAGCTTTTGATGGCCCTAGATTTGAATTTTGGTTGCCATATTGGCATGATCAACCCCTGATTGTTGTGTTTGAGAGGAGGATTATGCCTAAGGGGAGGCTTACTGATTAAGGGGAGGATTAACTTTATATAGTTTGTATAATTTTGAATATTGTATATTTGTGTATATTCTGTGTTCTACTAACAATTTTGTAGATTATAAGTCAAACACTCAATCAGCAGCAAAGAGATTATAAGAGAAACATGGAAGTTTATTCATTAAAAGAACTGCATTCAAAGATGCAGTATTACATCACAAGACAAGCTTTCATTACATCCATGACATCAACAAAAGAAAACTACTAACACCACCTACTCCATGGACAGGGAAGACCAACCACCTGTTTCCCCCTCCTACCAACAACCTCCCATACTATTGGACAGGAAAGACCAACCACCTATTGTCTTTTCTGTGGGGCATGGTTAGAGGGACCTGGCACTTGCAGAGAAGGAGCTAGCACTTGAGCAAGAGGAGCAACAGTCAAAGCTCTGGAGGATCCACCTGTTTCATCATCAGTATCTTCATATGCTGATACAAAGCTAGGCATGGAGCTTAGTGAACTGGAGTTATCCACAAAGGAGGGTGGAGTAGGCAGATCCTAAGAAGAGGTACCAACTGGTGCTGGTGGTGGAGCAGGGTTTGTGGGCATAAAGGTAACTATGGTGTTCTTAAGAGGGAAGTAATTTTCCCATCCATCATTAGATGATGGACTCATAGAGGAATCAGATGAAATTTCAATGGGAGAGTTACTCATTAAGGTGTTTTTGGTAGATGTTTGTAGATGATTGATTGAAGGGTTTATGTTGTATGTGGTTTGTGAATGAATGTTTCTTTTATAGTCAAGGGCAACATGTAATTTAACTCCAATACAATTTATGGTAGTAATTGGTCGGTTGGTAATAGAGTAAATAAGGGTTATGACTACAGAGGTGTTAATGCGCAGTTAATAATAAGAGGGTTGACTTTTCCTCATTCCTTCTGGTAACGTGTTTGTTCCTGCTGATGGGTTATGGTTCTTACTGGTAGCATTAGTATAGTAACTGCGGTCAAACATTGTGTGGTCGGCTGTTTGACTATGTGGTTCCTACGGATTGACTTCTGGATGTTGTTGATAACGTGGAATTGGGTATTTAATTTGGGATTAAATTAAAGTCAAAATTGGTCAAATATACTTTGCGAGATATTTGTCAATTTGAACGGCTATTTTGGGTAACTTCTTTAAATAGGCAATCACTGTAATCCCATGACCTAATTAACCAATTCCCTCTCTTTTTCAACCAAAACCCATTTCAAAGCTTCTCAAATCATTGCAATGACGGCACTCAGCTTTAAAGGGGATCATAATAAGGTTGCGTTTTTGGGAAAATCTAAAGGAAGTGATATTTTTGATCCAATGGTTGATTTCCTACAACGCTCAAATATCAGGTATGCCCTAACTTATTGTCCATCTGTTGTTTATGACTCTTTAGTCAGGAAATTATGGGCCACTGCTTTTGAAAGATCTCTTGAGGGTCAGCCCAAGGAGATTGTGGCCATTATTGATGGACAGGAATGTGTAGTCACTGAGTCTCTTATAAGGACTCAGTTGCTATTAAATGATGAAGGAGGAATTTTTGAAAATGATAGGCAGGAAATAATCACTGGTTTGGCCAGTTTAGGGTATCCCACTGACGGGAAGTTTATATGGTATAAGAATAAGTTTTACCTAAGTGGAGATTTTTAGTTCATACCCTTCTTCAATCTTTAAGTCATAAGACTGGGGGTTGGGATCAGTTCTCCAGCTTTATTGCATGTGTTATTATTTCTTTATCTAAAGGTAGAGTTTATAGCTTTTCTAAGTACATATTTGAGGAAATGCTTAAAAATATTAAGGATACCAAGCGTAAATTTTTGATGTATCCAAGATTCTTACAGATAATCTTAGGCATTGAGACCTCAGACCAAACCCCAAGATCAATAGGAAAGTTGACTGCCAAACTTTTTGCTACCATGAAGACAAATTTTACTGGAGAACATAGACCTTTGTTGCCTACTATGTTTCTTGTTGGCAATGTAGATGCTGGTGCAACTGATGCTGCTGGTGGCAATGTGCCATCTATTCCTGAGGCTGCTGGTGGCACTATGCCACCCATCCCTGATGCTGCTGGTGCCTCTGCATCAGATACAGCTTATATTCCAATGCTCCTGATGCAACTGCACCAGTTGCTACGGATGACCAGCTACCCCCATCTCCTAGACCTATTACCCCTCCGTCTTCTAGACTTCATGCTTCTGATGAGCCTATCATTGCTTCTGGAACACGGGATCAAATTCCTGTTGAACCAGAGGTTAATGTTGACCAACCACCTGAGCCACCTTTAAGTCCCCCTAGATACACATGTGATGTTGAGACCAATTTTGGTGGAGATTTTTATCTTTCTCCTCCTAGATCCGATGAAGCTCCTCACACCTCAGGTCAACCTGCTGGTGGAGCTGAGGATTCTGATGTACTAACAAAAATGTCTAGGTTACTTGACATGTATGTTCAGAAGGTTGATGATTTAGAGGCTGAGCTCAAGGAGACTAAGCAGACACTTGGTGGAGCTATAGTTCAACTTCATGGAAGGGTCACTGATTTAGAGGATAGATTGAAAAACGGAGGAGCAAATTTGTGGTTTCTGATTCAGAGGATGAATAGGGTAGTAAAGAGGAGGATATTGATCTGATGCTCTTCTTGTGTTAGCTTCTGCTTCCTTGGCTGATACTACAATAGAGGAAGTTCATGTGTCTGAGCCTGAGGAGGTCAATGTTACTATGCCTGAAGATGAGCCTATTATCACTCCAAAGGTTAAAGTTTTTACAAGGAGAAGGACCAAACTGCATTCTGAAGTACCAGTATTTGGAGAATGTCAATCTAATATTGCTGCTGGTAGTACTATGGTTTCTCCTGATGAGACATCCATTCCTACTGTTAATGATAATGTTGTTACGGGTGATGTTCCTTCTGGTAGTGTACAGGTTCCCTCTGATCCTCCTGCTACTGAGATTCCTGTTGATGTTCCCTCTGATCCAAAGGATAATCCTGCTGATACCATACCTGTGTCTACTACACATCTGGATAAGGGGAAAGCTCCTATGGTAGAAGAGGATTTGGATTCTGCTGAAGTAAAAGCTGAACAGGCCACGCTTCTCAAACTTCATGAAATTGCACAAAGTGACAAGGAAGTAGCAAAGAAGGTTCAGGATATATTGGATGCAGATATTCAAAGACAAACTCAAAAAATTCCTTCTACACTTACTTCTCAAAGAAAAAAAGCGCTTGATGCGGCCTCTCTACATTTCATAGAAACTAATTGGCAATAGATTGTGGGAGAAGTGACTACCAATACTTCTCTTGCTCAGTCTATCTTTGAGGATGCATTCAACTCAGATAACTTTGCTGCAAGAATGGTTAAATTGGAAAATCGGAGGAAGAGAGCAGATGCTGAGAGGAGGGCTAAAGCTAAGAGGGATAAACCTCTAACTTAAGCTCAGCAAAGACAGCACATGAGGGAATTTGTTAAGTGCCAAATTTCTGCAATTTACAACACTGGGTGGACCATCGCCTATGTAAAGAAGTTCTTAGATGATACATTAAAGGCCGAATATGAGAGACTTCTGAATGTATTGGCAAGATCTGGAATACATCCTTACAAAAGAAAACAACCTACTTTAAAAGCACCTGAGACTAAAAGATTGAAGTCTTCTGAATCCACTGATGACATTCCAGTCTCTCCTGAAGGCATTCCTGTTTCTACTGAAGATATTGCTAAGGAGTCCACTATTCTTGGTGAGGATATCCCCAGTTCCCATGATAACATTGCTAAGGACTCAACACCAATGGGCACACCAATGGAGACACCTATGGAAACACCAACATAAACACCTATTCCCACTATAGATACTCAGAGTATTCCCATTGATGATACTCAAGGGAATCCTTATGATGTTCCTCAGAGTGTTTCTTCTGATGGTGCACATCCTATTCCCACTGATGGTGATAAGCCTATTTCTATTGATGGTGATCAGCCCAATCCTACTGATGAAGCTAAGACCATTTCTGCTGATGCTGTTCCAACACCAACTCCACAAGCTGTTCCCACTGATTAGGAAAATGCTGTTACTCCTTTTGTTACACCAGTGGTCCCCAATCCTGAGATGGCGAAGTCTAGTGCTTCTTCTCCTTCTTCTACTCCAAGAAAAATACAGAAGAGCTTGGCAAAGAAAAGGGTCTCTAGGACACTTGATCTACAGGCTGCTGAGAGTTCCTTCATCAAGGTTGCTGAAGCTGATGATTCTGATGAGGAGCCAATTATGTGGTCAGATTTTGATAGATGGGAACTAACAACAACTGGTGTGGGTGGTTTGGGAGACGTCAATACTATTTATAGAAGAGATGGGTCAATCAAGCATTTCACATTTCTGAATGAAATCCTCCATATGGTAGATAAACAGGATCTGTTCAAATTGTATGGTCAGATGATTGCTTATTTTTAGACTCACACTACTACTGGTGCTGGTTTGATGCGATTGGGTGATCTACATGTCTTGTTTGATTCCATTTATCAGGATGGGAAAGGGTTCAGAGTGTGGAGTGGACAGGATAACTGGAAAGTTTGGCATTGGGGCTTTTATCCTTTATCTAATGTTCATGTTTTGAAAACTGTGTCTGGCATCTATGTATACATGTTCTCAGATCTCCAATATCCTCTAACTGTGAAAGTGATGGGTCAAATGCTGAAACATAAATTGGAGATTCCTACTGCTCCTGTTGGGAATGACATGGTGAATGCAAAGCAGTTGGTTAAGTTCATTAAGGACAGACTCATTACTGCCAATGCTGTTGCATCTTCTTGAATCTGGTATTATTATTGTTGTATATACTTTCTTTCTTTTCTTTAGTTGTTAAAAAAAAAAAAAAAAAAAAAAAAAAAAAAAAAAAAAACTTATGTATAATTTGCTTGTTTACTTACTTGTCTGTTTAAGGATCATGTTGTCAGGTTTTGTATGTTGGTTTTGTTTCACACCATGGTAATCAACTCACCATGTCTTAGACAAGGAAGAGTTGACTCACCATGGGGGTATGGCTCTGGTGAGATTCATCAAATCCGTTGATAGTTGCTGATTTACTAAAAATAAGAGGGTTATCAATGTACCCTGGTCTCACACACCAAACATTGGCTACTCCATGAGCAAACAACTCTGGTAAAGAGATATCAAATCCGCTGGAATGTTGACAATTTGCCAATAAATTGTATGGTGCTCAACTCACCATGTCCTCATAGATGAAGAGTTGGCTAGCCCACAAGTTCATGGCTTGTGGTAAAGGCAGTGGAATACCATCGCTAGTCCTGAGTTAACGGCTTCAGGTAAAGACACTTCAAATCCGTTGATGGCTATGATGGTTTGCCAAAAAGCATTAGGGTTCTCCAGCACACCATTGATTCACGTTCTAAGTGTTGGACAGGTTATTAGTTCACCAGGGTGATGTCATGATTCCACCGAAGAACTAGCTAGCCCAAGAGTGAGTAGCTACTTGGTAAAGGCTTATCAAATCTGCTTAGGGTGCTGTTGCTGCTGGTTCCTGATGCTGCTGCTATAGGAGTTGTTGATGGATCTCTAAACTTCATTGCTGGTTTCTGGTGGTCATAGGAGTTGTTGCTGGCTACTTATATTGCTTCAGATGCTCACATACTCAATCCTCTTGCAGTTAAAAATCTATCTAGAAACTTGAAGTTCACCTAGTCAAATTCAAGTTTAGGGGAGGATTGTTAGGAATTATTAAAAATAATGTAATAGTATAGTGGTTCCTACTAATAGGTTCATGCTGATAGTTAAAGTGTTTCTGTTGTTAGTGCAGTTCCTGCTGATAGTTTCAGTTACTGCTATTAGTTATTGTTTCTGCAGATAGTAGTATCCGTATTATTAGTATTTAGTTAGGATATGCATGAGTTATATTAGGAAGAGATAATGCATATCTTCTACACGTTTTGTAATGGGCTGTATTAGGAATTCTTGTAGCATAAAAGAAACCTGCGGCTATGAATATTGTATGTGCTTCAGTGAATTAATATAGATCCAAAGAGGATGTTGATCCTAGTTGAGCAAACGATCCTTATAGAAACTGATTTAACACTGATTTGTTAAATACCACGCAGAATATAATATTTAACCTTAATAATAAGAACAGTAATAACACTTAAACACCTCAATTATATTAATAACGAATACTCTAACCAGTATTAGGGTTTTACAACCTTGAAGTGTATCGACCTTAGATATATCAAAACACTCGTATATCTAATCTAACCTAGGACCTCCTTTGATAGGCTAAGGAGTCGTTTACAATATACAATACGTATCCTACAAGATAAATATCCTTTCCATACTTATCTAATACAAAACATTAAATTGACTTAATAACTAGCAGTGATTACAATTACACTATCCGTGGTTTTACAATTCTACTAGTCGTGGTTTAACTCTGTAGTGGTTATCATTGAACTATCCGTGGTTTCCATTGAACTAGCCGTGGTTTCCACACTTAGTGTAATTCTTCTCGGTGGAACCTAAAACCCAACAATCCTCCCCTAAACTTGATATTTACCAAAAACATCAAGTTTCTTTTCAGCTCAAACCATCTTACTTGGAGGATGTATTCAAACACGTAGCAGGACTCAAAATCTTCTCAAATTTCCTCAGCAACCTGTAAGCTTGATAGTCAAAGGGCTTTTGTAGCTTCAATCCATGGGGTTGTAACATCTGTTTGATAACCTCTGGATAAGTATTCAAAATTGGATAATCAGTTTCAACACACATATGAATTACTTCTCCAGAAACAGATAACACATGAAGTCCACAAGACTGATACAAATACCAACTTGAAACACTTCCATTGTAGAGTCCTTTCCATTCAGGTTTATCATGAGTAGGTTCAAAAATCATCTTCAAATTATAATATACAATCCTCTCATGATAACCAGCTGGTGCCACAACTCCAAATTTATCTTTATATAACATCTAAATAGCCATCAGATCATCTCTTTCCAAATAGTAAAGCATTTGTGAAAATTTGATACAACCAAAACTCTCACCATTGGCTCTTTCAAACTCCCAGTATCCTCCATTCATATTAAGCTCAAATATATAAGAAATTATCTGATGATGACTTGTAAGAGATATGGTACCACTAACCTCTGGTTCTGTTTCTTTTGACAATTTAGTAAGAACCATCAACCTTTTCTTACTTTCTTCAATCTCCTCTTAAGTCTCTGACTCAGATGCAAAATCCACAGTTTTAGATATAACAGCCTTCCTCTTCAGTCTTCCTTTAGGTTTAGCCTTAATTGCCAAAGGCCCTTTTATGTCTGCAATCTTCTCAATCCTTTGAAACAGTGGATCAATAATGGGATGTGTAGCCTTTGTTCCTTGTGGATCAAGCTTGACTTCCAACATTATTCTTGCAACATTCTTTGATAAAGGATAATCCTTATCAACAAACATGAAGAACTTCTCTTTTGTAGTTTGCACAACATGAACTCTGCAATATGAATACAGCAGCCACTCAACCACCTCACAGTCATCCCAAAATTCATCATTAGGATCAGGCTGACACATGTTCTTTATAGAAGTCCATACAAACTTAGCTAACTCTCCTGTTGGACAAGACTTTCCATATATGAATTCCATTACCTTCCTTAGTTGTTTCAGATCACCCTGAGTCAAACAATCCAGTAATATTCCAAAATTAAAATAAGTACTCTTCCATCCATCACCTCTTGTTATTTCAACTAGTTTTCTACCTCTCTCTATAACAATTTGCCAATCTTCAATAAGGTGAATTGATCTAACTGGAGTAGGATTGATAGGCTCAGGTTTATCACACTTCAAAAGATACATTTCAGTTCTTTCTTTCTTCTCCATCTCTTCATCTACCTTTTGTCTTTTTTAACCAGATTCCTTCTTAGCTTCAGCTTTTCTCTTTAACCATTCAGCTTCTTTCTCAGAATTCATAGGATTGAAATCATCATTCATTCTCATACTTTGCTTATAAATCTCTTCAATCCTCTCATATGTACACTTTCTTAAATCTTCACCCTTATACAAGTCCATGTTTCTGATAATCTTCATCATTGAATTTCTCATTTGACTCTTGGTAGGAAGTTTCTTCTTTTTAACTTGCTTTTTCTCTTGACTTAACTTCCTTGCCTTTGTTGCCAATACCTTAGCCCTCTCATCAATAGATAACAGTGCCCATTCTTGAGTAGAATACTCTGTCTTTATCACTTCAGAGGCTTCAAGAACAAACTGATGATCATTCCATTCTGCTATCAATTTCTGAGTAGCTTCTTCATCTTCTTTCTTTTTCCTGTCTTCAGCTGCTTCTTCTTTAGCTAGCAATCTTTCACCAAGGTCCCTATCATAATCAATCTGTTCTTGTCTATTATTAAACTTCAATTCAGGCACAACAATACCTTTCCCTTTTCCAATGTCTGGTAGAACCATCTTAGTCTTCAAAGGCTCACCAATTGTCAAACTTTTACTTAAGGTTTTAGGTCCAGTGGGTTTAAGAAATAATGGAACAGATGCAATTGTAGGTGTAGGGTTGGATGAGGTTTGACTTAAGTTTATTAGTGTGCTAGCAGCTTCTTTCTCAACTTCTTTAGTTTTGGGTGGAGATGTAACAGTGGTTGTGACTATGGTAGATGTGGTTAATACAGCAGTGGATGTTTGTAAAGTAGCAGTGGTAAAGGTTACCTCAGATGAAGTTGCAGCAGTGGTTTCAAATGAACTAGTCATAGTTGCAGCAAACTAACAGTGGTTGTTGCCTGCACCATCTCCTTCTCCTCATCTTCTGCTACACTCTTCACAGTTTTAAGTACTGCTTCATTTCCATCTTTATCAGACACTACATACCTTTCTCCTTGATCACCACTATCCAAATCATCATCCATATTCACAGCCTCCCCTTTATCCATGCTTTCCATCCTCCCCTGTTTGGATACATCCTCTAAATTCACATCCTTTGAAAAGTGCACCTTATTTCTTTGCTTTCTAACCTTCCTTACAACAACAATCTCTGGTCTCTTCACCTTCTCCAAGACAAACATCCTGTGCTTCAAATTTCTGATATGTCTGCCCTAAAATACAACTTCTTGAAGACTAGATATTGTGCCATCTATTTTGGTACATTTATCTGTCAATTCCTTTAAATGTTCAAGAATATCCTCCCCACATTGACCTGTGTTAACTGGTCCGAGAGGTGGTTCATTGGAAAAGTCATCATGTACCTGAGTAGGATCCATCAATTCAATATCATGTTCCAAACTACCCTCATCACTTCGAGCTGTGTAACCTGCTCTGAGAGGTGAATCCTTGGGTAAAGAAAACATAGCATCAGACCTAGCCTGATCATCGATGCACCCTAAAGTAGCTAGTTGGCTAGGGATTCCTCCAC
Organism: Chrysanthemum seticuspe; assembly: GCA_019973895.1. Classification (NCBI taxonomy): domain Eukaryota; kingdom Viridiplantae; phylum Streptophyta; class Magnoliopsida; order Asterales; family Asteraceae; genus Chrysanthemum; species Chrysanthemum seticuspe. The sequence continues at coordinate 109,999,657 of BPTQ01000004.1, forward strand.
TTCTGTTGAGTTCCAAGGAACTCTCCACAGTAGGAGTTGCCAATGGTTGGGTCTTATTTATGATTCCACTGTCCTGACCAGCATCTAAGCATGAGTCAGTAGTGGAAGCCCTTCCAATCATGTCACCTCCACTCCTTGTGACACCCTCATTAGCTACACCACTAACACCAACCTGAGGTAGCTTGGTGCCCTTCCTCCTTCTCCTAGTACACAAAATCCTAGTGGGTTCAGAGGTTGAAGTTAAAGGCTCAGCATTGGGTTCAATTATGATGGCAGGGGTTTCAGTTGTATTGGCAGGGGTTTCAACATCAGTGGTTTGGGAAGGTTGTGGGTCAGATACAACATCAAAATCAGGAACATCTGGTAAAGGTAGCATATTTGGAAATAGGGGTGTGACTCTACCAGTGAAATTGGGATTCTTATGTCTCATATGTGCAAACACCTTTGGTAGCATAAAATGAACCTCATAATGTCTGGTATGTTCAATAGGCTCTTCAATCTGACTATCTACAATCAACTGAACAAACCTAGGATACAAATAAAACTTTCCCTTTTCCCTTATGTTCTTTAAAAATCCTTCAAACAACATCCTAGACCAATTAAATACTCTCCCCTCAGCAAGACAGATAATTGCAGTTGCAATTTTAGATGGAAATTCATCAAAGCCTGTTGTCTTATTGCTCACATACATCAATAAGATATGAATCAAGAACTTCCATTGTGGAGAAAACATACCTTTACGAAATTTGATTTTGTCTTCCCTCCTTTCATAACCTAATCTCCCTAAACCTTCATAAATAGGAGCCTCGGAGAAATTAACCACCCCATTAGCATCCTCAAACTTCATTACATTTCTTATAAAATCCTCAGTAACCAGAATCTCATTCTCATCTACAACTGTCCTAAAAACCTCCAATCTATCTCGTTCCTGAATCTCAGCATTGTTCCAAAATGGATGAACATGTGATTTTAGAATGGTTGGTGCAACTGTTAAAGCATAGTGAATGGGACTATGGTTAAGGAAATCAATCATCTCATGAAAACCTTCAGATTGACAATTCTTGATCAGATATGCAACTAGGTTATGGGTTTTGGAATACAGAGTCGGCATTGTGATTGGTGAAGAGATATGATGTGAGTTGTGAATTAAATAGTTGGGAGTGGTTAGGGTTTGTGTTAGGCGCCAATTATGGAAGGGATTTAAAAATCAATTAAATGATCTGGCAGTGATTTGGGGAAATAAATACGATATCGCCAAAGTTACAAAACAGCACCTCAAGTATCCAACATCAGCAAAATACTAGCAGTGGATTGAAAACAACTAGCAGTGGATTGAAACGTTCTAGCAGTGGATACATCAATCACTCTCCAATCTGTGACAAATACCACAACAACCAAATCCAAACAAAAAATAATGTGATAGCAAGCATAAAGATTTACACATTTTTTTATTTATTTTTTATTTTTTTATAATAAAACTAAACACAGCAACATCTACAAAAAGCTCCAAATTTTACAAAAGTCCTTCATACCTGCACATCACAAACACAAACCAAACACTTGCAACATGGTAAGGTTAGCAGTGGTTAGAAATAACTAGAAGTGGTTTCAAAAATTTGTACTGGCAGTGATTAAAATACATCTAAACACCCAGTCAAAAGGTCAAGCACCATCTCAGCAAGCCAAGTTATATATCTCCATATGAAGGTACAGATGATGAAACTTCTTCAAGAGTCCTTGTTGTGCCTCCGCTTGCTGCAGTAATCCCACCAGAAGAGCTTCAAGCACCACCTCAGCAAGCACTGTTGACAGTACCACCTCCACCAGAGGGTCCATCATCATCATCACCACCCATCAAAAGAATGGTGATTGGGCTTGCTTACCCCAAAGTGTGGGCAGTGATTGGTGGACAAAGGGTTCAGAAGGAGATGCCAAATTGGGGCATTGCCAAGAAGCCTTAGGTGGTGAGAGGGAAAGTTGAAGCTTGTGTCCTTAGAGGGTTTGTTAGGAAGTTGTCTTTTGTAGTAGTCTGCTGGTTGTATGTGTACCATGGTTGTAATCACTGCATTTCTGAATGCAGTTTTATGAATAATAATACCATGCTTATCCTTAAAGTTCATTCCAGCATACTAGTTGTTATTTTAATTCCTTTTCTCTGCAAAATAGTTAGTGAGAAAACAAAGAAACAAGCAGTGGATAGAACAATACTATCAATGGTTAGACCAAAACAAGCAATACTAAGATCAACTAATAACAGTACATGAATTTTACAAAATTTTACAAAACAAAATTTGAGACTTAGAGATTTATCATTCCAATACTGACTACAAGATACTGAAACCTCCCCACATCAAAAGCTTTAGTGAGAAGATCAGCAACATTGAAATCAGTATGGATTTTTATCATTTGAATCAACCTTTTCTCATTACAATCTCTAATAAAATGATGCCTTATCTCAATATGTTTAGTTCTAGAATGCAAAACAGGATTTTTAATTATGCATATTGTACTGTTATTATCAATGTAAATCTTAGTATGCATAAAATTGTACCCAAAGTCCAGAAATTGATTCTGAATCCAAAGCACTTGACCATAGCAACTAGCAGCAGCCACATACTCAGCTTCACTTGTAGAATTGGCCACAATTGTTTGCTTTTTACACTGCCATGAGATTAACCTGCTTCCCAAAAACTGACATCCTCTAGTAGTAGACTTCCTATCCAAACTAGCTCCAGCATAATCATTGTCTGTATAGGCTACCAAATCAAATGCTGAATCCTTAGAATAACAAAGGCCTAATTTAGGATGACCTTTAAGGTATCTAAAAATTCTCTTCACAGCATTCAAGTGTGTTGTGTTTGGTGTGACTTGGAATCTTGCACACACACATACTGAGAACATAATATCTGGACTAGATGCAGTGAGATACATCAAAGATCCAATCATGGATCTATACAACCTCAAATCAAATTTGGGACTTCCATAATCTGGTAGCAGTGGTTTCTGAGTCTCCATTGGTGTACTGGCACTCTTTACATCCTGAAACCAAAACTTCTTCAAAACATCTGCTACATACTTGTCTTGACTAATGAAAATAACATCAGTACTTTGTTGAACCTGTAGCCCCAAAAAGAAAGTGAGTTCACCCATAGAACTCATCTGAAACTTATCATGCATAAGTTTCTCAAAATCTCTGCACAGCTCCTTATTTGTTGAGCCAAAGATGATGTCATCTACATAGACCTGAACCAGTAAAATATCATCCTTGTGCTTCCTAATGAACAAAGTCTTATCAATCAACCCTCTTTTGAAGCCATTGTCCATCAAATAAGTAGAAAGGCACTCATACCTTGCCCTAGGAGCTTGATGCAACCCATACATAGCCTTCTTCACCCTGTAGACCTTATCAGGATGATCAGGATCTTCAAAACTAGAAGGTTGACAAACATAAACCTCCTCATCAATTGTGCCATACAGAAAGGCACTCTTTACACCCATTTGGAATACCACAAAATTTTTGAATGAAGCATATGCCAAGAACAGTCTAATAGCCTCTATTCTAGCAACAGGAGCAAATACTTCATCATAATCCAGACCTTCAGTTTGTGTGTATTCCTGAGCAACCAACCTTGATTTATTTCTCACCACTATACCTCTTTCATCCCTTTTGTTTCTGAACACCCATTTAGTCCCAATAGCCCTTTTTCCATTAGGAAGATCAACCAATATCCACACTTCTTGAAGCTTAAACTGCAATAGCTCCTCTTGCATTGATTCAACCCATCCTTCTTCTGATAAAGCTTCTTCAACTCTCTTGGGCTCCTTTTGAGACAGAAAGCAAGCAAACAAACAATTTTGCAGATCTTTATGGCTATTCCTTTTGTGAAGTGATCTGGCAAAGAAACCTTGTTCAGGAAAGGTTTTATTGCTCAAAGCTCTGCTTCTTGTTTGAACTGGAGTATTCAGATCTCCAAGAATTTGCTCTTTGGGATGATTCTTATGAACTCTGGTAGTAGGAATTGGACTCTCTGTGATGACTGTTTCCAAGTTTGTAAAATCTGCATCATTGTAAAATCTGTTAGGAATTAGAAATTCCAGGTATTAAAGAGTCGGTCACCTCAAGTATATGTAATCGTTAGAAAGCTCGTAGTCATAGTTATTTTATGTTAAGTAGTATTTAGTTAAGTAACACCATGGAGGACGGACAGGTCTTTACCCACTGTATGCCTGATCCACAGCCCGTTGTGTGGCGTTTTATGTATGACTATAAATACTCTCTACCTCCCAAGGTAGAGAGTTGGAGCTCATAATAATATCTTTTACTTTCTCTCACTAAGTTCCCTAAACCTCTAACTTTCTCTCTCCAAAACACTCTTGTACGCCCACTTGTGTTAATGGTTTGATGTGTATGTGAAATCCAATATGTTACAAATGGTATCAAGAGCCATGGTTTGATCATTCATCTTTCATGTTCTTTGTTTTGGTGGATTTCATAAGGTTTTTGGGGTATTAAGTGTTTAGGAGAGTTTGATTCATTTAGACAAATTCTAGTGTTAAAGTTTCAATTTGGCTTGTACTTTTGTGTTTAGGATCATCATATGTGTTTAGGTTTTGAATTGGAAGGCTTAAATCATTGTGGTTTGGTTGTTTTTGATTGATAAAGTGGTTATATTTGAAGATTGTACAAAGCGAGTTGAGTCTCGAATTCACATTTCTTCAAAGCGAGTTGCTTTGTTATTGGATGCGAATTGGTACATGCAACTTGGCTGTTTAGCGAGTTGATTTTTATGCGGTTTGAGTTCTAAGCGAGTTGTTTCTTTAAGCGACTTGAGATCTAAAGCGACTTAGCTATTGAGCGAGTTGTAAAGCTAGCGAGTTAATTTAAGCGACTTGGTGTTCAAGAAAGTTGATTATGTTACGAGTTGATACTAAAGCGAGTTGGCTATTTAGCGACTTGATTCATTAAGCGAGTTGACTGTGTTGCGAGTTGATGCTGATGCGACTTGGCTATTAAGCGAGTTGATTAATTAAGCGAGTTGTTAATTAAGCGAGTTGTGTGGTTAGGTACTTATTCATTTAGGCTTGTTACTTCTTCGTGATACATTCTTACGGTTGTTCTTTTGGTTTAGTAAAATCCCGTGAAAGAATCAATTTCCCAGTTTAATCAAAGAATAGTAAAATCCCGTAGAGCTTGAAACATGTCTACAAACATTCCTACTATCATCTCCACTGTTGCCGAGGATGTTCAAGCAGCTGGTTCAGATACTCGTCCACCCATGCTTGACAGAACTGACTACGACTCTTGGGCTCAACGAATCAGATTGTACTGTCTTGGAAAGGAAAATGGAGTCAACATTCTCAAATCCATTGATGAAGGTCCATATCGGGTTGAGACGACTAGAGACTTAATTGATACAGCTGAAGATGGAACAATGACCTATGGAATTGACAGACCAAAGACATATGATGAGCTCGATGATAAGGAGAAAAAGAGATTTGATGCTGAAATCAGGGCTTCTAACATCGTACTTCAAGGTCTTCCAAAAGATATCTACAAGCTGATCAATCACAACACCGAAGAAAAGGCAGTATGGGATAATGTCAAGATGCTTCTCTCAGGTTCTGAATTAACTATGGAAGACAGAGAATCACAACTCTATGATGAATTTGAACACTTCAAGATGAAACCAGATGAGAGGGTTTATGAGTACTATGTGAGATTCCACAAGCTTGTTAATGATATGAGGAACATCAGAATGACTATGCCTAACATTCAGCTGAACTCAAAATTTGTGAACAACATGAATCCCGAATGGCACAAGTTTGTCACTTCTGTGAAGCTCACTAAAGGATTGAAGAATACAAACTATGAGCAACTCTATGCCTTCCTCCTTCAGAATGAGAGACATGCTATGTTTCAAGAAAGGATTCTTAATCAGTTCAAAACCAACCAGGGAGAGACAAGCTCTTCAAATGACTCAACTGCCTTCTACTCAAACATCGGAATCACAACCAAAGCCTCACAAGTCATACCCATGGGTAATGGTAATCACAAACTCATTCCTGATCCTATGTTCAAACAAGCTGATGCTGATGCACACGTGGGAAACTTCATTAATCAACTAGCTCTTCTGATTAGTCAAAACATGAACTCTCTTCCACACACCAACAACAATCTCAGAACTGCTTCCAATCCACATAATCAAGCCACTGTCAAAGATGGGAAGGTTATGGTGCAGCCAGTTCAAGAACGACAGTACGAATAAGCAAGAGGTGGAGCTGGTAGAGGTTATGCTGCAAATCAGAACAGAGGAAGGAATGGAAATCAGGGTCAAGCAAAGCCAATCAAATGTTACAATTGTGGAGGTGAGGGACACATTTCAAGGAACTGCACATCACCAAAACGCCCTCAGAATGCTGAGTACTTTAGGGATAAGATGTTGCTTGTGCAAGCTCAGGATAATGGTGCAGCTTTGGATGAAGAGGAATTGTTGTTCTCGGCTGAGGGAAATGCTAAGACATATGATGCAGATGTGGATGAACAACCAATTCAGGAGATAGGCCATAATCATCAGAATGCCTTTCAAGTAGCTGATTGTAATGCATATGACTCTGATGTTGATGAAGAACCCACTGCACAAACCATCTTCATGGCTAGCATTTCTCCAATGGTCTCTCCAAAAGTCTCTTCATCACCACAAGCTCGTCCATCCAAAGACAAACTCATCTCTGAGGTATTAAAATTATACGATGAAGTTGATGAGCAAAAGATACATAAGGAAGTACAATCAACTGTGTTTATTGAATCAGATATTGAAAATATGGGTAATATCAATGTTATCCCATGTGATCAATATGTGATACAAAGTGAAAGTGTGATTGTACCAAGTGATGCATCTTCTGCTGTCAATAATGATTATGTTTTTGATGAATTTACAGCATGTGCCCCTGATGATTCTGTAATTTCTGAACTAAATGCCTATAAAGAACGTGTTGCTATTTATGAACAACGTGCAAAATTTGAGTTGACCACCCGTGAGCAGGAAATGGATGACCAAATGCGTACAACTATTAGAAAAAGTAGGTTTAGAGAAGAAGTATTAAAACAAGAGTTTAACTCCTTACAAGAAAAGCTTTCTAAAACTGCTAAGCAAAAACAAGAACTTCAAGAAAATGTTAAAATGCTTAAGCAAGAATTCAGTGCTAAGGAATCAAAACTTTTGAATGATTTTTCTAATCTAAAAACCTTGAAAAACAAGCTTGAAAATAAGTTGTACGTACAAGGAAATACCATTCAGACTGCTCACTTAATCACTAAGCATAGAGTCTTAAGCGATAAGCATAGCATTCCCCTTGTTGAGGAACCAAATCCAGAGGTCATTAAAAAGGCTAGAAATGCTCATAAGGTTCTTTATGATGGCAATGAAATCCTTAAACCTAGACAGAAACCTAGTTGCGTTGAGTGCACTGAGGAAGATAAGAAATCAGATGAAGTCACTAGGGAAAAGATGAACAAGAAACTAGATGATCCTAAATGTAAAGAGAAGAAAATAAAGATCACACCCATGATTACAAGAAGGAGAATTGGATTTCCTTGAACATGTTTAAGCCTCAAACGTTGTTAACACCCGAACAAGTGTTCTGGAAAAAGGATTTAGATAAGAAAAAGGAAGAGAATCTTGTTGTAACGAACCCTCCCCTTAGGAAAATGCCTAAAGCGACTGTGTATCCTCCCAATACACCAATGCATCTAGTTCCTAGAACTATTGCTACTAAAAGCAAGACCTTAATCAGTCAATATGTTATTTTTCAACTATTTATTGATTTTGAGAAAACTTGTAAGAAAAAGATCACACCCACTGGGATAACTGAATGGGAAAGGGGTTTTGAACAAACAAAAGAATGCTATTTAACTGAGGTCATGCCTTTCTTTAAACTTCTAAAAGATCACTTTGAGAATCTTAAAAAGGGAATGAACTTAGACATTAAAGAAATGGAAAAGGAGTTTGATGCAATGATAGTTGAGGTTAGTGACTATGAGCGAGCACTAAAATATAATGAGATTGAGAGGAAGAACTTGCATACATTAAATGAGACTCTCATTACTGAATGTGTTGCTCAAGATGTGTTTTTCACTGCTACAAATTGTTCTATTAATGCTTCCCAATTTCATGAATTATCTGTTGCCCTGAAAGTCTCCCATGATCGTGTCATTGAGCTTGAAAAAACTAATTCTAATCTAAATGAGAAAATTGAACTGGATGATCACGAGAATTTGGTTAAACATTTTTCTAAACTAGAAGTTGAGCATTTTAATTTACAACCAAAATATCAACATCTTAAAGAAAATGTCAAAACTTCAAATATCAAGACATCCTCAGATGCTCCAGAGTTTGATGCAGTTTTTCAAATTAACAAACTTGATGAACAGATTCAAGCTCATTGCAACACGATCAGAAAGTTGAAAGCCCAAATCTCTCAATTAAAGGGTCAAACGAACAAAATGACAGGCTCCAAAATGCCTCCTCCTCTAGATTCTCAGTATTCTCAAACGTTTCATCTTCAAAACTTGGTAAATGAATTACAAAAGGAAAACGAAAGTTTTCTAGAAGAAAATGAAAAGGTTAAACGTCATTTCAATGAGTTATTTGAATCAATAAAGGTCACTCGTAACAAAAACAACGAACAAATAGCTTCATTGCAAAAGGAAATTGAGAATCTGAAGAGTCAGGTAAAAGGGAAAATGCCAATGACCAATGGGGAGAATGGTGTATCAAAGATTCACTCTTGTAATAAATATGCTTTGTCTGTGAAATATGTTCCCCCTCATCTCAGGAATAACAAACTTGCTATTCAAACATATTTCTCATCCCTTAAGGATTGTCTAGAATGTCTACGTGAGATTGTTGAAGAGGATAAATTAGAGAAACCACTTAACAATGCAATTGGGCATGCATGCTTATATGCCAAACGATCTCAAGAAATTCTAGAATGCTTAATCACAATATGCCCAAAGTCCTTAGGTGAGAGAGTTAATCCTTTGATTCCATGTTCGATGCCTAGTGCCAAGTATGATATTCATTCGATGCCCAATGTTTTGAATGTGAACCTTAGTGTGCCTTTAAGCAGTTCAGATTCCTGATCTGTTAATACTAAGAAAGCGAACTCTAGTGTGCCTTCTAGGAGTACAAATCCCAGCACTTCTAGTGTTAAGAATGTGAACCTTAGTGTGCATGCATGTAATTCAGATCCCAGAACATCTAAACAGGAGATGCAAAGAGTAGCAAAACCAACTAATGTTCCCATTCCCTCTACAGGAGTAATCAGTGACATTAAAGCAAGCAGGTCAAAGTCTCAAGACAATACAAGAAATGATAGGACCTCGCAAGCTAAGAATGTGCATTGGAAGAGAGTAGAAGACCAACCTAGGAACTTTAAGATTGAGTCGAATAAAATGAATCGTGTTGATTCTAGTATTAGCCATAGGCGTACTGTAATTAATTCGAATTTTGATACTTTTTGCAAACCTTGTAACGATGTCTGCTTGAATTCTGTTGCTAATCATGAATATGGTATGAATACTTTGTCTAATACTGTCAAATCCCCAGTGAATCTTGTCAATGAAAAATATCATGCTATGAAGGCAAAAAGGCAAAGGCGAAAGAAAGTTAGAAAATAGTGGAAACCCACAGGAAGAACATTTAGTAAGATAGACTATCATTGGATACCAGTTGGTCATAAGACTAATCAGACAATGCCCACTAGAAAATAGATACCTACTGGTAGAACTATTTCCTTAAGAAGTGAGCACACTTTGAATAGGGCTAATACAGACACTAGTACTGCATCTATTCATAATGATTCCATTGCCTTAATTTCTGATATGAATGCTTCTATTTCTGATGTGGGTGTTCCAACCATTGTTACTAACCAAATGGAACCCATTCTTGCATGGGGATCCCAATTATCCAGTTATCCATTCTTGTCTGTGTTCAACTGCAGATCGTTCAAATCGTTTTGTTGTACCTGGACTCAGGCTGTTCCAAGCATATGACTGGCGACCGGTCGCGGCTCATGAACTTCGTGAGCAAATTCATAAGGACAGTTAGATTCAGGAATGATCATTTCGGAGCTATTATGGGTTATGGAGATTATGTGGTTGGAAAAAGTGTAATTTCCAGGGTATATTATGTAGAAGGACTTGGTCATAATTTGTTCTCTGTTGGTCAATTCTGTGATTCCGATCTAGAAGTAGCTTTCAGAAAACATACTTGTTTCATTAGAGAACTTGATGTTGTAGAATTGTTAAGAGGTACCCGAGGTTCAAACCTATACACCATATCTATCGATGACATGATGAAGTCCTCTCCAATCTGCTTGCTGTCAAAGGCTTCTAAAACAAAGTCTTGGTTATGGCATCGTCGTCTCAATCACTTGAACTTTGGTACCATAAACAACCTTTCCAGAAAGGATCTAGTCAGAGGCTTACCCAGATTAAAATATGAAAAAGATCATCTTTGCTCAGCTTGTCAATTGGGAAAAAGCACAAACCAAAACCCACAAACCAAAACCCACAAACTCTGTAATGGAAGTTCTTCATACCCTTCATATGGATCTATGCGGTCCAATGAGAGTGCAGACTATTAATGGGAAGAGATATGTGTTAGTAGTGGTTGATGACTACTCCCGATTCACTTGGGTTAAGTTTTTGAGGACAAAGGACGAAACTCCGGATGTCATCATTAAACTCATTAAACAACTTCAGATCAGACTCAACAAAACAGTTTGAATCGTCCGAACTGACAATGGAACTGAGTTTGTTAATAAAGTACTCATTGAATTTTATGAAAATATTGGAATCAGTCCTCAAAGAAGTGTTCCTCGAACTCCTCAACAGAACGGTGTAGTTGAAAGTCGAAACCGAACTCTTGTAGAAGTTGCAAGGACAATGCTGATCTACTCAAAGGTTCCAATGTTTCTATGGGCTGAAGCTATTGCCACTGCTTGTTACACTCAAAATAGATCTCTAATTCACACATCTCATGGAAAGACTCCATACGAACTTGTCCACAATCGAAAACCTGATCTATCATACCTTCGTGTGTTTAGTGCTTTATGTTATCCAACAAATGATGGTCAAGATTTAGGTAAACTGAGAGCCAAAGCAGACATTGGAGTATTTATAGGCTATGCACCAAACAGAAAAGGTTACCGAATCTACAATAAGAGAACCCGAGATATCATGGAAACAATTCACGTTATGTTTGATGTGCTGACTGGTCAAATGGCTCCTGGACAACCAAGTTCCGGACCCGCACTTCAAAACAGTCCCATTGGTTCATCCCTTGTACCATATTCCTCTCCAGCTATTCCATATGTACCTCCAACTGAAGATGATTTGAAGAAATTGTTTGATCCGATGTTTGATGAACTCTATGAGCCAAGTGCTATTGAACTGACAATTCCCACAACAGAGGCTGCTCATATTCCTGAGAATGAAGTCAATCCTTCAGTCTCAATGACATTAAGTCAAGAAGCGCCTGCTGCTGATAATTCAGTCTCATCAACAAAACATCATTCTTCAAATGTACATCGTGGAACTGTTTCTGGCATCAATGATGAAGTTAATCCCTTTGCTACTCCTGAAGATGCTCCATTTGAAAACATATTTGCTCCTGAATCTTCATCAGAACCATCTTCTTCAGGAGACATCGACTTTGCTACTTCAGTCCCTCAACAACTACCACATGAACACCTCAGAAAATGGACTCACGATCATCCATTAGACAACATCATTGGAAATCCCTCTCGTCCAGTATCCACACGGAAACAACTTGTAACCGATGCCTTATGTTGCTTCTTCAACTCCGTACTCTCTAAGATCGAACCAAAAGATGTTAAAACCGCCACGAATGAAGATAGCTGGTTCAATGCCATGCAAGAAGAAATTCATGAGTTTGATCGACTTGATGTATGAGAGTTAGTACCTGCTCCAGATTGTGCTATGATTATTGCTCTAAAATGGATCTTCAAAGTGAAACTTGATGAGCATGGTGATGTGTTGAAGAACAAGGCTCGATTAGTTGCTAAAGGATACCGTCAAGAGGAGGGTATTGACTTTGAAGAATCTTTTTCTCCTGTTGCTCGAATCGAGGCAATAAGAATCTTTTTGGCTAATGTTGCTAGTAAGAACATGGTAGTCTATCAGATGGATGTAAAGACAGCATTTCTGAACGGAGATCTTAAAGAAGTCGTCTACGTCAGCCAACCTGAAGGATTTGTGAATCAAGAGCATCATACTCACGTTTATCGTTTGAAGAAGGCTCTTTATGGTTTAAAGCAAGCTCCAAGGGCATGGTATGATACACTATCAAAGTTTCTTCTATCTACCGGATTTAGCAAAGGAGCAGTTGATCCAACATTGTTCACCAGGAAGTCAGGCAAACATTTAATTAATGTTCAAATTTATGTTGATGATATCATCTTTATGGTTGAAAGCAAGCTCCAAGGGCAAATGAGTGTGACCGTTTTTCAAATGAAATGGGTTCAAAATTTCAAATGTCAATGATGGGATAAATGTCATTTTTCTTGGGATTACAAATTTCACAAAGTCCCGGAGGCATCTTCATAAATCAATCTAAATATGCAAATGAGATTTTAGAGAAATTTGGATTTGATTCAAGTGACCCTGTTGACACTCCCATGATTGAACGAACTAAACTAGATGAGGACCACTTAGGGATCATGGTAGACCAAAAGAAATATCGTAGTATGATTTGATCCCTGATGTACCTCACAGCTAGTAGACTAGACATCTTGTTCGCTGTTTGCATGTGTGCTAGATACCAGGCTAAGCCTACTAAAAATCACCTTGAAGCGGTTAAACGGGTCTTTCGGTATCTCCAAGGAACCATCAATATGGGACTTTGGTACCCGAAGGACACCGGTATGTCACTAACAGCCTATGCAGATGCTGATCATGCAGGGTGTCAAGATACTCGTCGAAGTACATCTGGAGGTGCTCAGTTTTTGGGTGATAAGCTTGTGAGTTGGTCTTCAAAGAAGCAAATGAGTACCTCTATTTCCTCTACAGAGGCTGAATACATAGCCATGTCATCATGTTGTGCTCAAATCCTATGGATGAGATCCCAATTATCTGACTATGGCTTTGAATTTAATAAAATCCCTCTGTACTGTGATAATAAAAGTGCTATTGCTCTCTCATGCAACAACGTACAACACTCAAGAGCAAAGCACATCGACATTCGACATCATTTCAGGTAAAACCCTAAAATCTCAAACGCGTAAAATGACAATTTTGCCCTCAAACTTAAAATTATACAAACTCGGAAAACACGTCAACATCGTTTAACAAGTTATATCATCAATAATATACACACATTATGAAAATAATTAACTTATGTTATGAATTAAAAGAACATAAATAAATAAGTCCTAATGTACCAAATAACTCTACAACATGTACACATTTCACCTAGACTACAAAAGAGACTACATACATAATGAAAAGATAAGTTTGGAAAGTCAAAGATTTGGTCTCCCCCCCCCCTTGATGGCCGGCCAACATAGGCTCCCCCCTTAATGACTATATCAATTTCATTAAACCACATATACACATTTCCATTTCATTCAAAGACACCAAGAAAAAACCCTAAACTCTCTCTTGCACCAAAGTGGCGGCCACCCTTCTTTTTCTCCATTTTAATCCAAAAATCCAACAAAAGAAAGTGTTCCTAGGAGGCTCATGATCGTGTGTGATTGATTGGTGGACGTGGTGATCGTGTTTGGCTCAAAAAGAAAGCTAGGTCGTGGGTTTCATTCTTGGCCGTGGGGTGTTTCTAGCCTAGGGAGGCTTGGCTTTGATCGTGGTGGTTTAATTCTTGTTCCTTTGTCACGTACATACTACTAGGGTAACGTATCATCATCTCAAGTCTCTTCCTTTGTGTTTTCTTATTCAATTCGTGGCCATGGATATCTTTTCTAGGGCTTGTTATGCGAAAATGAAACACATGTAATAATGAAATTGTTGTCACATAAAATGATGAAATGGATTACATAAAATCATGACTCTAAACATGTATGAATCGAATGATATATGGCATGTTAATATGAATACGAAAATGAATTTTGATCTCTCTATATGTCGACATATGTATGGATTTTAAATGGATTAAATGAGCCTACGAAACTATGCTTATACGTATGTGATAAATGGAATCGATAACGAATGATCAACGAACTTGTTTTGGTCTTTTAATGGGGCGTACAAACTGAATTTGGGGGATGGATGTCTCGACTTAATAATGGGTATCTCATATGAGTTGTATAATCTTGTGATAATCAAGTCTACATGTGTTAAAACCTATACGTAATCATAATCAAAAACTAGGGTTTTGTATTACATGACTAATAAAGTTAAAGGGGTTGTTTTATAAATTATGAAACTTGATGGATTAACTTGTTAATATAGTAACTAAATGGATTTAATGAGTAAAATGAGTAAACTTGCTATATTTACACTTTTAACCCTATACCTTGCATTATTGACATTTTAAACCCTAAACTCTTGTAACTTGTCATAAATGATACTTAAATCATAATAACACTCATTTTCATTATTTAACTTTAGATAAGTAACCAAACTTACTAAATATGGAAACCTGCTAATTATGGAAGGTTACTAAATATGGAAACCTGCTAATTATGGAAAGTTACTAAAAATAGAAACCTGCCTAAAATAGAAGGTTACCTAAAATAGAAATATTATTAAAAGTGGAAACCTGCTAAAAATGGAAAGCCGTCTTAAACGAGTGATCTGATTCTTATAGAACGTTATTTAATTCATATAGGTTCCGGGCGACAGGATTGATCTCCTTTCTTGATTTTACTTTCATTGTGATTTGCTCCGAATAAGGTACAGATATTCTGACCTTTCTCATAAGGTTTCTTATGATCTCTTTGCATCTTTGACCTCTTGCCAATTTGATATTGAACATTTGCTCTGCTATTGAATCTTTGCTATTGACCCCTTTGCTATTAAACCTTTGATATTGATCTTTTGCTATTGGACCTTTGATAATTGAACCATTGATATTAGATTATTGATATTGATTTATGAACTGCTAATATTGGACCTTTGATATTGATTGACCTCTAACCTGTACACTTTGACCTATCAGTTGATACCCGAGCCATTAACTAGGCATGGGGGTTCCATGTCCGTGTCATTGATGCACCAATGGCATGACTCCAGTGTGGATGAGTGATGTTCCACACCGTCCCTTTTGTTTGATATATGATTATGAACTCAAGAAAGATATGTTTGGCCACTATGATTTGATTTGCAGGGGCGTATGGATGCATCCTAGATTTGATATGATTTGATTTGCATTTGATATGATATGATATGTTTTGGTGATGCGGTGCGTGTGTGCAATACACCCCCTCACAGTCTGGGAGCTAGCTACTCTATTGGTTACTGAGGTCTCCCCTCCTATTTGGTTTGGTATTCCGAGGTCACCCCTCCGAATACAATGGCTACTATTGGATACTATTGGCGATTATTGCCACTATTGATATTGGTTTGTTTTGTTGGCTCGGGATAGATTTCTGATAACCCTTACACTTTTGATAAACCTATATTGTACCTTCCGTATTCCCCAACGCACCATAATCTGTATTACTTGTTCATTACTCAATACCCTTATATGATTCACTTTTACCAAGATATAGATACTCCATTACATTGATCTGTCACACTTTCATTCCGTTACTTCAGACTATGGTTCCATTCACGTACCGGGTTATTATATGTCATTGGATTGATTTTGATATTCATGTTTATACGACTACTGATTACTCTGTATGATATGTATGTATGCGATATAAGATTTACCTGTTGTCATCTGATTGATATGCTACCTTACTGTTATGTGATCCTTTGGTTTGTCTGGTAACCGTGCTTGTATGAAATCGATTGTTGATCTATTCATCCTTTGTACCTCTTTCGATTTATCTGGTGGACTATGACTATCCGTGGTCCCCTTATCTGCTTGTTGTTGACTTGCCATGTTTGCATTTCTGTTTATGCTACGGTTTGATGTGGTAGATGGTTCAACTTATGAAGTCTAGCTTGTTAACTTGTTTAATTGCCCTGCTATGTCTTTAATTCTTTTAATTATAGTGTTCATACTGTATTCCTACTTGTCTGACTGCCATGTTTTGACTGCTGTTAGTACTTCCGCTGTTATGATACTTGTTATGTTTTCATCTAAGGCTTCTAATCTGTGCAATTGCCATGCTCACTTATTAATTAATTGCTTCCGCTTTCTTGTAGATATCTGTTTGGCTTGCATGTCTTTTGACTTCCTGATTTGATTGTATGACATATATGTTGTGTGGATGCGACGCCTGCTATGTTTGCTTATGTTTCAGTCCTTGTATGCCTGGTTTGTATGTGCTGATTTATATGTTATCGATGCCTCGCCTTGCTTCGTTCTCCTCGTTTCTGTTCATTGTAGATATTTGTAATAATTATGTTCTGCATGATTTCTCTTTGACTCATTATTCTCATTTCGCTGTGACTTTGTTATCCGTTTTCCTTCGTTTCGTTTTGCACTTCAGATTTTATTTAGCGTTCGTTTTGTTATATCTATTCACTGGGCTTTTTAAGCTCAGCCGCATTTCTTTTCCTGCGGCAGGTTTTAGGTTTGAAGATGGGCTTTGTTTGGGCTGAGAGTTGGATCATTTGAGTGGACTAACCATAGATACCTTTCTGTTGGACTTATTTTGGCGGGCTTTTGTTTTGAGATTTCATTTTATCTTAGACATTTTGGGTTTTGTAATTTTCCTTGTAAATCATTGTTTAAATGACTTGATACTTTATTCTTAAGACTTCCTCTTTTAATTGTATGTTCTGATATGACACCAGAATGTGATACTTCTACCCTTGTCGGGTTGGGGTGTTACAATTATGGTATCATAGCCCAGGTTTCGTCTTGTTGACCTTAGGATTGACCTGTGAGGACTTGGGTAGACACTAGGCTTCCGTCTGTTATGATATATTCCGATTCTTTTTGGATTGTCGTTCAGATTTGACTTCGATAATCTTTTGTCTTCACTGTTTTGGGTCTTCTTCTCTTCCCATTTGATTTTATTATTGTGTCTTCGCACATCCGTTTGTCGATCGTTAGATGGAGACTACCCGCGGAGCCGAAGATGATGGTGCCGAACCTGCGTTGCTACAACAGTCCCTATGCTGGAGAGGTTCGTGAAGCAGAAGCCACACCCGACTGCCGTGCTGTTGGAGACATCAGGATGCTGCTGGAGGAAGCTGGACGAATCAACCAAAGACGCAACGACGAAGACAAGATTCACACAGTGTCTGGGAAGGTTCATCTACTTCATATGATTTGGGCACGACTTGTGTTACTCTGATTCGTTTGTCACGCGTTTTGGGGCGGTTTGATGTCTTGCTACGTGATTTTGATCGGCAATACTTTTCTTTGATTCGTTCAGAACTCGGTTTGAATCGTGAAGTTTTATCGTTTAGCATTCTGGTATATCTCAGCTTTTCTTTTTGGACCGACAGTAATGAGTCATGAGGAACCGTTTCATGCAAGTTGGTGGCATTCTTTCATTGTGATATGGTAAGTTGTTTGATGTGTTATATGCTGTATGTACGCGATTCTGGTCTGCTCTGGTATGTTACTTGATATCTGTATGTGATATGTTTTGTGTGCTTTTGGCTATGTAGTTCGTCATGACCCGGGACGGAATATGATGACAATAAGGGCTTGTTATGTGATGCAAGTATTATGACGCCTGATCAACGTGATAATACCGAGATCATATAATTTGAAGTTATTGAAATCATACGACGTGTTGGGAAATGCCTGGGGTTGGTACGTGAATGGAATAAGACTTATATCCGTTATTTGGCACTACTCATGATCGTTTTGAATTCCGTACCGCTTTGAGAGAATTGGCATTGACATCTGTAATGTATAAGTTTGGTACGTTTTGGAAATCGAAATCGGTATGATCTATGTGGGACTATGAATTGCTACGACTGCCTTAAACTCGTTCGTCTCTGTGTACCCCTGCGATTTCAATTTTCGAGGACGAAAATTTTCTTTTAGAGGGGAAGAGTTGTAAAACCCTAAAATCTCAAATGCGTGAAATGACAATTTTGCCCTCAAACTTAAAATTATACAAACTCGGAAAACACGTCAACATCGTTTAACAAGTTATATCATCAATAATATACACACATTATGAAAATAATTAACTTATGTTATGAATTAAAAGAACATAAATAAATAAGTCCTAATGTACCAAATAACTCTACAACATGTACACATTTCACCTAGACTACAAAAGAGACTACATACATAATGAAAAGATAAGTTTGGAAAGTCAAAGATTTGGTCTCCCCCCCTTGATGGCCGGCCAACATAGGCTCCCCCCTTAATGACTATATCAATTTCATTAAACCACATATACACATTTCCATTTCATTCAAAGACACCAAGAAAAAACCCTAAACTCTCTCTTGCACCAAAGTGGCGGCCACCCTTCTTTTTCTCCATTTTAATCCGAAAATCCAACAAAAGAAAGTGTTCCTAGGAGGCTCATGATCGTGTGTGATTGATTGGTGGACGTGGTGATCGTGTTTGGCTCAAAAAGAAAGCTAGGTCGTGGGTTTCATTCTTGGCCGTGGGGTGTTTCTAGCCTAGGGAGGCTTGGCTTTGATCGCGGTGGTTTAATTCTTGTTCCTTTGTCACGTACACGCTACTAGGGTAACGTATCATCATCTCACGTCTCTTCCTTTGTGTTTTCTTATTCAATTCGTGGCCATGGATATCTTTTCTAGGGCTTGTTATACGAAAATGAAACACATGTAATAATGAAATTGTTGTCACATAAAATGATGAAATGGATTACATAAAATCATGACTCTAAACATGTATGAATCGAATGATATATGGCATGTTAATATGAATACGAAACTGAATTTTGATCTCTCTATATGTCAACATATGTATGGATTTTAAATGGATTAAATGAGCCTACGAAACTATGCTTATACGTATGTGATAAATGGAATCGATAACGAATGATCTACGAACTTGTTTTGGTCTTTTAATGGGGCGTACAAACTGAATTTGGGGGAGGGATGTCTCGACTTAATAATGGGTATCTCATATGAGTTGTATAATCTTGTGATAATCAAGTCTACATGTGTTAAAACCTATACGTAATCATAATCAAAAACTAGGGTTTTGTATTACATGTCTAATAAAGTTAAAGGGGTTGTTTTATAAATTATGAAACTTGATGGATTAACTTGTTAATATAGTAACTAAATGGATTTAATGAGTAAAATGAGTAAACTTGCTATATTTACACTTTTAACCCTATACCTTGCATTATTGACATTTTAAACCCTAAACTCTTGTAACTTGTCATGAATGATACTTAAATCATAATAACACTCATTTTCATTATTTAACTTTAGATAAGTAACCAAAATTACTAAATATGGAAATCTGCTAATTATGGAAGGTTACTAAATATGGAAACCTGCTAATTATGGAAAGTTACTAAAAATAGAAACCTGCCTAAAATAGAAGGTTACCTAAAATAGAAATATTATTAAAAGTGGAAACCTGCTAAAAATGGAAAGCCGTCTTAAACGAGTGATCTGATTCTTATAGAACGTTATTTAATTCATATAGGTTCCGGGCGACGGGATTGATCTCCTTTCTTGATTTTACTTTCATTGTGATTTGCTCCGAATAAGGCACAGATATTCTGACCTTTCTCATAAGGTTTCTTATGATCTCTTTGCATCTTTGACCTCTTGCCAATTTGATATTGAACATTTGCTCTGCTATTGAATCTTTGCTATTGACCCCTTTGCTATTGAACCTTTGATATTGATCTTTTGCTATTGGACCTTTGATAATTGAACCATTGATATTAGATTATTGATATTGATTTGTGAACTGCTAATATTGGACCTTTGATATTGATTGACCTCTAACCTGTACACTTTGACCTATCAGTTGATACCCGAGCCATTAACTAGGCATGGGGGTTCCATGTCCGTGTAATTGATGCACCAATGGCATGACTCCAGTGTGGATAAGTGATGTTCTACACCGTCCCTTTTGTTTGATATATGATTATGAGCTCAAGAAAGATATGTTTGGCCACTATGATTTGATTTGCAGGGGCGTATGGATGCATCCTAGATTTGATTTGATTTGATTTGCATTTGATATGATATGATATGTTTTGGTGATGTGGTGCGTGTGTGCAATACACCCCCTCACAGTCTGGGAGCTAGCTACTCCATTGGTTACTGAGGTCTCCCCTCCTATTTGGTTTGGTATTCCGAGGTCACCCCTCCGAATACAATGGCTACTATTGGATACTATTGGCGATTATTGCCACTATTGATATTGGTTTGTTTTGTTGGCTCGGGATAGATTTCTGATAACCCTTACACTTTTGATAAACCTATATTGTACCTTCCGTATTCCCCAACGCACCATAATCTGTATTACTTGTTCATTACTCAATACCCTTATATGATTCACTTTTACCAAGATATAGATACTCCATTACATTGATCTGTCACACTTTCATTCCGTTACTTCAGACTATGGTTCCATTCGCGTACCGGGTTATTATATGTCATTGGATTGATTTTGATATTCATGTTTATACGACTACTGATTACTCTGTATCATATGTATGTATGCGATATAAGATTTACCTGTTGTCAGCTGATTGAAATGCTACCTTACTGTTATGTGATCCTTTGATTTGTCTGGTAACCGTGCTTGTATGAAATCGATTATTGATCTGTTCATCCTTTGTACCTCTTTCGATTTATCTCGTGGACTATGACTATCCGTGGTCCCCTTATCTGCTTGTTGTTGACTTGCCATGTTTGCATTTCTGTTTATGCTACGGTTTGATGTGGTAGATGGTTCAACTTATGAAGTCTAGCTTGTTAACTTGTTTAATTGCCCTGCTATGTCTTTAATTCTTTTAATTATAGTGTTCATACTGTATTCCTACTTGTCTGACTGCCATGTTTTGACTGCTGTTAGTACTTCTGCTGTTATGATACTTGTTATGTTTTCATCTAAGGCTTCTAATATGTGCAATTGCCATGCTCACTTATTAATTAATTGCTTCCGCTTTCTTGTAGATATCTGTTTGGCTTGCATGTCTTTTGACTTCCTGATTTGATTGTATGACATATATGTTGTGTGGATGCGACGCCTGCTATGTTTGCTTATGTTTCAGTCCTTGTATGCCTGGTTTGTATGTGCTGATTTATATGTCATCGATGCCTCGCCTTGCTTCGTTCTCCTCGTTTCTGTTCATTGTAGATATTTGGAATAATTGTGTTCTGCATGATTTCTCTTTGACTCATTATTCTCATTTTGCTATGACTTTGTTATCCGTTTTCCTTCGTTTCGTTTTGCACTTCAGATTTTATTTAGCGTTCGTTTTGTTATATCTGTTCACTGGGCTTTTTAAGCTCAGCCGCATTTCTTTTCCTGCGGCAGGTTTTAGGTTTGAAGATGGGCTTTGTTTGGGCTGAGAGTTGGATCATTTGAGTGGACTAACCATAGATACCTTTCTGTTGGACTTATTTTGGCGGGCTTTTGTTTTGAGATTTCATTTTATCTTAGACGTACATTTTGGGTTTTGTAATTTTCCTTGTAAATCATTATTTAAATGACTTGATACTTTATTCTTAAAACTTCCGCTTTTAATTGTATGTTCTGACATGACACCAGAATGTGATACTTCTACCCTTGTCGGGTTGGGGTGTTACATTTCATCAGGGAACAAGTGGAAAAAGGTGTGGTGGAACTCTATTTTGTGAGGACCGAATATCAGTTAGCAGACATCTTCACCAAAGCTCTTCCAAGAGAACGTTTTGAGTTTATTCTTCCACGTCTTGGCTTGAAAAGCCTTCAACCAGATACACTCAAAAGTCTTCAGGAGGAAGACAAGGAGTAAAGGTCTATCTTCATCTATATCTTGTATATATCTATTCGAAAAACAAAATACAAAATTATAAAACCCTCAAAAATCAAACAGAAAAATATAAAACCTTCAAAATCCATAAAAATCTGAAAAATTCAAAAAATCTTCATAAAATATTGTCAATTTGTTATGTTTTTTTTGGTTCGACAATATCTACAGTCCTTGTGCTGTCATTCAAAGAATGACACGGGACTTTAGATGTTGTTCGAATTTTTATATAAAAAAAAAATCAAAAAATTATTTTTGGGAGAAAGAGAAAAAATGGTTTATTGTCATTTCAGGAAGTAACCCGCTTTTCAAAGAAATAACAGAGCCATACTTTATCATGTTTTCAAAATTCCATGCTCTGATTCTATTAACATTCATCTGCTGAAAACTAACTGCTTAGAAAAATAACTCGGACTCTATTTTTGATAATCATCTAGACTTATTTGTCAAAATTTCTATCTCTCAATCAATAACCTATGTCATTGATTGAGGGGGAGAATGATTTCAATTAAATCAAAAAGTTATTTGTCATTCAATTGTTTTCAAAAGATATTCATGCATGTTTAATCAATGGAGTTTAAAGTCTTAATATCCGATTCTTGTCAGCTAAAACGTTTTTCATAATCAAGTCACAATTCTCCTTAAAAAGCTTTCAAAATCAATTTAAATCTACAAAGATCACAAATCTCAAATGATTTGATATTTGTGATCGGGGGAGAATTTGTGATTGAAATTGATTTTAATCTGACAATTCGGTAAATGGTTTTATAAGAATGTACAAGCTCTCCTTCCCACATGTGACAAACGATTTCAAATACTTGATGCACATGTTGAGGGGGAGTTCTCGTTCTAAAAATATCAAAAACAATTCAGGTACAAAATGCTTTGATAATATATCATAAGTATCTGGATTGATTTTCAAATGGTTTTCAATTGGTTCCAAATGGCAGATGAACAATACCAAATAGACTGACCAACTTTACTTTATGTACGGTGATATAAGGATGATAAGGTTAGGTATTTGTTCCCATGATCCGCCAGAACCGGAGGGATCTACCCAGGGACTATCCACTAGTTAGTGTAGAGTTCTTAGGTATGATGATAAAAGGAAAAAATGAGATATGGGAAGAGTGCGGACTGAGACTGAGCTAGTACTGAAATAAACCAAACAAGGCTCTAGCTATGAAGTCTTGGTAAGCACTGAAGGGGTTGAAGAATCAAAAAGAATTGAATGAGAAAAGGGTGAAAACAAATAGCCCTCCATTGATTCAACCTTAGGGCAGAAACCGGGTTCAATTCATTTGCTACTGGCGGTTACCAAGGTAACACCGGTATTGAAGACAAGACGTCATGGACCCAGTGACGCACTGCACTTCAATCTTCCCAAACCACTCAAGTTCCTCTTAAAAGGGCTTGTTTCATTCTCACGGGGAACCTACATTATCTATCGACTTTCTCTTAGAGATTGTTGATATTGAAGAAGGAGACCCTCTCCCTAGTCTCCGATACAGGATCCAAATATGCACAAATTGAGTCTAGAGCCACGAGATCATCAATAAATCTCATTAGGACACTTTCAATGAAGACTCTCTGTTTCACATAATGTGGAAAGAGAGATTATATCTTGAGTCATTCACATTATCCTTGTGGTATTGCCAGAACATCTGAGTGATATGCAAACATATTCACAATGAAGATGGAAAGCCCTCTGGAGCCAACATCAAACAAGCTCCTGGTGGGTGGCATGTGAGATCTATTCAACAGATCAACCATGTGACAACTGAACAGAAACAATGGGGCGATTCAATATTTTGAATCAATCCTGGTCCAGGTTATGGATTGACGGATACCTTTGAAAAACCGGTCATTGTGCTTAAAAACTCTTTTCTTTAGCACATTGACCGTGTTCGAATATTTCAAATCAAAAGGTGTTTTATGATTGACAATTGATTTTCATTAAAACCTTCGTTGTATTGCAAAAACAATTTCTATTGAGCAATACACGATTGTCTTTCAAATCTCTTTTCATCAATCAGTGAATTTCTATTCGCTGGTTCACTCACTCCGTGTTGTCTTCTTTGAGATGTTTCGGTTTGAGAACAGCTAGAGCAGCTGCGAAACCCTGTCAAGGAAATTCTTCGGAATTATACCTGATCACAGGCAGTACTTGTACTGATCAACGGGGAACCGTGGGCCGTGTACCTCAATTCAACAAAGTGATCAAAGACTCTTTCGTGGGTTTTGTTGCTAACTGTTTTATGCAGGTACACCCGACGTTTGCAGCTGATCAGAATGAAGTGGTCAATCCATAGCCGCATGCTCACACTACACATTCATCTCAAAAGAAATCATAATAAGTGCATCAATGACTCTGATATTTTCACTCCATGCTTCTGCGACGCTGCTACCAATATCTTGAATCAACGAAAGCTTCCGTTACTCTGATGAGAAGATATCATGATCCAGAATGTGAGCATGTCGGTCCGAAAGTCACAACATCACAATATTCCAACCCACAATGTATGTCTCAGAGATTTTTGATTGCTGATGATCTCAAAACCTGGCTCAAAATTATTATCACGTGGATCAGTAAAAGACCTCCACTTGGATTAACCAAACATGCAATGAGAAGAATCAATGACTACGAGCTTCGGAGCAAAGTACTACATCAAGAATGCAAGAACAATTTTTAATGTAATATCTGTTTGTATTCTATGTAATTTTAGTACATGTTTGAGGTGACCTCCCTTAGGGGGAGATTGTTAGGAATTAGAAATTCCAGGTATTAAAGAGTCGGTCACCTCAAGTATATGTAATCGTTAGAAAGCTCGTAGTCATAGTTATTTTATGTTAAGTATTATTTAGTTAAGTAACACCGTGGAGGACGGACGGGTCTTTACCCACTGTATGCCTGATCCACAGCCCGTTGTGTGGCGTTTTATGTATGATTATAAATACTCTCAACCTCTCAAGGTAGAGAGTTGGAGCTCATAATAATATCTTTCACTTTCTCTCACTAAGTTCCCTAAACCTCTAAATTTATCTCTCTAAAACACTCTTGTACGCCCACTTGTGTTAATGGTTTGATGTGTATGTGAAATCCAATATGTTACACTCTGGTAGTAGGAATTTGACTCTCTGTGAAGACTGTTTCCAAGTTTGTAAAATCTGCATCATTGAAATAGTCATCCAAATTTTCATCATCAGTTGGAGTATCCCTTTCTTCTAAATCAGGAATGTCTGGATCAGTGGGATACTCATCTTCACCAAATAGTAGCTTAGCAGTGGGTCCAAAGAATGTAGTGTCATCTAAGTTTGCAGTCGGGGTTTCACTTGAACTAGCAGTGGTAGAAGTTGGCTTAGCAGTGCTTTCATTATGCTTAGCAGTGCTTTCATAATTTTTCTTCTTTCTTTCAATTTCTTCTACCGACACTGAGTTATCTTGCAACAACTCTTCCTTATCTTGATGATGATCACCCTTGTTTCTAGAATCCAAAACTTCATCATAAGTGGGACTCTTCTTTTCAATGATGGGTGAGACAGAACCAACTTTCCACTATTCAACTAAATAGAACTCTTTTGGAGAATCAGCTTCCTTAGAAATTGTTTATGCATCGGAATTCTTTTGTGTACATGCATCAACATTAGTGGAAGCACCTGCAATGATAGGCTCATAATTCATAGATTTGGTTAGCATATCAATGTTAAATAGCCAATCAGGTCCTTTTGTCTCAACACTAGGAGTCTCTTCACTAAACTTAACATGTAAGTTTTCTTCTTCAAAAGTCCTTCATACCTGCACATCACAAACACAAAGCTAACACTTGCAACATGGTAAGGTTAGCAGTGGTTAGAAATAACTAGAAGTGGTTTCAAAAATTTGTACTGGCAGTGGTTAAAATACATCTAAACACCCAGTCAAAAGGTCAACTCCAAGTCATAATCCGTCCAGCAAAGTCAAAGACTTCATTTACTCCTCAACAACTTACACCCTCCCCACATTTAACTCCCTGATTTCTTATTTACTCTATTAAAGACCATCTTACTCACATAACACAACTATCACTCATATTCCCAAAAAGTTTCTCTCTCAAAAACTCTTTCAAAATCCTTTTCACTAAAAGTCACCATGAGCTACTCAAACCCTGTCAATCTCTCAACTGACAGCTCCTCATCTGACAGTGTTTCGGATGAGTTTGTTAGGACTCACCCAGGTAAGGTTGAGGAAGAGGTTTCATCAAAGAAAAGAACTCACTCAGGTTCTGCTAAAGGTGGTTGGAACTATTATTTACCACCAAGGAACACATCCCTCTCATCTGTGAAGACAAACCCTTCAGCTGTTGGACCTTCTGCAATCCAACCAAGACCTCAAGATGCTATCATTAAAGAATCCAGCTCAGAACTAAGTTCCATGCCAAGTTATATATCTCCATATGAAGGTACATATGATGAAACTTCTTCAAGAGTCCTTTTTGTGCCTCCCCTTGCTGCAGTAATCCCACCAGAAGAGCTTCAAGCACCACCTCAGCAAGCACTGTTGACAGTACCACCTCCACCAGAGGGTCCATCATCATCATCACCACCCATCAAAAGAAGGGTGATTGGGCTTGCTTACCCCAAAGTGTGGGCAGTGATTGGTGGACAAAGGGTTCAGAAGGGGATGCCAAATTGGGGCATTGCCAAGAAACCTTAGGTGGTGAGAGGGAAAGTTGAAGCTTGTGTCCTTAGAGGGTTTGTTAGGAAGTTGTCTTTTGTAGTAGTCTGCTGGTTGTATGTGTACCATGGTTGTAATCACTGCATTTCTGAATGCAGTTTTATGAATAATAATACCATGCTTATCCTTAAAGTTCATTCCAGCATACTAGTTGTTATTTTAATTCCTTTTCTCTGCAAAATAGTTAGTGAGAAAACTAAGAAACAAGCAGTGGATAGAACAATACTATCAATGGTTAGACCAAAACAAGCAATACTAAGATCAACTAATAACAGTACATGAATTTTACAAACTTTTACAACACAAAATTTGAGACTTAGAGATTTATCATTCCAATACTGACTACAAGATACTGAAACCTCCCACATCAAAAGCTTTAGTGAGAAGATCAGCAACATTGAAATCAGTATGGATTTTTATCATTTGAATCAACCTTTTCTCATTACAATCTCTAATAAAATGATGCCTTATCTCAATATGTTTAGTTCTAGAATGCAAAACAGGATTTTTAATTATGCATATTGTACTGTTATTATCAATGTAAATCTTAGTATGCATAAAATTGTACCCAAAGTCCAGCAATTGATTCCGAATCCAAAGCACTTGACCATAGCAACTAGCAGCAGCCACATACTCAGCATCAGTTGTAGAATTGGACACAATTGTTTGCTTTTAACACTGCCATGAGATTAACCTGCTTCCTAAAAACTGACATCCTCCAGTAGTAGACTTCCTATCCAAACTAGCTCCAGCATAATCATTGTCTGTATGGGCTACCAAATCAAATGCTGAATCCTTAGAATAACAAAGGCCTAATTTAGGATGACCTTTAAGGTATCTAAAAATTCTCTTCACAATATTCAAGTGTGTTGTGTTTGGTGTGACTTGGAATCTTGCACACACACATACTGAGAACATAATATCTGGCCTAGATGCAGTGAGATACATCAAAGATCCAATCATGGATCTATACAACCTCAAATCAACTTTGGGACTTCCATAATCTGGTAGCAGTGGTTTCTGAGTCTCTATTGGTGTACTGGCACTCTTTACATCCTGAAACCCAAACTTCTTCAAAACATCTGCTACATACTTGTCTTGACTAATGAAAATACCATCAGTCCTTTGTTGAACCTGTAGCCCCAAAAAGAAAGTGAGTTCACCCATAGAACTCATCTGAAACTTATCATGCATAAGTTTTTCAAAATCTCTGCACAGCTCCTTATTTGTTGAGCCAAAGATGATGTCATCTACATAGACCTGAACCAGTAAAATATCATCCTCGTGCTTCCTAATGAACAAAGTCTTATCAATCAACCCTCTTTTGAAGCCATTGTCCATCAAATAAGTAGAAAGGCACTCATACCTTGCCCTAGGAGCTTGATGCAACCCATACATAGCCTTCTTCACCCTGTAGACCTTATCAGGATGATCAGGATCTTCAAAACCAGAAGGTTGACAAACATAAACCTCCTCATCAATTGTGCCATACAGAAAGGCACTCTTTACATCCATTTGGA
Source organism: Chrysanthemum seticuspe (assembly GCA_019973895.1). NCBI lineage: Eukaryota > Viridiplantae > Streptophyta > Magnoliopsida > Asterales > Asteraceae > Chrysanthemum > Chrysanthemum seticuspe. Next base: position 110,027,977 of record BPTQ01000004.1, read on the forward strand.
ATACCACAAAATTTTTGAATGAAGCATATGCCAAGAACAGTCTAATAGCCTCTATTCTAGCAACAGGAGCACATACTTCATCATAATCTAGACCTTCAGTTTGTGTGTATCCTTGAGCAACCAACCTTGATTTATTTCTCACCACTATACCTCTTTCATCCCTTTTGTTTCTGAACACCCATTTAGTCCCAATAGCCCTTTTTTCATTAGGAAGATCAACCAATGTCCACACTTCTTGAAGCTTAAACTGCAATAGCTCCTCTTGCATTGATTCAACCCATCCTTCTTCTGATAAAGCTTCTTCAACTCTCTTGGGCTCCTTTTGAGACAGAAAGCAAGCAAACAAACAATTTTGCAGATCTTTATGGATATTCCTTTTGTGAAGTGATCTGGCAAAGAAACCTTGTTCAGGAAAGGTTTTATTGCTCAAAGCTCTGCTTCTTGTTTGAACTAGAGTATTCAAATCTCCAAGAATTTGCTCTTTGGGATGATTCTTATGAACTCTAGTAGTAGGAATTGGACTCTCTGTGATGACTGTTTCCATGTTTGTAAAATCTGCATCATTGAAATAGTCATCCAAATTTTCATCATCAGTTGGAGTATCCCTTTCTTCTAAATCAGGCATGTCTGGATCAGTGGGATACTCATCTTCACCAAATAGTGGCTTAGCAGTGGGTCCAAAGAATATAGTGTCATCTAAGTTTGCAGCCGGGGTTTCACTTGAACTAGCAGTGGTAGAAGTTGGCTTAGCAGTGCTTTCATTATGCTTAGCAGTGCTTTCATAATTTTTCTTCTTTCTTTCAATTTCTTCTACCGACACTGAGTTATCTTGCAACAACTCTTCCTTATCTTGATGATGATCACCCTTGTTTCTAGAATCCAAAACTTCATCATAAGTGGGACTCTTCTTTTCAATGATGGGTGAGACAGAACCAGCTTTCCACTTTTCAACTAAATAGAACTCGTTTGGAGAATCAGCTTCCTTAGAAATTGTTTCTGCATCAGAATTCTTTTGTGTACCTGCATCAACATTAGTGGGAGCACCTGCAATGATAGGCTCATAATTCATAGATTTGGTTAGCATATCAATGTTAAACAGCCAATCAGGTCCTTTTGTCTCAACACTAGGAGTCTCTTCACTAAACTTAACATGTAAGTTTTCTTCTACAATCCTAGTCCTCCTATTGTATACTCTAAAGGCTTTGCTATTTGAAGAATAGCCAAGAAAGTATCCATCATATGCTTTTTCTTGAAACATGCCTAGGTAGTCTATGGTATTCAAGATAGTAACATGACACCCAAAAGGTTTAAGGAATGCTATCATAGGCTTCCTATCATGTAACAACTCATAGGGGGTCTTGTTATGAGGCTTCACTACCTTGCTTCTATTATGCACATAACATGCAGTGCCTATAGCTTCAGCCCAAAAGGTAGTTGGTAACTTAGATTCTGACAACATTGTTCTAGCAACCTCAATTAGTGTTCTATTTTTTCCTTTCAGCTACACCATTCTGTTGTGGTGTCCTAGCAACACTAAACTGTCTTTCTATACCCTTAGCCACACAGAACTGATTCATCACATTATTCTTAAACTCAGTTCCATTATCACATCTGATTACTTTGACCTTATGGTTTACTTGATTTTCTATCTTCTCAGACTGTGTTGATTCAGACCTATCTTCCTCAGAATCTGATTTCTAATCTTCAATAATTGGACCATCAAATGATTTATCAGAACCTATCTTAGGTGATTCAGTCTTACTGATCTCTCCTACAGGTTTGTTAAAGCTGAATTCACTGCTAAATGACAGTTCTTTAGTTGGTGGTACATGTTTCATAAGAGAGGGTGGTGGCATATTGTTGTAACCTAGGCCTGCACCATCTTTGAACAATTTTTGTCCAATTGGTTTATTTACTAAACCAGAAGCATATTGTGTTGCTGCTACCCTAACAATATGTTTCTCTTTTTCTTGTAAGGCCTCTTGTTTTACACTCTCTGCTTCTTCTAGTTTCTGTTTGAGCACTTTAATTTCTCTATCCTTAAGATCAATTTCAGCACCTAGTATATTAATCTTATCTACAAACTCAAACTCACATTTAATACAAAAATTAAGTTTCTCTTCAACACTCTCAAGACCAACTTTGTATCCTAAGTTATCTAGTGAAAGTCTGTCTACCTCTTTTCTCAGACTCTCATTAATAGCTTTAAAAGATTCTAAGTTATCTTGACATGATTTAAATGAACAAGTAGAATTGTTAGAATCATTGGATACCTCAGAATCTGAACCAGAAGAAGATGATGCATAGGCCATGAGAGCAAAGTTATGCTCTTTAGAAGCTTCACTATCCAGGAAGGCAACATTGGGACCTTCTTCAATTTGATCACTCCAGTCATAATCACCAAGTCCATCCTGAGCAACCAAAGCAAAAGAAGAAACTGGTTCTTCAGTGGTCTTCTTGTAGCCTTCACCATTTCTCTTGGGAGCTCTACATTCCCTTGCAAAATGTCCCTTTTTCTTGCAGTTGAAACATTCCATCTTGCTTTTGTCAAACCCAGCTCTCCTTTGACCATCATACTTGACTTGCCTGCCAGTTCTCCTCAGAAATCTCCTAGCTTGCAATGTCAACATTGCCATTTACCACTGAAGATTAATCTCATCAAGATCATCAAGATCAATTTGATCCAAATCTTGATTTAACATAGTGACACTAGTTATTAAATTATCCAGAAAAGCACGAATGGCCCCATCACTAACATTATCACTAACAGTGGTATTGTTAGCAATGGCAGTAGATATCCCATAAGCAGCAGTGGATGCATCCTGAGAACTTTTGTGATTTGTAGAAAAAAAAGCAATGTTTTGAGTAGTTGAAGATGAACCAACAATGTTCTTTTCAGACTCATACACTTTCAAGTTGTTGTAGAGGTTGTCCAGAGTCATCTTCTCAAAGTCATCCTTGTTCCTCCACACAACAGTATGCACTGCCCATTCAGGTGATAAACTTCTGATGAAATTCAGATTGATATCTACTTGAGCAACTTTGTAGTCCACCAACTTCAGATGACTGATTAGCTTTTGTAGTCTATTATAGGTGCCATCAAGACTTTCTCCACTTAGTGCAGTGAAGTTTTCAAGCTGATGCTTGAGCATGTTTTTCCTAGATTTTCTGGTAGCTTCATTACCATCAAACCTTGTTTCAATGGCGTCCATTAACTCCTTTGTAGTCTCATATTGTTAAAAATCCAAAGCATACTCATTAGGTATTCCCATACTGAGAATACTGTGAGCTTTAATCTCCAACTTTCTCTTGGCCTTATCAGTTTCACTCTTAATTGCAACAGGTTTTCCATCAGGACCCAAGGTTGGTAGTTTATCACCCTGTTCAACAAAATCCCAGATGTTGTAATCAATCATGCGAATGTATTGCCTCATTCGCATACTCCAAACTTGATACTCACCCTGCTTCAGCATGGGTACCTTTGATGCAGTAACCATATGAGTTTCGTCAGACATCTTAACTTGTTGAATTGAACAAACTTGACTTCTTCTTGATTACAGTTTCTAGATCACAAGCTCTGATACCACTTGTTGATTCCAGTTGAGCAAACGATCCTTATAGAAACTGACTTAACAATGATTTGTTAAATACTACGCGGAATATAATATCTAACCTTAAGAAGAAGAACAGTAATAACACTTAAACACCTCAATTATATTAATAACGAATACTTTAACCAGTATTAGGGTTTTACAACCTTGAAGTGTATCGACCTTAGATATATCAAAACACTCGTATATCTAATCTAACCTAGGACCTCCTTTTATAGGCTAAGGAGTCCTTTATAATATACAATAAGTATCCTACAAGATAAATATCCTTTCCATACTTATCTAATACAAAAAATTAAACCTACTAAATAACTAGCAGTGATTATAATTACACTGTCCGTGGTTTCACAATTCTACTAGCCGTGGTTTAACTCTGCAGTGGTTATCATTGAACTATCCGTGGTTTCCATTGAACTAGCCGTGGTTTCCACACTTAGTGTAATTCTTCTCAGTGGAACCTAAAACCGAACAGAGGATCAAAGTGTTTAGTTGTTATTATCTTCTTTAACTCTTGTGTTTATATTCCGCGTAAGCATAAATTTATAAGAGATTCTCCATAGTTTACTTGTGATTACATAAGTATTCTATCCGTTTCCTAAAGGCTCAAAAGATCTAACTAGGACTGATCCATCATCCTAGATCAGTGCAACTCTGTAGTTGACTCTTATGCATGCAAATCATTGCAATTTGAAGGATTTTTAGTGGCTTAAGCTTTAACTCATTTACCAATCCTTTTCCCTTATAAAACCTCTTTGTTAAAACCTACAAATCACCATTCACATACTTATTCTCAGTAGCTAAAACTCTCCTTTCACATATTCTTTTTCTACCATCTCATCATGAGGAAAGCACCTAGTGTTAACTCATCCACTAAAGGACCTCCCAAGAAACTTGCTCGGTTTATTCATGAAATCTACTCAACCAAATCATCACCGGTTAAAAACTCAAACACTAGAATTCCCTCACAACCAACTCTACCAATCAAACGAATTCCCAAAAGGATTGTTCCCACAAGACAACCCTTGCCACTATACCTCCTAAACCAAACACCCCTACTTCCATTAAATCATCACCTCTAGTTCCTAGAGGTATCTATTTCACCACTCCACTCTCTCCACACCTCTACAGCTTAGAGGACTTGCCTTGTAGGTCATCTCATCCACCACCATTTCTAACATTTTCCTCAATTGAGAAAATAGCGCAACAACAAAACTTTGGTGTTGAAACAACACTAGCACCTGTATCCTTTTCTCCATCACCCTCAAATAGTCCATTTTGGATTATGAGAAATCAACAACCGGATCACATGGAAGAAGATACCTCTCTACCACCATCATCAACACATATTCCACCACCTTCATCCTTAGTTGAGCCACCTCCAAATGTGCATCCACAAATCCCTCCATGTTTTGGTGGAACCCCCACCTTCTTCATCTAACCTTCCACCTCAAACCACTTCATTCCTACCACCACCATTCCCTAGCTATGACAAATATTGTTATCACTGTCAACATGTTGAACACTTAGTACATGAAGTACGAGACGAGCTACGCTTCTTGTTCTATTACCTCCTCGAACGCTTCGATGAGCTCAACAAATCTAATCACCCTCAAGCGTAGGAACTCAAGTGGTGTTCTCATCATAGGTGTAACTTAGACTTGCTAGGAATCATACTTGGTGTTTTGATCATTTTCTTAGTTTTAGAGTTATGTACATCACTTCTCTTGTTTTATTGAATGATATTACATGTTTTGTGCTATACGGTTATGAGAATATGTTTAGTGCCATAATACATAACTTGTTTTGATGTTAACATCACATTTCACATCCATATTGCTGTCATAAGAATGCAGGTATACGGATCCCTCACTTTTGCCTAGACGGATCCCTCACTGGGAGGAACCGTGGGATCCGTGCAAGAGAAGCTCTTTTATCACTAATTTGAATCTCATTTACAGGAAATTATGCATCATATACTTGCTTTCTAACCTTGGTTTTATAGATTTTCAAAATATACATGAAGACTTTGACACCCTCAACAAGGGGGTGTTTTTTGTCAAAGCAAAGCAATTGCAAAAACGCTTGCAATACTTTCACTTAGGAGTTTTTTTACTACTTGACGTCCTCCTCAAAAGGGAGAACTCGTCAAGGGGGAGCATTTTGTAAAAACGAGACCATTTGCAAACATAATTGCAACACACTCGCTTAGTCTTCCTAATTACTTGATGCCCTCAACAAAGGGAAGCATCCATCAAGGGGGAGCTAAGAAGAGAATCCTTCTCTCCTTTTACTCTCAACTTTTCGTATAATTACTTTTCACATATTTTTCTCAAAACAATGTGTTAGTTTCTTTTCGACGCTCTTTTTGTTTCGACAAAAAAGGGGAGAAGAGAGTAAAAACTCCAATTCAAACTTTTAAGAATTTTAGTTTTTCCTTAAAATAATCTTATGTTTTGTCATAAAAAAAAGGAGGAGATTGTTAATACAAATAAGCCATAAAAACGTTTATTTATATTTTACGATCTTCTAATGTTTTGTCGATAACAAACATAAAATCATTTCAACGAAACTAATAAAATACGTAAATGGTTTGAGCCAATAGTTTACTAACACACTTACATTTTCATATAAAACACTAAACAAGTAATATTGTTTACATCTTATAAAAATGCATATTTATAACAACTAGTGTTTACATAATATGGAAATGTACATATATACTTTGTATATATTGTAATGGGTAATGTAAAGGGTAAAAACTTAATTCCATGACCCATGATCCATTGACTAGGTAAAATGAATATTGTTTGGTAAAACCCAAATTTATGACCCATACCCATAGAGCTTGATCCATAACCCATGACCCATTGCATGACATCATGCATGAAGTCACGATGGGTATTATCCATGATCCATGACCCAAGACCCATGACCCAATGTCTAGATACATTGCATCTTGTTGGGTATCTATAAAAACATTACCCATAACCCATAACCCATAACCCGGTTTGGAACCCGAAATCCGGAATTAAGCTGACCTAGCAGCCAGATCCCTAGGATTGCACTAGCCGGATCCCTCTGCGGAGTGATTCGTGGGAACTGTGGGACAGTAGACATTTTTGTCTATAAATAGTGATCCATTTCTCTCTTGCTCAGTACACCTTTTACACATACTCTCTCATAGTATTGTAACATCTCTAACCTCAGATCTAAAGGATCATTCTATGTAGTTTTATGTTTGTGTGATTCTCTAGGTTCCTCTTAAAGGAGAGATCACCACCTCTTGAAGACGTGCAAGCTCAAGGTCATGAGTTGCTAAGCTTCGTCATCATCAAGACCACTGAAGTGTATCTTGTTGATAGTTCTTTTCTTCCTCTATAAAATTGTTGTGTTGAAGGCATTAGTGAAAGGTGCCGAAGGGTCGTGTCGAAGGAATTAGTGAAAGGTTCCATGGGTGTACATTCGATATGATGCATCAATGTACAAGATAGTTAGTTTGGGGTTAAAAGGATATTGATATCCTTATGATGTTGTAATAAGGAGTGTGTCTCCTTTCGGGTAGTTTTGTAGTGGTGTAGTGTTGGGTAGTAGTTCCTCCTTTGTAATGGAACTCGATATCTAGCCTTGTACAGGATAAAGTGTAGGCAACGTTGTGATAGGTGTGGTTCTACCTCGTGGAAGAACTCGGTGTCTAGCCTTGTACCAGATAAAGAGTAGGCGACGTTGTGAAGGCTTCTCCGCCACATTAAGGAGCTTGTGTTGTGTAGTACTTAGGAACTCTTGAGTGGGGAAGTCGGGGAGTGAAGTAGGTCAAGGAAGGTGTCCTTGTAGCCGAACCACTATAAAGACTCGTGTCATGGTTTTTGTGTTCCTTTACTCTTTATCTTTGCATTGCTTATTTTTATGCTTATCTATCATCATCCAACACACACATTAAATATATTGACATAAGTCGATCAAAATAGTTTAAAACAAATTTTTAATCAGTAAAACTATTCAAACCCCACTCCTTCTAGTTTTCCACACAAATTACCAACTACTTTTTGGGCTGAGGTAGTTAATGCTGCTTGTTATGTGCAGAATAAAGTTTTGGTAGTAAAGCCACATAATAAGACCCCTTATGAACTATTTCATGGTAGAATCCCTACCTTAGACATTATGAAACCATTTGGGTGTCCTGTCACTATCCTTAATACCATAGATCACCTAGAAAAGTTTGATGGAAATGCTGATGAGGGATTCTTTGTTAGGTACTCACTAAATAGTAATGCATTTAAGGTATTTAACAGTAGAACTAGGAAGGTAGAGGAGATTCTACATATTAGGTTTCCTGAAAATACACCTAATTTTGTAGGAAAGGGACCAGATTGGCTGTTTGATATAAATATACTAACAAAATCTATGAATTATGAGCCAATTGTTGCAGGAAACCAGACTAACAATAGTGCAGGTACAAAAAAAATGTTATTGCAGATCAAACTAGGATGGAGAAAGAACCTGTTGCAGACTATATATTGCTGCCTATTTGGACTGGTGATACACCTCTCTCCTCAATTTCAAAGGGTTCACATGATGCTGCTAAGAAATCTTCCAGTGATGATAAAGTGGTTAATGAAGATCCAGGGAACAAGAGCACAACTGCTGATGAAGAAGTTCCTAGTAGAGATCTTGGAAGTGAAGATCCTAAGAAGGATGATAATGTATCAGTTGAAGGAAATAACACTAGCAGCACCAACTCTGTTAATACTCATAAGCCTAATGTTACTGCTGATGGAGCCAATCTTAATGAAAATGATACTTATGATGACATGCCTCCATTGGAAGACATATATATTGATATTGATGATGAAGTATTTGGTGGATTTGGTGCAGAGGCTGACATAAACAATTTAGTTGATGAAATTACTGTCAGTCCTATAGCTACTACCAGATTCACAAATATCATCGAAAAAAGTAAATCATTGGAGAGTTGCAGTCTATTGTTCAAACAAGAAATAAGTCCAGGAGTTTGAAGGAGTTGACAAACAAAAGTTTCTAGGCTAGATCCCTTCATTAAAGAAACAATCATAAAGATCTTCAAAATTGTCTCTTTGCCTGTTTCTTATCACAACTAGAGCCCAAGAGAGTACATCAAGCTTTAGCAGAATCAAATTGGGTTGAAGCTATGCAGGAAGAGTTGTTGCAGTTTAAATTGCAAGAATTTTGGACTTTAGTAATTTACCAAATGGAAAAAGGGCTATTGGTAGTAAATGGGTATTTAGAAACAAAAAAGATGAAAGAGGTATTATGGTCAGAAACAAGGCAAGATTAGTTGCTCAAGCATACACATAAGCAGAAGGACTTGATTATGATGAAGTGTTTGCTCCAATTGCAAGAATTGAAGCTATTAGATTATTCCTAGCATATGCTTCTTTCAAGGACTTTGTTGTATATCAGATGGATGTTAAGAGTGCCTTCTTATATGGGAAAATAGAAGAGGAAGTTTATATTTGTCAGCCTACTGGTTTTGAAGATCCAGACTTCCCAAACAAAGTTTACAAGGTAGAGAAGGAAATGAATGGTCTACATCAAGCTCCAAGAGCCTGGTATGAAACCTTGTCCACTTACTTATTGGATAATGGATTTCAAAGGGGTACTATTGACAAAACATTGTATATCCTAAGATCAAAAGATGATATATTGCTGGTGCAAATATATGTTGATGACATCATCTTTGGGTCTACTAAAAAGGAGCTGTGTGTAGGGTTTGAGAAGCTTATACATCATAAGTTTCAGATGAGCTCAATGGGAGAGCTTACCTTCTTTTTGGGACTATAAGCGAAGCAGAAGAAGAAGGGTATTTTCATCAGCCAAGAGAAGTATGTGGCCGAGATTTTAAAGAAGTTTATGTTTAAAGATGTCAAGAATGCAAGCACACCAATGGAAACCCTTAAGCCATTGATCCCAGATGATGATAGAAAAGATGTGGACGTTCATCTTTATAGATCCATGATAGGTTGTTTCATGTATCTTACTTTATCAAGACCAGACATCATGTTTGCAGTCTGTGTGTGAGCAAGATTTCAAGTTACACCTAAAGCTACACATCTTAATGCTGTGAAGAGAATCTTTAGATATTTGACGGGTCAACCTAAATTAGGCCTTTGGTATCCTAAAGTTCACCATTTTACTTGATAGCATACACAGACATTGATTATGCAGGAGGTAGCTTGGATAGAAAGTCTACAACAAGAGGATGTCAGTTTTTCGGTTGTAGATTAATCTCATGACAGTGTAAGAAACAGAAAGGGGTGGCCAATTCCACAACTTAAGATGAATATGTGGCTGCTGTAAGTTGCTGTGGTCAAGTGCTATGGATTCAGAATCAGTTGCTGGACTATGGGTACAACTTTATGAATACTAAAATCTTTATTGACAATAATAGTACAAACTAAATTATTAAAAATCCTGTTTTGCATTCTAGAATAAAACATATTGAGATTAGACATCACTTTATTAGAGATTGTACTAATAAGAAATTCATTCAAATGGTTAAAATCCATACTGATAAGAATGTTGCAGATCTACTTACAAAAGTATTTGATGTAGGTAGGTTTCAATATTTGATTGCCAATATTGGAATGTTAAATCTCTAAAATTTTGATCTTACTATGTTTTTGTAAAGATTTGTATTGTTATTGTGTAATACCCCACCTCATTTCACCCAGGTTACCCATACTTATGCCTTACATAGTATTATTTTTATAGGTAAATTTTTTGTGTTATCTCATGACCACTACTTACATAACCCCCTGGACTTGCTCACGTATCCACCAATGCCAACAATCCTTACGTTTACATCATCTAAACCCCTGGTATGTCAAGTCTAAGTCCTAAACATTATTTTATTAAGTAATCTATCAATCTAGCATACTATATCTATCATAACACAAAAAAGACCTATCCAGCACGGTTAGTTCTAAAACCCTAATTTCAAAATGAAACTAGTTTAATTGCGTTCAAGGCTTATGCATTAGTTACCCTAGAAACCTTAGAGTATCTTAGCCTCCCCTAAACCCTAGTACAACCCATTAGAGCCTAGGTACAAGTCCCTTAAGCACAAAATACTAAATAGGTCAATTAGGCCTCTAAACTAGGTCTAAACCTTCCCGTTTCTTTAGCACAAGTTACCACCACTTAGAACATGAATCCTAAGCCTAAACCTTAGTCACTAATCACCCTAGGATCACTAACCTAAATGCTAAACCCTAATCTAGAACCCTAAACCTAGTTAGACCCTAAAACTAAACCTAACATAGATTAAGCCCTAGATTAAGCTACTTAAGCACCACAATCATCCCTAGAAGCCTACCACCCTCCTCCACCACCTCCTTACCAACATAAAAAACCACCCTAGAACCACCATAGAAGGTTACAAGTAGGTGATGCATTTACTTGTCACCTACTCTTGTCGCGACAACACCACCACCACACAACCCCTACCACCGCCTATATCCCCCCTCCTAGCCTTCAATAGTCACTAATAGCTTACATTAGTCACCTCCCCCTTATTGCCACCTTGCCCCTCCTTTCCTTAGCCTACACCCCAAACGAGCCTTATAAATACCCCGCCTCCCCATTTCACTTCAAACCATCCCATTTCACTTCACCCTTGCCTATAGCCTAGTCTTAGCAATAGTAAGAGTCCTAGGAAGCCAATAAGTTGAGCACACCAACTAGAAGCCGTCTGCTAGTCCTAACTTTGTCGAGAAAACCCTAAACCCCCAAGCGACCCGTTTCTTGATCACGTAAGCTCAAAACTAGTTCTATAAGTTATGTTTCAGTAATAGGATAGTTATTAGGTGCATTAGATTACAATAGAACCCTTGCCCAATCCTTGATCACAAAAACCTACACGTTTTCCTTTTAAAAGCCTAATTGGATTCCAATTCATGTTTCTAGGTAATAAGCTCTTTTCATAAGTCATAAACTAGTTTAAGTAACTCAAACAAGCTTCTACTAATAATAAATAAACTAGAAAACACTTTCGTCTCATAAAAATATAGTTTGCATGGTTTTAGGACTAGTTTCATAACGTTTTCCATGCATAGGGGTATATATTGTAACTTTTTGAAACTATTAGTTACAAGGTCTATTTTTGTCATTTCTTTGAATTTTTAAGTCTAAGGACCTAAATTAGAAAGTTTTAAAGTCTAAGGATAAGTACATAATTAGTTATTTTCATAAAGGACTAATTTCGTAAAAGTTTATAACCTAAGGGTAGTTTTTGTCAAGTTATAAAATTAAGGGTCTTAAAAGTATCTTCTATAAATATGTAACACAATACTAGGGAGCTTCATGTGAGGGGTTTATTTAGGTATACGTTTTGACGAGTTTGATGGGTTTACAACTTAAAGTGCCCTGGCTCCTCAAATGTTTACTACATGACCTCTGGATTATGATGGCCCGAACGGTGTTACAATATATATAACATAGTACTTAACAACGTAACATAATAATAGGGAGCTTCATGTGAGGGGTTTCATACCTCTGAATTATGATGGCCCGAACGGTGTTACATTATATCTAAATCTAGGTAAACTTAAGAATACATACTTAGGAAATATAGACAAACCAATTAGGACTTGACATACCTACGCACACACTACCTCAGGATACATGAGTAAGTCGTCTAAATCCCTATCACATTTCCTCAAACCCAAGTGAGTTCATAGCATCACTTTTTAAATGTTTTCAAAACCCCTGAGGGGGATACATGCTTTAAACCAAATACAAGTCCTTTTCTTTGGTTATTGCATGAGTACCTTCTAAGCCACTATTTCCCCCAAATTTCATGAACCATAATCACTCGCGAGTGAATGTGAGTATAGTGAGTAGATCTACTTAGGGTTTGACAACTATAGTTGGTTTGCCTCAGCCAGGAACCAATTAGCACTATACATCAGAACACCCTAAAAGGTTAACTTCTGAAAGTTAACCTTAATTGCCCCGATCATGAATTTTTCTGCAGCCATCATGATACAGACTGTTAACGTGCGGCATCATGAGCTTAGTGCAATAACAATAACACTGTCACCTTTTCAAAACCCCTTCCAATGTCCGTAGTGGAGCTTGTATTCAAACAAATTACAAACTAAAACCTATTACCTCACTTAACCTTAGTGTTGACCTTTAAGCATGTTATCTCAGGTAACTAGGCCCCCTTCCTTTAGGACTTATGGCATGGTGTGACATTGGACATAAGGACATCCATACCTATTATCATTCATCTTCTTTTGCTTTAAAACGTATCTTTAGGACATCTCTTTTGGTAAAAGTACATCTTTTATTATAAAACTCTGATAAAATAATGAATGAGAACTTCGCTTTTACAAAAACGTCTCTTTCTGATTCGTTTTCTATTATCATGACTTTGTATTCATGAAGTAATACCCCAAGATCAAATTTCATTGTGATCTATAAAAATAAGGGTGTTACAAATTGGTATAAGAGCCACGGTTATAGAGAACAAGGTTTTTCCTAAACTATAACCACTTTTTCTAAAAACGTCCTCCGTGCCATTAGAATCCCCATTTCACTCCCCGAATAGCCTTTAGGTTCCCTGAATTGCCTTTTGGATAGATTCCCCATTGCACTCCCCGAATAGCCTCTAAGTTCCCCAAATGGCCTTTAAGATAGATTCCATGTTGCGTTTTCCGGATTGCCTCTAGGATAGTAGCCTATTCCTAAGTAAGTATATGCTGAAAATACTTTCTCCTGGATATTACAGTCAACCATGTCTTCCCCTAATCACCCTATCATCGTGTATGATACCGATGATGAAAATTCCTCTTTTGCATCGAATAGTTATGAATATGCCCCGGCTACGCCGAGCTATTCTCCCGATTCTGACTCAAATCCTTCCGAGGGATTTTCTCAATATCCTTTAGTTTCCCTAGACTAAGAACCCTTATATGCAAACATATAATAGTTATATTCAAGCATATAATAGTGATATCCCTATCATTCCCTCCTTTTCCCCAACTCCTATGCCATATTCCTGAGACTTTTATGTTCCTGAAGTAGTTTCCCCTCCCCGTAAGAAAATCCGTATTATACCCCCTAGGCCACCTGTATTTGAAGTCGAAAGTAGTACTTATAGGACACCTTTAGAGAGACACGAGAAACAAATAGAAGAAATTCTAAATCACTTAGATAAGTTATCCCTAGAACGTATCAAGGAAATAGAAAATAAGATTAGTAGTCTTGGAAAAGGGTGAGTCATCATTCAAAGAGACTTTAGTAGGTTAGATAAGGATTTAAGAAAAACCCGTACCCAGATCTTAAGCTTACAAAAGAAACATATGAGACATGATGATTAAGTAGTTTTAGCTCGTGTTAGGCTTTTCACTCTAGAAATGATAATTGAGGACATCCGAGAGAATCATAGGTCAGATATTAAGAGTCTTTTAGATGCTATCCAGGAACTTAAGAATAATAAGTGAGCAACATCGGACTACTAGACCTCTAGAACCACTAGTAAAGAAACCTAATTACATAGCCTAGCTATGGATATAAGGTACTTATCAAATTTTCACCTTATAAGATTAATAGGCAAGTAGTTAATGAAGTCATATTTTGCCCACACCTAGTTTTTATAAGTTGCCTACCCCGATTAAGACCCCTTATACTTCAGTAAAATCTTAGGAAATATTAGGAACCGAAGTTTACCCTAAGTCTTAGACACCTAGGTTTGGAACTTAAGATCATTAGTATAACCTAGAAACTTAGCAAAATAGTTTTACTTAGGAAACTTAGGATCTTTAGATAGATTACATGACCCAACTACTTCTTGAGTAAATTATCTAGTTAGATAGACCTTAATTCCCTAAAAGTCATACTAGAACCTTTAGATGGGGAAACAACCTTCTAAGGAGCTTAATATATCTCATTCCTGTTAGGATAACCGCCTCTATAGTCTTAGGTTTCCTATTCCTTCCTCACTCTACCATTATGTCCTACAATATTCTAAGAGTTAGAACTTGTATTTCCCCGTCATTCTCTAATCCTTCGTCATCCTACAAGATTCTAAGAGTTAGAACTTGTATTTATCATCATTATCTAATCCTTCGTCATTCCGCAAGATTCTAAGAGTTAGAACTTGTATTCCCGTCTTTCTCTAATCCTCCGTCATTCCGCAAGTTTCTATTAGTTAGAACTTTTAAGAATATCTACGTCAAATTACAATCCTCATTATGTTTGACTTATGATATTATTCCCATTCCTCTATCATACTACAATATTCTATTATCTAGAACTTGTAAAGAATATCTATCCCGGATAAAGTACATAACTCAAACATAAAGTGCTTCAAATGAATATCTACAATATTCTCCTTTCGAACTTGTAAATGGTACATCACGCTAGTATTAGGATCTTAGAGCGTATTGGTACAGTGGCGTACAAAATTGAGCTTCCGAAAGAGCTCAATAATTTACATAACGTCTTCCATATCTCTAACCTTAAGAAATGTCTATTCGACGAGTCACTCGTCATCCCTATGAAAGAGCATCATCTGGATGATAAGCTCAATTTCATAGAAGAACCCGTCGAAATCATGGATCGTAAGGTCAAACAACTGAAGCATAGTCTTATTCCTATCGTTAAGGTCCGCTGGAACTATAAAAGAGGAATAGAATTTACTTGGGAACGTGAGGACCAAATTAGTGCTAAATACCCTCGCATTTTCTCACTCTCTCCTCCTACCCCTAGTTAAATCTCGCGATGAGATTTCTTTTAGGATGGGAGACTGAAATACCCCACTCCATTTCACCCAGGTTAACCATACTTATGCCTTATATAGTATCATTTTTAGGGGTAAATTTTTTGCGTTATCTCATCACTACTACTTACATAACCCCCTAGGCCTGCTCACGTATCCACCCATGCCAAATATCCTTATGTTCATATCACGTAAACCCCTGGTATGTTAATTCTAAGCTCTAAGCATCATTTTATTAAGTAATCTATCAATCTAGTATACTATATCTATCATAACCTAAAAACAAGACCTATCCGGTTACGGTTAGTTCTAAAACCCTAATTTTAAAACGAAACTAGTTTAATTGTGTTCAAGGCTTATTCATAAGTTACCCTAGAAACCTTAGAGTATCTTAGCCTCCGCTAAACCCCCCCCCCCCCCCCCTTAGAGCCTAGGTACAAGTCCCTTAAGCACAAAACACTAAATAGGTCATTTAGGCCCCTAAACTAGGTCTAAACCTTCCCGTTTCTTTAGCACAAGTTACCACCACTTAGTACATGAATACTAATCCTAAATATTAGTCACTCATGACCCTAGGATCACTAACCTAAGTGCTAAACCCTAATCTAGAACCCTAAACCTAGTTAGACCCTAAAACTAAACCTAAGCTAGATTAAGCTACTTACGCACCACCATCATCCCTAGCATCCTACCACCCACCTCCATCACCTCCTTACCACCATAAACAACCACCTTAGAACTACCATAGTAGGTTACAAGTAGGTGATGCACCTACTTGTCACCTACTCTTGTCGCGACAACACCACCACCACACAACCCTTACCACCGCCTCTAGCCTCCTACTAGCCTTCATTAGTCACTTATAGATTACATTAGTCACCTCCCCCTGCCCTCTTTCCACCTTGCCCCTCCTATCCTTAGCCTACACCCCTAACGAGCCTTATAAATACCCCGCCTCTCCATTTCACTTCAAACCATCCCATTTCACTTCACCCTCCCCATATCCTAGTACTAGTAGTGTTATAAGAGTCCTAGGAAGCCAAGTAGTTAAGCACACCAAGCTAGAAGCCCTCCCCTAGTCCTTACTTTGTCGAGAAAACCCTAAACCCCCTAGCGACCCATTTCTTGATCACGTAAGCTATAAACTAGTTCTATAAGTTATGTGTCAGTTCTAGGATAGTTATTAGGTGCATTAGATCACAACATAACCCTTACCTAAGCCTTGATCACAAAAACCTACACATTTTCCTTTTAAAAGCCTAATTGGAGTAGAATTCATGTTTCTAGATAATAAGCCCTTTTCATAATACATAAGCTAGTTTAAGTAACTTAAATAAGCTTGTACTAATAATAAATAAGCTATAAAACACTTTCGTGTTATAAAAATTTGGTTTCATGGTTTTAGGACTAGTTTCGTAACGCTTTCCATGCATAGGGGCATATAATATAAATTTTTGAAACTATCAAGTACATGGGTTGTTTTTGTCATATCTTAGAAGTTTTAAGTCTAAGGACCTAAATTGGAAAGTTTTAAAGTTTAAGGATAAGTATATAACTAGTTATTTTTATTACGGACTAATTTCGTAAAAGTTTATAACTTAAGGGTAGTTTTTCTCAAGTTATAAACTTAAGGGTATTAAAAGTATTTTCTATAATTATGTAACACATACTAGGGAGCTTAATGTGAGGGGTCCATTTGGGTATTCGTTTTGACGAGTTTGCTAGGTTTACGAAAGTGCCCTGGATCCTCAAACGTTTACTACATGACCTCTGGATTATGATGGCCCGAACGGTGTTACATTATATATAACATAGTACTTAACAATGTAACACAATACTAGGGAGCTTCATGTGAGGGGTTTCATACCTCTGAATTATGATGGCCCGAACGATGTTACGTTATATCTAAATCTTGGTATACTTAGGAATACATACTTAAGAAATATAGATAGACCAATTAGGACTTGACATACCTACGCACACACTACCTCAGGATACATGAGCAAGCCGTCTAAATCCCAAACACATTTCCCCAAACCCAGGTGAGTTCATAGCCTCACTTTTTAAAAGTTTTTAAAACCCGTGAGGGGGATACATGCTTTAAACCGAATACAAGTCTTTTTCTTTGGTTATTGCACGAGTACTTTCTATCTCACTATTTCCCCCAAATTTCATGAACCATAATCACTTGCGAGTGAACGCGAGTATAGTGAGTAGATCTACTTAGGGTTTGACAACTCTCGTTGGTTTGCCTCAGTTGAGCACTAATTATCACTATACTTGAGAACACCCTAAAAGGTTAACTTTAGCATGTTAACCTTAATTACACCGGTCATGAATTGGTCTGCAACCATCATGATAAGGACTATTAACGTGCGGTGTCATGAGCATAGTGTAATAACTATAACACTATCACCTTTTCAAAACCCATTCCACTGTCCTCAATGAAGCTTGTATTCAAACCTATTACAAACTAAAACCTATGACCTCACTCAACCTTACTGTTGACCTTTAAGCATGTTATCCCAGGTAACTAGGCCCCCTTCCTTTAGGACTTATGACACGGTGTGACATTGGACATAAGGACGTCCATACCTGTTATCATTCATCTTCTTTTTCTTTAAAACTTTTCTTTGGGACCTCTCTTTTGGTAAAAGTACATCTTTTACTATAAAACTCTGATAAAATAATGAATGATAACTCCTCTTTTTCAAAAACGTCTCTTTTCGAGTCGTTTTCTATTATCATGACTTTGTATCAATGAAGTAATACCCCAAGATCAAATTCCGCTGCGATCTATAAAAATGAGGGTGTTACATATTGATGTCACTAAAGTTTCTACTGTCTTTTATTGTTTCTACTGCTAGTGGTAGTTAGTGTTTCTTGTTATACTTAGTGATGTTGGTTTCTACTGCTAGTTGTATTTCGAGCTGCTAAGTATCACTCAATGTTATGGTTATTGTGAAATATTCTTTCTTGTATTTTTCTGGTTTTGGACTAACATTTTGCAGATTAAGCAAAAGGAGAATGATTGGTTTGATGTAGAATTGGAGTTTGTATTGATGAAACAGACTTACTGCTGCTGGGAAAAAGTTAGTGTTGTTGAGCCAAACTTACTACTGCTACGTTAATGCGGCTAGTTCTGTAAGTGCATGGACGATTTTGTAACTTTTTGAATATAAATCCCTAGTTGATTTATTCAATCCGATTCACGCACTCAAAATTCTATCAATTACAAACCCTTACACTCTCTTTATCATCAAAGTTCAAAAAATCCCTAAATCACAAAACCTAATTCACAATGTCGTTACGCATCTTTGCTGACAGTCATAACATGGTTGCTTTTCTTGATAAACCCATACCGGAGTCTGAAGGATTCACTCAAATCATTGATTTCTTGAATGCTAACTGATTGTACAAAAGATTGCAGTACCAGGCTTCGATGAGGATCAAAGTAATAAGGGGTGTATGTTCCAGCCAAGACTTGCTTGTAACCTGAGAATAAGAAATATGAAACACTACGTTAAGTGATTGCGCAGGGGTAGGACCCTGCGATCCACCTCCTGCATGAGAGTAAGTATGAGTTATGGTTGTTTAAGTATGTGTAAGTAAAGAAATGAGTGTGAAATGAGCATACCATAATCCATTGCCCGTCCAACCTATTTATAGTGAATTAAATAGGGTTGAGAGCACTTCTGCATGAATGTCGGAGATCATGGGGGCGTTCCATGATTGTGGATAACCGCTAGGGCTTAGTGACCCACGTTCTCAGACTTGACGGGGAAGCCAAGAGAGAGAGGGAGATCGTGGGTTTGACCAAGTCAGGAGGTTCCCTTATCCATTGTCCTTCGTCAGCCATACCCCGAAAGGCTTAGGGCTTTGGATGGCGAGTTCCCCTTAGGTAACCTTCGTGCCAACGAATGGTTTGACGTCTATGGATATTTTGGAATCCTAACTTGGGCCTTCGTATAGAAGGGCTTCGACACGTCTCGGAGGAGTTTCCTTCGAGCTACTCGGAGGGTACATCATCAAGCCCCCCAGTCGAAAGTGATGTATATGAGCGAGGAGACATTGCTTTCGACTTCATGCTGCGAAAATAGATCATCCTGCTGCTAAACATACTAGTCGGGAGAATAATACGCAACTAACTAAGCGTATTTAATGCTAATTAATCATTACCACTGCCCGCTACAGGAATCACAACTTCCCATAATACCCTGAGACCAAAAGTCTTCTTTATTTTAAAATTCAAAAATTTACACCGGATAAGAGTAATTGTTGGGACACGTGTGCGGTGCTTAATAGATGTCAAAGAGAGTATAAAAAGAGGGTAGGTGAAACCCTACCTCATTTTACTCTCTCCGTCTACTTTCACACGCAGTAAAACGCCATCGCCATTGATGAGTGTGTAAATACTCATCATTTTTGGGTCAATCTGAACTGCAAAACGTTTAAAAATGCTCAGAAATGCATCAAAATTCTGAAAATATTCCAAAATTGCATTTTATATGTTTCAGATGCAAAATGTTTAAAATCAGATGAAAAATGAGCAAAGTTTGCATAATTGGCAGTTTCAGTCCCCCAAGTTTCTAAAATTGTCAGAAATAGTCCCTGAGCCCTAATTTCAAAAGAAAAATCACCAAAGGTCCTTTTTAAATCGTAACTTGTCAAAATTAGTCCTTTGGTGAAAAATATCAGAAGTTTTGAGAAATTACAAGTTTGGTCCTCCAAGTTTCAAAATTGGCAAAAATGGTCCTTGGAAAATTGGAAAATGTCAAGTTTGGTCCTTGCATTATTGAAACCTGTCACTTTTAACCCTTGGAACATCTTTGCATAAATGGCAGCAATGGTCCCTTGAATTTCAGAATTTACAACAAAGGTCCCTATGACATTAAACCTTTTAAACCATTTTGGACCTTGTCACTAACCAAATGGACCCTGCCAATAACCTTTTGGACCCCTTCATTTGACCCCTTCTCTTTAATAATATACCCAGTCAAACCAAACAAGTCAAACAAACACCCCATTGGCGCCAAAAGCCTGTCTTCCCAACTGCTTCTTCTGCAACTCCAGTAACACCATCCCCCCAGCTCACACCTTTCCCACCTTATCACTCCATCTCCTAACAATCCAAAATAACATTTATTGCTTCACCCTCCCCCTCACTCAACCTCAACTGCCAAATATCCATTTCCCGCAAAAAAAAAATCAATCCAATGGCCAAATTCTGTTTAAGTCACCCAATGGTCTAGAAAGAAGATGGGATTTATTCAGAACAACTAGGAGGAGCTTTTTGCATATAAAAAGAGGAGGGAGAAAGAGAGTGAAGCAGTAGAGTTTAGTTTTAAATTTTCTTAATGTCGTTTTTCTTATCAATGTATTAGTTTAGCTTAAAACATGTAATCTTTTGTTTCTATGATCCAAACTAAAGTTATTTCATCATTGTAAACTGTTTTTTAGAATCAATTCCAAAGTTTGGTTAAAAGTCTTGTTCTTGTGATTACTGTCGGAAATTCCAGATTCATGTTCTTATATTAAAGCTTCCCATAGCTTATTTTCTTATTCACTTAAGCTTACTTAAGCTCATTGTAGCTTTTGATAAGCTGGGAATTCATTTTCAAGCAAATTTGGTCCATGGTCAACAAAAGTCAAACTGGGGCTCAATTTGAAATGGAAGCTGATTTGGGTTGATACAGAGCCTTGATTTGGGTTGTATTAGAGTTGCTTAGATTAGTTTTGGGTTTGGTTTAGCCTGCAACACCAGCTGGACAGTTGTAAGCATCTGTTTCACTTTTCATTTTCTAGCCATTTTGCAAATTTTGTTTGTACTTATATCTGTGGTCATAAACTGCTCAAATGTGTTTATCCAGTTGCATTTAGGTCATTCAAGCTCAGTTTGATCATTGGTACAAGCTAGTGCAGTGTTTCTATCAATTTTAGTTGCATAACAGTTATTAAAAGGGGTGTTTGGTTCAGAGTATTTAGCTACCTTTGGGTTTGTTTCAGGAAATAAAAGATGCTTAGGTAGTTTACTTATAGGCTAGGATAAGTAGTTTTAACATAATCTCAATAGCCATTTCATCAAATAGTCAAAATTCATGTTTACTGTCTTAATAGCTTACTGTTGGGATTTTTTGTGAAAACAAACTCTTGTTTTTTGTTCACAATTCATAGATATAACTTGTATTAAGCTCATTTTACCAATTAACATCTTATTCAGTTGAGAAATCATGATCAAAGTTCAATTTAGTCAAACTTTCAGTTTTGTTAAAAAGTCAAAATGTTGAAATACTCAGTTTTGGCCAAGCTAGAGAGATTTTTAGTGAACTCATTTCTGAGTCAAATTCAATGAAACTTGTGGCTTTTAAAAGTTCAACTGGTCTAGTTTATTGTCATCATTTTTGTATAATTTTGTTAATTTTCTATAAGCCCCAAGTAAGCTTGTCAAAATGGTACTAATTGCCCTGTGCAGGGCACTAAGTCTGCACAGGGATTATGCAGATCTTGCAGCCCTTGCACAGAGCTCAATAGAGCTCACTTAGGTTTGATTTTTGGTTTACATGTTCTTAGCCAGGTCCTCTTGAGGTTCCCACTTTGGTTTTCCATTTTCTAGCTTATGTAAGTGCTCATTTTTAAGCTGCAAGTAGACCCCCTTTAACTGTTTTTAGCCTTAAGCTCATATCCTCAAATCTGTTAATCTTGCAAATCAGAGGTTTAAGATAGTTGTAATCTGTTGCATTTAGGTTCTTTTAGCTTATCCAAGTTCCTATTTTCAGTTGGTGGCTTGTTGTGTCCCTTTAGCTTATTTCAAGTGCTTATCTTTAAGCACTTTGCACATCAGTTTCAAATTCCTCCACACAGCACCCTGTTTTTCCATTTTTCCTAGATTCCAAATATAATTTTAGAGTTTTCCTGAAATTTTTAGATTTTTCTGAGTTAGTTTGCTATTTTTCTTCATTTTAATTGGTTTTTAAGCATTTTTAATTAGCATTTAATACAAAAAATTAAGAAAAGGTTCAAAAAAATAAGTTTTCATTTTTCTTAAGTTAAGATAAATATAAAAAGCCAAAAAAATATTTTTCCAAATTTTTCTTAGTTAAATTTGTATTTTTAAGTAATTTAAGTAGTTTTAAATAGTTTTCAATTCCTAGAAAATACAAAAATAATCAGAAAAATACAAAAATAGTTTTGAAAATTCTATTTTGTTATTTTAGATTTTTCTAAGTCAAAATTTTATTTTTCTAGCTTTGTTTCATATTTTCTTGTATTCTAGGTTAATATTTAATAGTTAAAAATAGTTTTTAATTAATTAAATAGTTATTAAAATAATTTTCTTTTTCTACAAATTTTCTTTTATCATTAGGTTTGTAAAAATGTCATTTTCATATTTTTAGGACTTTAATTTCTTAGATCTCACTTTTTATTTTGTACGTTTACGAAATTTTATTTAAACGTATGTTTTAAGTTTTAAACGTTCATCATTTTAAATATAGTGATAGCGTTTATTTAATAATTTTTATCTTTTTAATTTTCTTTAATTTGCATTTAAGCCCCTATAATTTGTTGGCTTTTTCTGTAGTTATAATCATATCAGATCTCCTTTTTCGTTCAAATCTCTCGATCACTATACGTTTGGTGATCCATTGCATAGCTCGCTGGGACATAACGACCCGGGGAAACACTATACTCCCCAGATCTTCATTGAGTTCGTGCTTGAACCGTTTGAAGTTTGTTACGGTCGGCCATTCACAAGTGGCCGGCTTGAGTGATAAAACTTGACGGTTTTGCACGTATCAAATTTTTGGCGCCGCTGCCGGGGAGCTGTGCTGATTATCTTCCGTCTAGCAGATTAGTGATTTGGATATTCACTCCTTGTTTATACCATCTGTATGTGTTTATATTCTCTTTTAAAAATCAAAAACCCAAAAAGATTTTCATTCTTTGTTTTTGCAAAATGTTTTTCAAAAATACCAAAAATATCCATCTTTACCCTCTCACATCTTTGATTCTTCATCCCTACCCCTCTGAAAACCTTTGATTCTTTCTATGTCTTATCCTCACCCTCTTGGTTGTCAATGGTGTGGTGGTCCTTATAATGGTGGCAATTGCCCCATTTGTGGCATGGTGGAGTCAGGAAACGGGTCTGTCTATAACCAAGATCCCCATTCTTACCATAACACAACTGATTTATTCCATCAGCTACCACACTGTGAGACTCAGCAGTTTTACTGTTGTGAGTATTGTGGTGGTTCACACTCCAGTTCTGATTGTCCATTGGGAAACACGCTTGTCTATGAGCAGGTTCCTGATAACAATTATGACTACAACACATGTGACTCACAGCCACATCAGTTTTACTGTTGTGAATATTGTGGAGGTCCTCACTTTAGCTCTGATTGTCAAATAAGGAATCCATTTCCTTGTAACAATTACGACTCTTCGTATCATGACCAACCTCTACAGTACCAAATGAATCAGGAACCACCTCAACCTGATCCACTTCCTCAAAATCTTCTCCTTGATCTTTTGGATTTAGTGAAAGATTTGAAGGAATGTAAACATTCCCAAGATAATCCAAAATCCATGGAAGAATTGTTAGCTGAAGAGCAGGCTGCTAAATTAAATTCCAAAATTGCGTTTGAAAAATCTATTAAGGAATCAATTGCAAAAGAAAAAGCAGCCAGATCTAGCTCTCAATTTCGTTTCATTCCTGATGACAGTGATGATGAAGATACCCTTGATATCCTTCAATTCTATAAAGATTCATCAAGTTCATCAGTTGATATCCCAGCAGTTGAGATTCATTCTCAAACAACTGCTATCACACCCGAAGCTCCCACTCACTCTCTGAACATGGGGGATGAACATCTTGACACTGTTCCTGAAAAGGAGTCGGACGAATTCATAAAGTCTAGTGTTGAGAACCTTGTCCCAATCCCGAGAGAGTAACATGGAACTTTTGACCATATGTGTGATTCTCTTTCCCCTCTTGAGTGTTCAAATGATCATTTGGAAACTTTTTCCGATTTTAGCGACGATTGTGCTTCCTTTGGAAACATCGAGTACGTTGAGGCATCACTCCCACAATCTGATGCTGATCATCTTCTTGAGGAGTTCTCCGGTGAACTCACTCACATCAATCCACTCTTTGATTTCGAAGCCGATCTGGGAGAGACTGAAAGTCTCATTGATAATGATCGTTCACTCACCTCTTATCCCAACAATCCAATAGAGAATGTTGATCACTTTGTTCCCGAAACATTCAAAGCTACTTTCACCAATCCTCTATTTGAATTCAACTCTGAATTCACTTCAATTTCTGAGAATCCACTCTTTGATACTCAGATTGAGGATAGTGATGAGCCTACAATGGAACAAGAGTTCACAACTTCACTTCATGTGAATGATTCTCTTCATAAAGAGTTCTCCGGTGAACTCTCTCATGACATATCTCCTCCGGGACATGATCATTTCTATTTTGATCTTGAGGATGCTATTAGCTTGGAGGAAGGTGTACTCTATCATATGAGTATGCTTATTAATGATACTACCCTCACCCTTCCTCCCGATATGTCTGCATTTGAGGATGAAGAATGGATCTTGATTGTTATCAAAATCTTTCTTCCTTTCCTCAAATATCTTGTGATTTCTCTTCATCTTCACTCCTTCGGGAATGAAGACACTATCTTTGACCCCGGCATTTTCATTTATCATTTTTGAGCCGGTTCTATGTTATCTCATCGGTGTGGAACTTTCACGTGCTTCAAATGTATGTCCAAACATCTTGAATGAAAGTCCGATGGAGATTGTTTCTTCCACTTTGCTTCCCCATGAACAAATTAATTCGGGGTCGAGTCAAGCTAGCGACTCGGTAATCAAAAACAATAGCTAAACATGGGTTTTCACCCGTGTGTACCACCCTAGTGTGGGGGAGTTGCCCCACATGTTGTATATGAGTTTTCCTAAAAAAAAAAAAAAAAAAAAAAATCCTTTCAAATAATGGCCGTAGTATTTCCCTTTTACGTTCTTTGTTTCGGCATAACCGCCGGTACTTTGAATATTGAGGGCAATATTCATTTCTAAGTGTGGGGGGGGAATTCTCACGAATTTTATCATGTATTATCCGCCTAATTCCCCCGTTTTTGGCCAAAATCTTTTTTTGGAGTAAGTGTTCTACACTTACTCAATTGGTTATCAGTCCGCCATGTCTAATAAACAAAAGTATTGGCTAATCCAGGAGCAAACGGCTCTTGGTAAAGATATCTCAAATCCGTTGACGGCTTGCAATTTGCCCAAAATTGTTTGGTATTCAGCTCACCATATCCTAAAAAGTGAAGAGTTGGCTAGCCCGCAAGTTTATGGCTTGTGGTAAAGGCAGTGAAAAAAACCATAATTGGTAATCAGCTCACCAAAGATAATATTGATAATTTATCTAAGAGTTGGCTAGTCCAGAGCAAACGGCTTCCGGTAAAGACAAATCAAATCCGTTGAAAGCTGGTGATTTGCTCAAAATCACATGGTTATCGGTGTACCATGGTTCTTTCTTGAACTGAAACATTTGGCTACTCCAGAAGTAATGGCTTTTGGTAAAGAGATTCAAATTCATTAAGTTTTTCTCAAAAAGATTGCTAGGGACTAGCAATAGTTTAGTGTGGGGGATTGATGAGTGTGTAAATACTCATCATTTTTGGGTCAATCTGAACTGCAAAACGTTTAAAAATGCTCAGAAATGCATCAAAATTCTGAAAATATTCCAAAATTGCATTTTATATGTTTCAGATGCAAAATGTTTAAAATCAGATGAAAAATGAGCAAAGTTTGCATAATTGGCAGTTTCAGTCCCCCAAGTTTCTAAAATTGTCAGAAATAGTCCCTGAGCCCTAATTTCAAAAGAAAAATCACCAAAGGTCCTTTTTAAATTGTAACTTGTCAAAATTAGTCCTTTGGTGAAAAATATCAGAAGTTTTGAGAAATTACAAGTTTGGTCCTCCAAGTTTCAAAATTGGCAAAAATGGTCCTTGGAAAATTGGAAAATGTCAAGTTTGGTCCTTGCATTATTGAAACCTGTCACTTTTAACCCTTGGAACATCTTTGCATAAATGGCAGCAATGGTCCCTTGAATTTCAGAATTTACAACAAAGGTCCCTATGACATTAAACCTTTTAAACCATTTTGGACCTTGTCACTAACCAAATGGACCCTGCCAATAACCTTTTGGACCCCTTCATTTGACCCCTTCTCTTTAATAATATACCCAGTCAAACCAAACAAGTCAAACAAACACCCCATTGGCGCCAAAAGCCTGTCTTCCCAACTGCTTCTTCTGCAACTCCAGTAACACCATCCCCCCAGCTCACACCTTTCCCACCTTATCACTCCATCTCCTAACAATCCAAAATAACATTTATTGCTTCACCCTCCCCCTCACTCAACCTCAACTGCCAAATATCCATTTCCCGCAAGAAAAAATCAATCCAATGGCCAAATTCTGTTTAAGTCATCCAATGGTCTAGAAAGAAGATGGGATTTATTCAGAACAAGTGGGAGGAGCTTTTTGCATATAAAAAGAGGAGGGAGAAAGAGAGTGAAGCAGTAGAGTTTAGTTTTAAATTTTCTTAATGTCGTTTTTCTTATCAATGTATTAGTTTAGCTTAAAACATGTAATCTTTTGTTTCTATGATCCAAACTAAAGTTATTTCATCATTGTAAACTGTTTTTAAGAATCAATTCCAAAGTTTGGTTAAAAGTCTTGTTCTTGTGATTACTGTTGGAAATTTCAGATTCATGTTCTTATATTAAAGCTTCCCATAGCTTATTTTCTTATTCACTTAAGCTTACTTAAGCTCATTGTAGCTTTTGATAAGCTGGGAATTCATTTTCAAGCAAATTTGGTCCATGGTCAACAAAAGTCAAACTGGGGCTCAATTTGAAATGGAAGCTGATTTGGGTTGATACAGAGCCTTGATTTGGGTTGTATTAGAGTAGCTTAGATTAGTTTTGGGTTTGGTTTAGCCTGCAACACCAGCTGGACAGTTGTAAGCATCTGTTTCACTTTTCATTTTCTAGCCATTTTGCAAATTTTGTTTGTACTTATATCTGTGGTCAGAAACTGCTCAAATGTGTTTATCCAGTTGCATTTAGGTCATTCAAGCTCAGTTTGATCATTGGTACAAGCTAGTGCAGTGTTTCTATCAATTTTAGTTGCATAACAGTTATTAAAAGGGGTGTTCGGTTCAGGGTATTAAGCTACCTTTGGGTTTGTTTCAGGAAATAAAAGATGCTTAGGTAGTTTACTTATAGGCTAGGATAAGTAGTTTTAACATAATCTCAATAGCCATTTCATCAAATAGTCAAAAATCATGTTTACTGTCTTAATAGCTTACTGTTGGGATTTTTTGTGAAAACAAACTCTTGTTTTTTGTTCACAATTCATAGATATAACTTGTATTAAGCTCATTTTACCAATTAACATCTTATTCAGTTGAGAAATCATGATCAAAGTTCAATTTAGTCAAACTTTCAGTTTTGTTAAAAAGTCAAAATGTTGAAATACTCAGTTTTGGCCAAGCTAGAGAGATTTTTAGTGAACTCATTTCTGAGTCAAATTCAATGAAACTTGTGGCTTTTAAAAGTTCAACTGGTCTAGTTTATTGTCATCATTTTTGTATAATTTTGTTAATTTTCTATAAGCCCCAAGTAAGCTTGTCAAAATGGTACTAATTGCCCTGTGCAGGGCACTGAGTCTGCACAGGGATTATGCAGATCTTGCAGCCCTTGCACAGAGCTCAATAGAGCTCACTTAGGTTTGATTTTTGGTTTACATGTTCTTAGCCAGGTCCTCTTGAGGTTCCCACTTTGGTTTTCCATTTTCTAGCTTATGTAAGTGCTCATTTTTAAGCTGCAAGTAGACCCCCTTTAACTGTTTTTAGCCTTAAGCTCATATCCTCAAATCTGTTAATCTTTCAAATCAGAGGTTTAAGATAGATGTAATCTGTTGCATTTAGGTTCTTTTAGCTTATCCAAGTTCCTGTTTTCAGTTGGTGGCTTGTTGTGTCCCTTTAGCTTATTTCAAGTGCTTATCTTTAAGCACTTTGCACATCAGTTTCAAATTCCTCCACACAGCACCCTGTTTTTCCATTTTTCCTAGATTCCAAATATAATTTTAGAGTTTTCCTGAAATTTTCAGATTTTTCTGAGTTAGTTTGCTATTTTTCTTCATTTTAATTGGTTTTTAAGCATTTTTAATTAGCATTTAATACAAAAAATTAAGAAAAGGTTCAAAAAAATAAGTTTTCATTTTTCTTAAGTTAAGATAAATATAAAAAGCCAAAAAAATATTTTTCCAAGTTTTTCTTAGTTAAATTTGTATTTTTAAGTAATTTAAGTAGTTTTAAATAGTTTTTAATTCCTAGAAAATACAAAAATAATCAGAAAAATACAAAAATAGTTTTGAAAATTCTATTTTGTTATTTTAGATTTTTCTAAGTCAAAATTTTATTTTTCTAGCTTTGTTTCATATTTTCTTGTATTCTAGGTTAATATTTAATAGTTAAAAATAGTTTTTAATTCATTAAATAGTTATAAAAATAATTTTCTTTTTCTACAAATTTTCTTTTATCATTAGGTTTGTAAAAATGTCATTTTCATATTTTTAGGACTTTTATTTCTTAGATCTCACTTTTTATTTTGTACGTTTACGTAATTTTATTTAAACGTAAGTTTTAAGTTTTAAACGTTCATCATTTTAAATATAGTGATAGCGTTTATTTAATATTTTTTATCTTTTTAATTTCCTTTAATTTGCATTTAAGCCCCTATAATTTGTTGGCTTTTTCTGTAGTTATAATCATATCAGATCTCCTTTTTCGTTCAAATCTCTCGATCACTATACGTTTGGTGATCCATTGCATAGCTCGCTGGGACATAACGACCCGGGGAAACACTATACTCCCCAGATCTTCATTGAGTTCGTGCTTGAACCATTTTAAGTTTGTTACGGTCGGCCATTCACAAGTGGCCGGCTTGAGTGATAAAACTTGACGGTTTTGCACGTATACTCCGAAAGCAAAGGTAATCCTTCTTTCTTTTTGTAGTGTTAAAAATAGGAACATGGATTCCAAGTTTATTATAAAGCAGCAAAAGTGTACATTGTCAGCCCAAGATCTACATGATCACTTAGCCGATTATTCCATCCCACTAGAACACAAAGTGATGTTACCCAAACCTACTCAGGGTATCTTTGATGCACCTCCAGGTTTCGTAGGGCTGTACACACATGCATTTAGTCATTCGAACCTTAGGATTCCACTGCACCCATTGATATTAGAGTTTATGCAATACTACAAGGTTCACATCTCTAGGTTTAACCCCTTTGGTTTTGCCAAGCTGACCACATTCATAGTGATGTGCAAAGCATACGGCTATGAACCAACATTAACGGTTTTAAGAGGATTTTTGAACTTGTACCCTGGGGGCAATTGGTTAACTCTAGCAAAAAGACCTGAGGCAGATGTTCCCAACCTGTTTGGGAAAGTGTACACAAACATAACAGGTTGGAAGGGTAGTTTTTTCTACATGCAAGACACCATTGTTCCTCCTAAATATCCAAAGCTGCTGAATAAGGAAAACATGTTTGATGCCAAACGATATAATGACCCCCTGCCATATGAGGTTTGCAGGGATCCCTGCTATCAGCGTTTGGCCAGATATCCTGTGGATGTGCAAGTGTTCCCTGAAGCCATCTTATACATGGCTGGGATTGCCCAGAGCTGGGAGGGGTCTCCCAAGAAGCCTATGATCATATACCAAGGACAAAGTATGTTTATGTACGTTTATTTAAGTAGGACCAATGTAGCACTGATATTTATTTCTTCTTGTATCTATTTTACAGAGATGCCGTTCAGGAACTTCATGTACCAAGATTTGGATGAAGATTTAAGCTTTATGCCTGTTGAGAAGGCCGAAGAGTCTTATGGTGTTGGCTCTCCTTCGACATCTGTGAACAACAACGAGGTAGATACTCCGAAGCCGGAGCCTATTGCATCAGCACCTCCGCAACTTGCATTGGAGGGTCCATCCCAACTGGTGGAGAATGTTGCTAACTCGGACGATCCTGCGGATGAGGATGTCCTAGTTGTAGGTTCAACAGGGATAGCTGACAGGTTGAAAGTAGAAAGGGAACAGCAGCCAAGGGTGTTAAGTCTACCAACAAGAGGAAGAATCCCCTATCTACCTCCGGAGGAAGAGTTGTGAAGTAGAAGAGTGCTGAAGGCCAAAAGTTTGTGAAGTCAGCCTTCGAATTGCCAGACGAATCAGTGGAGGTGCAGGGTAAGCAGTTCATCCTTATAAAATATCTGAAGTCATAATTGTCACAACTAACGTAGCCTTTATAGTTTGTATTGGTCGCAGGTCTTCCAGAGATGAAGGAGCTTCCCAATGCTTTAGCCTGTCACCGGATTGTCGATCATGTCACCCCTCCTCAATGGAAAGGTATGCTGGAAAACATGTCCATTGAAAGGTTTTGGGACATGCATGACAATAGGGTTGCGAGGCAGGCAGTAATGGATAATCAGTTGAATGCCAAGACCAGATCGTTGCTTAGAACTGTGGCCAAGCTGGAGGCTAAGTGTGACGAGATTGAGGGGAACGTTGAGAAGAACCCCATCGTCCAACTCCTTCGTGAAAAGGTAGCCCAGTTGACCGTTGAACTTGGTAATCTTAAGTTGGAAGAAGCCAAGGTCATCACTCTCATAGGTCAGAATGCTGTTCTTGAGGCGAAATGTATTGGGTTGGAAAGTGAGAAGGCTAGGCTCGGAGAGGTAGAAGTGAAGTTGAGAGAGGAAATCGATGGCTTGCAGATGAGGTATAAGATGCTGCAAAAGGATCGTGCGAAGGTCGTTTTGAAGGTGGTGCCTTACATAGCCATGGAGCTCTATCACAATGATGAATTGGGAGCTCAGATGTGGAAGGTCATCAAATCAGCCATATTTCATGGACGGTGCTTGGCGTTGGAGGAGGCTGCCAAAACAGGTAAGCCCATGGACCTCTCCAAGATTGAATGCTACCGTCCCACTTCGAAGGCTGAGTATGATGAGGCAGGAAATGCATTTGCAACTACAGAGTAATCCTTCTTTGCTGAGGCTACCAAAGATCCTATGGCACCCCTCGAAGACCTCCTTTCCAAGAAACCTCGAAAGCTGAAGCCTACCACTCCAACCAAGAAGACCATGTCTACCAAGCCTGTCTCAGTGCAACCATCCCCCGCTCCATCTCCAAATAAGCAGGAATGAAGGCTGCCATGTCGGCAGTAATTTGGTTTCAAAGGGTGGCATGTACCCTTAAAACAATTTATCTTATTTGACAATGTTTGTCTGATGTTCCAAACAATTTATATGCTTTTGATGTATGGCCATGGGCCAAAAACAATTTAACTGGAGCCTATGCTCCTCGTGCAGGTATAAGGGCATTAGCCCTCATTTTGAATGTGATGGTGTAGGGGAGATACCTCTACATACTTAGTTTATATTCGGTTTGTTAACTTCTCGTACGCCATTTTTCCGACGCTTAAATTTTACAACCTAAGGTTAAACAACCTCATTGTGTGTAAATTTGCAACACCAAGAATATAATGACCAACTTTGATCATTGACAGAGGGTCGCGACCCACTCTATCTCAAATCCTTTACATAGTATGACTTTGTAAAAAAAAAATTACAAGCGCCAAAAACTACTAGGAGAGTTAATGTAAATGTTTAAGTTGGCTTAAATGATAAGGCATGTATTACACCTCAAGCCATTCGACATTGAAACTCATTACCGACTTGGCTGAACAAATCTTTGTGTTTAAGAAATGAAGCAAGAGATTTGTGGGAAATGTCTTATTTATCATTGAATTGGTAGGGAGGATTACATCATTCTTGAAATTAAAACTAAGACAACTACCACTAATGTGTGCTTTCCCTTGAGAAGTTTCTAATTACAAGAAAAAAATAAAAATACTTCTTAAACATAGAACTTTCGAAGGTTCGTACCATTCCATGTCCTGTCGATGGGTTCTCCGAGAAGAGTGGCCAGTTTGTAGGCTCCGTTGCCATAGGCCTCAGCTACCATATAGGGTCCTTCCCAACTTAGTCCCAGCTTTCCCTAATACTCTGCTTTGCTTGCATTGTTGAGGCGTAGCACATATTCTCCAGGCTTGAAAGTGGAAGGTCTGACCCTTTTGTGATAGTAGCCTTCGATTTTATGTTTGTGCATTGCTTCTCGGATGGAGGCTATTTCTCGTCTTTCTTCTAGTAGATCAAGGTTTTCCCTGATTCTTTCGTCATTTTGGGAGGCATCATACGTTGACACACGCTCCGTGTGTACAATTAGTTCCGAAGGGATGACCGCTTCTGTTCCGTATGTTAGGCTGAAGGGAGTTTCACCATTGCTTGACTTAGGATGCGTCCTGTGAGCCCATAATACTTGGGGGAGTTCATCCACCCATCCATGGTGTGTTCATCCCAGCCTTTTCTCGATCCCTTTGACGATATCTCTATTTGTAACCTCCACCATTCCGTTACCTTGTGGATGGTAGACGGACGTCCAAGACTGTTTTATGTTTAACCCTTGGCAGAAGTCATAGAAGACTCCTTCAGCGAACTGCTTTCCATTGTCGGATATGATGATGTGGGGCACTCCGAATCTGCACACGATGTGTTCCCACATGAACTTTTTGATCTGTCTCCCTTTAACGGAGGCTAAAGGTTTAGCCTTTACCCACTTAGTAAAGTAATCAATGGCCACCAACAAGAATTTGACTCCTCCCGGAGCCATGGGCATAGGTCCTACGATATCGATTCCCCATTGAGAGAAGGGTCATGCGGATGTTACACTCGTCATGTCCTGCTTCGGCATCTTTAGAACGTTTGATTGTATTTGACAAGCTTCACATTTGAGAATGATTTCGGCTGCGTCCCTGTGCATCGAGGGTGACCAAAATGACCTCCTATATAGGGTTTCCCCTATTAGCCGGTAATGCGGGGACTTAACCCGAACCTTCCTTGCTAGCTTAGGATCTTCAGGGAGAAGACCACTTATCAAATATTCCCGTATGGGAGTCATCCATGTCTCTCCTTCTTCGTGAATCACATCGGTAACTTCTTTACGAACAATGGATCTTTCAGGAAGGACTTCCACGAGTACTTCTTTAGTGAGATTAGCGAAGGCCATTGAAGCTAGTTTGCTTAGTGCATCTGCCTTCTTATTCTGATTCCTACGAACATGTTGGATGGTGTAGGAGTTGAAGTTTTCCAGCATTTCCTTTGTTTTTCCAAGCACTATTTGATGACGGGCTGCCTTGCTTCATAGGAGCCTATTACTTGGTTTGCAACCAACTGGGAGTCTACAAAAACAACGAGAGCTTTGACCTCCATATATTTAGCCAATCGGAGTCCTGTTAGCAACGCTTCGTATCCCGCTTCATTGTTTATGGCTTCGAACTCGAACCGAAGAGCATATGTATGCTCCTTCCCTTCAGGACTGACCAACATTAGACCTGCTCCAGAGCCGTCAGAGCTGGATGCTCCGTCTGTATAAAGTTTCCATTCAGCCTGCACTTGAGAGAGGTTAGTTTTGGGCTCTTCCTTTCCTATGTCGGGCTCGAAAGGTATTTTTGCCAAGAAGTTTGCGAGAATTTTCCCTTTAATAGAGTTTCGTCCTTTGAATTCTATTTCATGTTCTCCAAGCTCAATAGCCCATTTAGCCACCCTCCCAGACTTTTCAGGCTTTGACAAGATCTGTTTTAGTAGCTTGTCGGTTAAGACTATAACTGGATAGGCCTGGAAATAGCGTCGAAGCCTCCTTGCTGCGTAGATTAAGGCGAGTATTAACTTCTCCAATGTTGGATAGTTGATCTCTGCCCCCTGTAGGACCCTGTTAACAAAGTAAATGGAGATTTGTCGCTTATCTCGCTCCGCCATAAGGACTGCGCTAACACTCTCCATTGAGGATGCTAAGTACAGGAACAACACTTCGCCTTTGATTGGGGATGTAAGTGTTGAAAGGATTTCGATGAATTCCTTCATCTTCTGAAAGGCAGCTTCAGCATCCTGGCTCCATTGGAAAGTTTTCTTGTCCGTGCATCCCTTGAGTGTTTTGAAGAATGGTAGGGACCTGTCAGCTCCCTTCGACAAAAACCGGCTTAAGGTTGCCAGCTTCCCATTCAGGCTCTGCACATCTTTTAGACACTTGGGGGCTTGGAGATCGGAAATTTCCTTGACCTTGGAAGGATTAGCTTTTATCCCCTGCTTAGTGATCAAATGCCCTAGGAATTGTCCCTTTTCGACACCGAAAGAGCATTTCTTAGGGTTCAGCTTCATGTTAATCGCCCGAAGCTGGTCAAATGTTTCCTGTACATCGAGGAGTAGGTCCTCCTCCGTCTTGCTCTTGATAACCATGTCATCAACGTAGGCTTCGTGATTTCTGCCTATCTGCTTGTTGAAGGCTTTATCTACGAGACGTTGATAAGTCGCCCCTGCATTCTTTAAATTGAAGGGCATCTTTCTGTAACAGTAGACACCTTTGCTTGTGTAGAAGGGTGTCTTTTCCTCGTCCTCCTTTGCCATTTGGATCTGATGATACCCTTTATAGGCATCTAAGAAGCATTTTAACCGAAAACCTGCCAAGGACTCTACCTTCCAGTCAATTTCTGGTAGGGGGTAGGAATCCTTCGGGCATGCTTTGTTGATGTCAGTGAAGTCAACACACATACGCCACCCTCCGTCGCTCTTTTTGACTATTAAGGCTAAGCATATCAGAGTACGCTATCAATTCATAAAAGAACATGTGGAAGAAGGTACTGTTGAATTATTTTTCGTGAAGACAGATTACCAACTCGCCGATATATTTACTAAAGCCCTTCCAGAAGAAAGGTTTGACGATTTAGTTCGACGAATTGGAATCCGAAGCCTAACCCCTGAAGAGTTAGAACGTCTTATCGAATCTTCTTGAAAATGATTTTCCAAAAAGCTTCGCTGTAAATACTTTTGAAAAACAAAATACAAATTTTCAAAAACCAACAAAAGCAAAATATAAAAATATAAAACTTTCAAAAATACAAAAACATTAAAAAATCAAAAATCCAAAAATATTCTTCTCACGACATGTCTCTCGTATAATCGATATTCTGTACGTTTCTAGAAATGTCATTCAATAATGATACGGGCATGTACAGATGCTTGAGCGAGAGTTCTTTTAATGTTTTCTAAAACATGTCATTTCTCTAATTTTCTTCAAAAAATGGCTTTCGTATACTTCAGTACGAAACCCGGACTAAAATGATGACTTTTGATTATTTCAAATCAAAACTCGTGTTCTTAAAGAAAAATCAAGTGTACGCTTCAGTGCACTACATTTAAAACTGGTGAGAAATCATCGTCATCTTGAGCACCTTTTCAAGATTGTTCAAAAATATTTTTAAAATCTTTCAAAATATTTTATGCTCAAGATAACTCCCTCTAAAACCCTTTAATTGATTATGCTTTATTAAAGGGGGAGTATAAAACAAAAATGTTCCAAATTCATGCTTAAATCAAATCCGTTTGTCTCCCCAAAAGATTCTAAAATTTTGTTTAATCCGTTGATATCAAAAATATCACGTATATGCTATTTTTGAGGGGGAGGAGACGTGATTAAAATGTGATCAAAAAGTTTAATGATCGTTGTTTGAATCTCAAAAGAGCTCGACTCAGTTGAAACCAATGAATTGACGAGGAATAATGTACCATCTCGAGAAACTTTCTATGGACTTGACCAGGACGGGTAATAATTTCAAGCTAGTTCTCTAGTGATGTAAACGTGTGTCGAATCGGTCTAGCTCATTTAAAGTCGATCAATTCAAAAAGTGCGAACTCTACCCTCTATGTGCAGATTTCTGTCAAAACTTATAAGCACATGTGAAGGGGGAGTGTTTCTAAAATTATAAAACTCACTGAGTGTTTCAAACATGTTTTCTATCAAAAACACTCTGAGATATTTTCAAGAAAAATGGTTTTATGGCAACAATAGGACAGTCATGGAGTTATAAGGTGACTAAGGATAGGAATTCAGTCCTATGATCCGCCAGAGCCGGAGGGATCTACCCAAGGACATCACAAAGAGTTAGTACTATAAGTCCTTAGGAATGATTAAAAAAGGAGTAATGTGAGAAAGGAGAAAGAAGGGGTTGAAGAATTAAAAAGAAAAGTAATGAAAAAGGGTGAAAAGAAATAGCCCTCCATATTCAACCTTAGGGCGGAAACCGGGTTCAATTCATCTGCTACTGGTTGTCACTAGATGACACTGGTATTGAAGACAAAGACGTCATGGACCCAGTGACGCACTGCACTAAACCTTCTAGCCACTTATTTCCTCTTAAAAGGATTTGTTTCATTCTCACTAGGAACCCTAGATAATCTACTGACCTTCTCTTAGATTTGGTTGGTATTGAAGAAGGAGACCCTCTCCCTAGTCTCCGCTTAGGAAAACCATAATGCACTAATTGAGTATAGAGCCACGAGATTCATTAAATGATCTCATAGGAACACTTGACATGACATCGCTTGTTGTTCATCTATAAGGACACAAGTGATATATTCTAGAGTCCTACGCAGATCTTAGCAATCTTCCAGAACATTTATGAGAAGTTTCACATCTGTGATCTTCAGTGATTGAATGGAAACTCCTGCCAGGGTCAACATCAAGCAGCCCTGACAGCAGGTCACTTCTGTAACTCCCCGTGGATTACGCTTAGTGTGTCTCAAACGGTCTACAGTCGTGAGGTGATGCGTCGGTGTACCTTAGCGACTCATCTGAACTGTAGATGTACTTTGGTATATCGCGTTATCTCACTTGTGGGACTCCAGTTCAGGAACGGCCTTTGTGAGAATTAGAGACGTGTTTTTCACACTATGCTGTTAACACCCTCAAAATTCAAACTTGTAAGTGCCGAAATCCGCTTATTACTAACCTGTTTTTATGTTTTCTTCTTATGGAAGCTCCGGAGCGGATTGATCGTGCAGACTCTCCACATGCTCATACCAACAACACATGAAAGTTCTCATCAAAATCAAAGGCTACTCAAAGTTAAAGATGATTCTTCGTCAATGTCAAAGAATCTACAAAGTTTAAAGACTCGAGAACGAAGTCATTGGTAAATCAAAGTCAAATAGAAGTGTGAGCATGGTGGAGAAAGACGTGGAGACACCTAACCAACAAAGTTGACAACGGCAGACAACCACATTAAATGATCACAAAGCATGAAGGAACAAAGAATTAAGACTATTCTATATCTACACGCAAAGTTCAAGCTCAAGGAAAGTAAAGATCTTATCAAGTGGAGCATCTTTTGAATGACCACCCCTTAGGGGGAGATTGTTAGCCTTAATAGTTTTTATTAGAAGTGATGGTCATTCACTTTTAGGAACTTTGTAACGTGTGTTAGATATCGTGATAGAATAGTCATCGGGCTCGTGGATTGGGCTAAGCTAATTGGTTAAAAGATAAGCTATGCTAGCCTTTTATAAGCTTATGTATCCCAAGCCCAATCCAAGTCCAAGTCGTGGCCCTTGCCAAGCCCATTAGGGTATTATTGTAAGGAACTATAAATACCCCTCAAAGTTTCATTTGAGGGGTATGCTTGAGAGTGTGTGTGTGTGTGTGTGTTTTCTTTAGAGCAATATAACATCTCTTGTTTTTCATCTCTCTACACATACATACGCATAACTTATATCATCATCAAGTCACCATCTTTCTCATCTTTGTTTCTTGTTTACTTGTACGCATAAAGTGTGTTTGGTTTACGTGTGTTCATCTTGTGATAAGGTGTGTACGCGTAAGGTTGGTGTAAAAGTGAGGTCCTACATTGACCTCCCTCAGGATGCCTGCTTGTGTGAGTTCGTCAGCTTCTTTGCAGGCTGCAGCGTTTCTTTCGGGGGCTAGGCTTCTCCTTTTCTGCTTTATTGGCTCAATGTGTTTGTACTCATTGAGTTTATGCTCCGTTCCGAAGGACTGTCCGTCTATCAGCAATGTTCTTGGTACCCCTGTCATGTCAGAATATTTCCAAGCAAAAACATCAAGGTTAGTCCGCAACAGCTCTGTGAGCTTCGCCTTGAAATTTGTCGGGAGTTGCTTTCCTACTACCACCGTTTGTTCAGGGTAGCTAGGGTTTACTACAACTCGCTCCTCCGCATCTGTACAGCTAAGAATTGCCATCAGAGACTCCCCCGATTCTTCTTTGATCTTTTTGACACCATATACACCCTTATCCGCCCCATAACTAGAATGAACAATTCCTACTCCGAAGGGGGTTTGGAACTTAATAGCAGCATGTATGGTGGAAACAATAATTCCCATTTTTTCCATGGCTGTCCTCCCTATTAACAAATTATAAGGAGAATCTGACCTTACTATGATGAAGATGAGTGTTTCCGTGCGGGATAAGGGGCCTTCACCTATGGTGATTTCCAACGGCACTTCTCCCAGGGGCCATGAGTGTTCACCGGAGAACCCTACCAGCGGCGCTTTCGAGTCTACCCTCCGTGAGCGTATGGATGACTTAAGCTTTAGGAAACAGTGCTCATAGATGATTTCGCAGGAGCTTCCACAATCCATATATGCTCGGTTTACCCCCTGTTTGAGATTCGTACCTTGATGATCACGGGATTAGTCGAAGGTGTTTTCCCTAATATGTAATGAAGGTTATTTCCCTTACGCTTCCCAGTTCCCCATCTTCTTCCTTCCTTTTCAAGGCTGTGTCGTGTCTGTGTACCATTAGTATAGGAGCTTCTGCGGGCGTAGTTTCCTTCTTGTTCCCCTTCCATTCACCCAGTTGAATGTCGGAGAACTTGTCCTTTCCCTTCTTGATGCCTTTGACCAGATGTGCTAACTGTCCGGACCGTACCGCCTCTTCGATCTGCTTCTTTAGTCCCCTGCAGTTGTTCGTGTCATGTCCATGATCTTCATGGAAATGGCAATACTTGGAAATGTCTCTGGCTTTGCTTCGTGCTATCATCCGAGGTGGTGGATCGAAGGACTTTGCAGCTTTCTCGGTAGCTAGGATCTCTCGGGGAGATTTGACCAAGTTCGCCAAGAGTCCATGGTTTGAACCTTTGTTGTAGGGGGTGAAGCGGTCTCTGTTCTTCTTCTTGTTTTTGGATCCTTCCCAGGAGGACCCTCTAGAGAATTTGTCAGACGCTTCCTTTTGCTCTATCGGAGCCCCGTTTGCTGCTACCTCCTTGGACTCAATCCATGTGTAAGCCTTCTCGATCAAGGCCTTGTATGTGTTGGGAAAGTCGGTGGACAGGAATTCCACCAAGCTTCGAGTCTGAAGGCCATGTACGAAACCAGAGATCCTCTGATCTTCGTGCAACCCTAGAACTTGCAAGGTTTCATCAGTATACCTGGTAACGAAGGCCCTTGTGCTTTCGTTGTCCCTCTGCTTGATGGTGTGCACGGTTAGGTGAGTTTTGGTGTACTTCTTCTGCTGGCTAAAGTGTAACCGGAACTTGGCCTTAAGATCATCTAGACTCATAATGCTCCCCAACTTCTGCCTGTTCCACCATATTCTTGCGGAGTCTCTGAGCGTGTAAGTGAACATGTGGCATGCTACAGGCATGACCCACTTTTGCATCTTGATAGCGCCTTCGAATAAGTGGAGGAAGTTATCAGGATCGCCTTTCGCTTTGTAGGTGCCTATATGAGTAGGCATCTTTACACCGTCAGGTAGGGGATAGTCTTCGATCCACTTTACGAAGGGTGTGCAAGCTCCAGAGGCTTCGGCACAGTAAGGGTTGTATGGAGGTGGATAAACAGGTGTAGGATTATAAGGGTTAGGAAATGGCTGTGTGTAGGTAGGGTAAACAACAGCAGGTTGGTACGAAGGGTTTCCACCCATCGATTGCGTAGGAACCTGTCCATAGGGCATTTACTGGTAATTCTGGTTGGGGAGTGAACCATTCGGAGGGTAAGTATTGTAGGTTTGAACAGGTAGGTAGGGGTTCATTCCCGGAGGGGGTAATTGATTCATGCTAGAATATGGAGGCGGGCCTCCGACACTCGAAACATAAAAGGGGGGTATTGGAGCCCCCGTCCATTCTCTTCCTAAATGGGCAGCTAGAAGAGGGGGTAGGTTTACTCCTCCGTTTCCTACCGGGTTGCTTCCTCCGTTGAAGTTCTCGCTCCTCCTTTCACCATGCCTTCTTTCCCTTCTTCCCGGATTTCCTCCGGGTCCTTTTTCAAAACCCACAGTCCTCCCATTTAGCCTTCTGATGGAAGGAGAACTATTTCGCAGGGCCGAACGCCCCCTGCTAACAGGTAGAGGCCTATCCTCTATTTCAATCTCCTCGTCATACTCATCACTGGAGTATTCCAACTCCCTCCGCATTTCAGTGTTGCGAACCTGTCTCTTATGAGCCCTTAGCAAAGAATCTAAGGCCTCAAAGTTTGCCTCAACGAAGGCGGGACTAATATCTAGAATAGGGTTAGCGAATGTTGAGGCGTGATGTACGGGAGTAGTTTCCAAGAGAGATCGTGTGGTAAAGGTTGAGGTTGTTATGGGGGCGAGATTATCGGTGTTAGTTGTGTTGAGTGGGACCAGGGTAGAGAAACCTGGTGGAGGTGTATCTTCTCTTCCTGGTTCCATGACGGAAAAGTAATGTAGTTGGTTGAGGTATTAGGACTGGGTGATTACGGGACTAATAGTAGTGGTCCCACGGATGGCGCCACTGATTGTACAAAAGATTGCACTACCAGGCTTCGATGAGGATCAAAGTAATGAGGGGTGTATGTTCCAGCCAAGACTTGCCTGTAACCTGAGAATAAGAAATATGAAACACTACGTTAAGTGATTGCGCA
The DNA here is from genome assembly GCA_019973895.1 of Chrysanthemum seticuspe. Lineage (NCBI taxonomy): Eukaryota > Viridiplantae > Streptophyta > Magnoliopsida > Asterales > Asteraceae > Chrysanthemum > Chrysanthemum seticuspe. Next base: position 110,069,218 of record BPTQ01000004.1, read on the forward strand.
GGGGTAGGACCCTGCGAACCACCTCCGGCGTGAGAGTAAGTATGAGTTATGGTTGTTTAAGTATGTGTAAGTAAAGAAATGAGTGTGAAATGAGCATACCATAATCCATTGCCCGTCCAACCTATTTATAGTGAATGAAATAGGGTTGAGAGCACTTCTGCATGAATGTCGGAGATCATGGGGCCGTTCCATGATTGTGGATAACTGCTAGGGCTTAGTGACCCACGTTCTTAGACTTGACGGGGAAGCCAAGAGAGAGAGGGAGATCGTGGGTTTGACCAAGTCAGGAGGTTCCCTTATCTATTGTCCTTCGTCAGCCATACCCCGAAAGGCTTAGGGCTTCGGATGGCGAGTTCCCCTTAGGTAACCTTCGTGCCAACGAATGGTTTGACGCCTATGGATATTTTGGAATCCTAACTTGGGCCTTCGTATAGAAGGGCTTCGAAACGTCTCGTAGGAGTGTCCTTCGAGCTACTCGGAGGGTACATCATCACTAACCCTTTTAGGTTTGCATTAATAGTGAATCTTACTATATTTCTTTCTTTCATTAAGCAGTTTTGGTCTATTGCTAAGACCTGAACTATTTATGGGGAAGTATAGATAAGGGCTATTGTAAATTCCCAAGAGATTCTTTTCATTGAGTCATCTATTAGAGAATCACTTCAACTAGTAGATGATAATGGTGTTGAGTGTCACTCAAACTCTGCAATTTTTGATGGTCTTGAAAAATGGGCTATAAGAAGCAAAATAACTTTTTGAAATTTTAGAAAGTATGATTAAGAACTTAGATGAATCAAGTAACTATTTTCTTTATCCAATATTTGTGCAAATTTTTGTGGATCAACAACTTTCCAAAAATAGAACTCATAAAGGAACTTTAGATACACCCTTTCTCACAAGAAAGTTTTTGCATACATGAGAATGGTGGGAAACGATTTTTCTGGAAAGGAGACACCATTATTTGAAAATATGGTGGATCTTGCTCAAAATCAGGATAAAGGTGCAGAAATCCCATCTGTTACCCATCACACATCCACTATTTTACCATCCTCATCACAACATCAAAAGACCTATCAACGTAGGATCACCAAAAAGGGTAATCAGCTTCCTCAGGCTAGTACTAGTATGGGACCAGATGAGGCTACCTATAAGGAGTTGGAAGGTAGTTTAAAAAGGGTTGTCACTACTGCTGCTAGCTAAGAAGCAAAGCAGGTCAGTGGTATCATCTTTAAGACTCAATCTAAGGCAACTTATAATGAATCAAGTTCCCATGGAACTGATTCAGGTGAAGGAATCCCCAGGCGTCAATAAATCAAGGAGGCATAGATGCTAATCCTAGGGATGAGGCTGTGTCAAACATTCCCATTGATCCACCTCTCAGGGTAGGTAACACAACTCGAAGTGGTGAGGGAAGTCTGCAACTTTTACATGAATTGATAAAAACATGTACCACTTTGTCTGCACAAGTTCTTGATCTACAACAACTGACTGTTTCTTAAGGATCTAAAATCAAGTTATTAAAGAGAAGAGTTAGGTTTTTAGAGGGTGTCAACAGGTCAAGAACTCAAAAGCTTAAAAAAATACATAAGGTGGGCACAACTCAAAGGGTTAGTTCTTCTGAAGCTACAAGTTTGGGGGAGGATGAAAAAGAATGTTAGAGAGTAAAAAGAAGACGAATGTTAGATAATCGGTTCATATAAACTTAACTGGTTTTATATTTTCATCGATGATTATCTGTTGCTACATTTATATAAACCAACGTGTTCAGTTTTTGTTGTATATTATTAGAGTTGGTACGTAATATAAACCAACTATGTATTTTTTATTAATGATCGATATCAACCATTCGTGTTGTATTTTTGTTAGGATTTAATGGGAGTTGGTTGATTGGTTGAGCCAACTAGGTATGTTTTCATGGTAAGTCAAGGATGTTAATTGAGATTTCTTTGAGTCTAATTTGTGTGTCACTAAAGCATGCGTATTCTATGTTAAAGCATGACCTAGTCCAAGATAAGAGTCTTTTTCGGGTTTGTGGTAATATTAGTAACTAGTAGCATTTGGTTGTGTGGACTTAATATATTTGTTTGTAATTTTTTATTTCTAACCATTTATAAATGCTTCCTTATGCCTTATCCTACCTTTAAATCATCATTTTTATTTTTATTTCACAAATCCAAGCCTTTAGCATGCTTGAGTAGAGGATTTGAGAAATCGCTTTTGGTTTTGTCGTCTTTCGAGATGAGCAATCATCAGTGGTTTTGTCGCCGTTGCTTGAGTATCATTGATGGTAAAGATTGTTAGTGCAAATATTACGATAGTTAATCTATACGGTCTTGTTTGTTTTGATTAATGACAAACATGTAACTTGTAATACATAACGTAAAATGTACACGTTACTCGTAATCATATTTTATCTCTACATACATTCAACACCTCTTGACGTCTCGAGTTCTCGTTTGCTACAAAAAAGGTTCGAACATGTTTATTATTGTAACACCCCCAAAATTTCATAATCACAGCGGAAGACTAATTTTGGGTGTTACGGGGAGGATCACAGTCATAATCATAGAAAACGACTCAAAAGAGACGTTTTAAAGTCATTATTTATTTAATTTAAAATGCATAAGCATTTCCATTGTTTCGAAAAATTAAAATGACATTAGTGTGGGTGATGACTGATAAATTTTTTTAAACCAATGACTCTTGGTCAAAATGCCCACTCCGTGCCTTCAATTCTTGCTTCAATTACCTGAGATAAACATGCTAAAAGTCAAAAAAATTGTTGAGTTAATCCATAGTGTTTGTAATAATAATCATTTGAACACAAGGTGTAATCATTCAAATAAATCAATATGTATATTGCTATAAGTCTCATGAACTCAAGTTTAACGTGTGTGTTATAATAAAGGTGCCCTCGGTGTAGGATTTTGCCATTCTCCTAGTATAAATTAAATAGTGTGCATTTGGCTATCAATCTGGCTAACACAAGGTTATCTATCCAGCTAGCTCAAATGGGTTGTCAATTCCCAATAGATATATTCACAGTATTCGCGTTCACTCGCAAGTGACTAAGGTTCATGATAAGAGGGCTTTGTAAAGGGGGCAACAGAGTGTCTTATGCAATAACATTTCAGGATAGCATACATAAAAATACTTGTGTTCTATTTGTAGCATGTATCTCCCCACGGGTTTTTAAAACATGTAAAATGTGGGACTATGAACTCTCCTTTGCTGGGGGTGTGTGTGGGTAAGCAATTATATAATATCAAATGCAACTCGGAAACAGCTCCAACACGCAACCTGGATAATATAGGAAAACTCAGTATGGAGAGTGTGTGGGTGTTTTGTGTTTGTATAAAATGTTTGAAGTTAAAAAATATTAGTTATCGTATTTATTTGCCCTTCTATGCACTACAAATAGCATATAGGGGCAACGCAAAATTTTATGTGGTCGAGTGTACTGGTTGTGTGCTGACTTATCATACCTTGGTATTTTTATTAAAGTTGCTCAATGAACCTTCAAGTTTCCAGAAGTTTACTTTTCAAACCTTAATAATGAAAATTTACATTTTCGGTCCCTATACTTGGGTAAAATTACACTTTTAACCCATCTTTTCATGTGAGTCAATTAAATGCAAGCTTTTCTAAAATATTCACCTTTTTCCCTTCCAGTTATCAAGTGTCAGTTTTGGTACTAGTTTATGAGAATTTGCACTTTTAGTCCTTAGACTCCAAATAAGTTACATTTTTGGTAATAAATGATATAATTTCACCTTTTGTTGATAAATATTACTTTTCTACTTTTAGTTTACCAAGGGTGGCCGTTTTGACTCTTTTGTGGTATAATTACAAGTTTAATCCTTTAACTTTATAAATTTGCATTTCTAGTCGTTAAGTATATAATCATTCATTTTTGGTCTAGCTCTTTCCAAAATGACATGTTTAGCCCAGAAGTACTTTTATAGACATTTTATAACCTCAGTTTACCCACTTGACAATTTGTACCCTTAATTCACAAAAGTGGCATATTTAGTCCTTGTATTCGTATATATTGCTAAAATAGTCCTTATACTTTCAAATTCATATTTTTGACTCAAAAACAACAATACATTCTGGTTTGTACCTTTAGTTTTCTGTTTTGACAGTTTTAACCCTCAAGTTCTGAAAATTACACTTCGACCCCTCAACTTTACAAAAGTTGCATTTTTAGTCCAAAAATCAATGTTTAGTTTAAGTTACCATTTCTTTTAGCTTAGTACGTTCCCAGAAGCTAGTTGAGCTTTTAAAACAGCTTATTAGGGGGTTTTAAGTGCTTATTTGTGTTATTGGGCCTTAACGAGACAAACTAAGGCCTATTAGTGTTTTCATGGGTCCATTGGACTTGGGGTTTTGGGGGATCGTTCATGGGCTTATTATCATCTATTTCCAATTTACAAACTGCTTATATAGTGCTTATTTTCGTGTGTGCTTATTTAGTGTAAATGGGCTTTAAGGCCCGTTTAAGGTGTTTGTGCATTTTAGAAAAGGTGCGAGGGGGCTTAGCTTGTAGCTTATGAATGATAGTGAACAAGCTTGTTTAATGGGTAACTTTGTATTTCATGATTCTTGGGTGAGAATAGAAATGGGTCGTATCATTTGTTTGTCAGGGTGTACATATAAATACAAATTTACAAGCTCATTCCTTAGGACAAAATCGTTTCGGTGTATGTATATATACTTGTACAGTTTTACGTATAGGTTCAAGTTATACAAGGAACGTGTGTTTTTAAGTGTTTAAACATTGTTGTGAGTGTGTAGCAAGTGTGTATCTCCATTCTTGGGTGTGTTAGGAAACAAGTGAGTACACTTGTGTGTTTCATGGCTAACGAGAGTAGGTGGGACAACATGTAAAGCTTAGGTCGTTTGAGCAAGTCAAGAGAGGATTCAAAGTATCAAAAATGACTAAGTGTTGAGAATAACTTACGACACCTAAAAGGTGGGTAGATATACGATCGTGTAGACTTGGTGAGGGTATGTGGACCTTGTAACTTGTTTGTTAGCACACCAAAGTGTTGGGGAGAGCTCTTTGATGTTTTGGGCACTCTTGGGATCACCTAGTACTTAACCACTTCCTTCACGACTTGGGGACAGGAACGGGTGGTATAGTGGTGTGAGTTTTGTGTTTGTGTTTTGAGTTTGTGTACGTGAGCTTGCATGGGAGTATTATAGCATGAGATAAGGTCAACTGGGGGGGGGGCAAAGGGAATATGGAAGATGATAACAAGTAGGAGGGAGGCTAGGGAGGTAGGAGTACTTGAGAACTAGCTAATTTGGCTTCCAAGTGTGTTTGGGAACTCGTTCAAGAGGGTCACGAGGCTTAGGTTTCTAGAAAGGGATTTTAATTCATGTACTTGTGAGTTAGGAAACTAAACGAGATACTTGGGTGCTATACTAGTTAGACATGTAGTGGAAATGATGTTTGAGACCTTGGTTTTCATGTCTTAGGGTGCGTTTAGTTTGTGAATACTCAACGGGTCCAAACGACATTGTAACGTGTGATATAATGTTTAGGAAGCACTTGAGTGTCGAGTGAGGTGTTGGAGGGCTTATAACATAGTTTGGAAGACTTCACAAGTGATTGGTGATACTTGGAAACAAGTTAGAAATATTTTGGTATCATTTGTATAAGTTTTGTAAAAGCGATAGGTTCATTTACTTTGGCTTTCGTTTGCTATTCATATGTACGTATTTTTTTAATGTAATTGTTGATCTTGATTCTCGACATTGTGGTGATTCAAACCGCGTAATTTATTATATGTGTTGTGTGTACGGATCGCGAATAAAAGGTGCAAAGCAAACACATCTCTCGTCCATGTAGGTGTGTTTATTTGAGGTGTTGGGCCTATTGGGCTTGGGATTTGGTTCGGGCCCAATGGACTTAAATAGGGTCTGAATTGTTGTGAAATGGGTCCATTAGATATTTGAGGCCCATTGAGTGTTGTGGGGCCCAATTAGGCATATTAGGCCCAATTAGTGAAATGTGGGATCCAAGGAGGGGGTTGTGAGTATGTTGTGGGGTGTGGGTGAGCATAGTTAATCTAGGGTGGATTTGTATCTAAATTTGAATGTTGTGGTACGCGTGTGAGCTCGTTTCGATAAAGGTGTGAATCATATACATATACTGATTCATATTTGCATAGTGTGGACAAAAGTTTAAATTTTTTCCTAAAAATTGAGTGTAAACAGTAATATGTAGTTAGTCTTTGATTAACGTTTATTAATAACTGTGGATTTTTACACGATGTTACAGTACCTAACCGTCATTCAAATTCCGTCCCGGAATCTAAGTTTGTGGTGATTTGGTGGGTGTTGATTACGGGAATAAGTGTGGGTATTTGGCGCGAATTTGATCTTTACGTTCCCAAGTATACTCGGGGTCCGCGCTTAGAGTTCCATCGAACCTTAACAATGGGGATGCGGTTCTGCTTCAGTTTTTTTACTTCCCTATCCATAATTTCTACTGGTTCCTCGGTAAAAGTGAGTTTGTCATCGAGGCGTATTTGTTTCAGTGGAATTACAAGAGATTCGTTAGATAAGCACTTCTTTAAGTTTGACACGTGAAGAACATTGTGCATTCTATTGAGTTCTTCAGTAAGTACTAGCTGGTAAGCTACTGGGCTAATCCTTTCTAGGATTTTGAATGGTCCAATGTATCGGGGATTTAACTTCCCACGCTCTCCAAAGCGCACTACCCCTTTCCAGGGTGATAACTTCAACATAACTCTGTCCCCTATTTGGAATTCCATGGGTTTTCGTCTCACATTAGCATAACTCTTGTGTCTGTCCCTGGCAGCTGCATACGCTGCTTGATTTTGAATATCTTTTCTGTTGTCTCGTGAATCAATTCGGGTCCTGTGAGTTGTATTTCTCCCAATTCAGAACAACAAACAGGTGATCTACACATCCATCCATACTGATGAGTGTCTAAATACTCATCATTTTTGTACCATTTAAACTGCAAAAACATCTGAAAACACTCAGAAATGCATCAAAATGATAAAAATATCACAAATAAGTGTTTTATGTGTTTTAAATGCAAAAATGTCAAAATCTTGTGAAAAACGTATAAAGTTTGCATAATTGGCAGTTTTAGTCCCCCAAGTTTCAAAAGTTGTCAAAAACAGTCCCTGGTAAAACAAAATAAAGAAAAATGTTATTCAAGGTCCCTGAAATATTCTAAGTTGTCAAAAATGGTCCTTGAATAAATCTTTTGTTAAATGGCAGAAAAGGTCCCTCAAGTTTCAAAAATGTCAAGTTTGGTCCCTGGAAAATTTGAAAATGCCAAAACTGGTCCTTGTACTATTAGGACTTGTCAATATTGGTCCCTTGTAACAAGTTTGGAAAATTACAGGATTGGTCCTTCATGATATCAGATTTGCAAGAATAGTCCTTGTCATTTAAAGCTAATACTAAGCCTTGTCAAAACCTTTTTGGACCCCCTGCCATATTACCTTTTGAGCCCCCTGTCACTTTCTATTTTGACCCCCCAGTCAAACCAAGTCAAACTAATAACCTTTTCCCTCCCACCTGCTTCTTCCCCACTGGACCAACTTGCCTGCTCTGCTACTGCTTCTCCCAACACCCATCACCTCACCTTATCACCTTCCACTCTCACCCCCTCATCATATCACCTATCCACCCCCCCCCTACCTGCTAATCCAGAGCCAGAGGTCAAATATCCTATTTCCCGCCAAAAAGCATAAAAAGGCCAATATAGCCTCTGCTCACCCATTGGCTCAATAAAGTGGTGGGATTGGATCTAGAGGACACGTGGAAGCTTTTGGAGCTATAAAAAGGAAGAGAGAAGAAGCAAAACAGCAGTAGTTAGTTTTTAGTTTTCTAAAAATGTCATTTTTATCTTTAAGTTCTTAATTTAGCATTAAACCTATAATCTTTTGTTAATTTGTATCAGTTTAAAGTGTTTAAGTGTATTGAAACTCAATTCAAGCATTAATATCAGTTTGTGTTTACAATTCACCTTTCATGTCTACTGTTAAAAATTTCCATGTCAAAATCTTATTTACAAGCTTTTATTAGCTTATTTTTAAGCTCAAACAGGTTTAAGTGAGTCTATTACAACTTTTGATAAGCTCACATTTAAGGTTCTAACAAATTTGATATATGGTCAACGAAAGTCTAATGTTTGGTGATCTTGGCTCAAAAATGGTTATGGTTTGATTTGATGATGGATCTGGGTTGAGTTTGATGTTTGATGGGTTAGTTTAGTGGTCCTTTATCTGGTTTGCAAGCCACAGTGGATGGGATTCTTGTAAGTTAATCTTGATCTCATATGCTAGCATATTAAACAGTGGTGTTATAATATCTTGTAGATCTGTTATAGTGGTGTTTATTGCTCTCATTTTAGTGTTTTTGATCTGATTTATAGTTAGTATAATCTTGTTTTCATGTTTAGCTAAGGTTGATTACATTTAACTGTCATAAAGGGGTGTTTGGATTGGTTAATAAAACTGAGTTTGAACATTAGTCACTAGTTAAAATCTATTGAAATAGACTCTGGTAGTATAGTTACACTTAGTCTAGTGGTTTATTTGCATCAAAACACATAAAAAGTCAAAAATCTATAATCCACTGTCTTGATCACACCACTGTTGGAATCAGTCACCATAATCATTCACATAGGTTTAAAACTTGATAATCTAGCTGGCTGAAGCTTCATTTCATTAACATACATCAACATCAGTCCAATATTTGCATCTAAATCTCAAGAAAGTCAAAGTTTCAAACTATTTTCAAAGTCAAAATCATGTCAAAAACTGATTTGTGCAGACATTGCAGCAGTTGCACAGGGTTCAATACAGCTTGTTAGGGTCTCATTTTTGGTTTAAGTATAGCCTGCTAGGTGGTCTTGAAGACCACATATCTGTTTTTCACTTCAGCTTCCTAGATTAGCTTATGCAACAGCTTAAACATAGGGCCTGTTTGCCCTGTGCATTGACTCAGTTGATACTGAGTCTGCACAAGGGTGTTGCAGCCCTTGCACAGGGTTTGGTTTAGCTTATCAAGGTCTGCATTTTGGTTCATTAGTAGTTAGCCAGGTCTAAGTCAAGTTCCAATTTTCTATTTTGAGTCTGAGCTTATTGAGTGGCTTGTGCATAAGCTCTCAGTTGGCCCCAAAAACTGATTTAGCACATTTGCTCAAATCCTCATAATCTTAGCAACTTGCATTTCAATAGTTTTAGTCAGTTGTTTCTTGTTTCATTTTAGCTCTTTTAGCATTATATAGCTTCTGTTTTGGTTTGGTGCTTATTGGTCTCCATTTGCTTATTGAAAGTGCTTATTTTTAAGCACATTCCACATCAGTTCCAATTTCCTCCACATAAGCACCTGTTTTTCCATTTTTCCTAGCTTCCTAATATAATTTTAGAGTTTTCCTGAAATTTTCATATTTTTCCAAGCTTGTTTGCTATTTTTCTTAATTTAAATTAGTTTTTAAGCATTTTTAATTAGCTTTAAATACAATTAATTAAGAAAAGCTTCAAAAAATTAAGTTTTCATTTTTCTTAAGTTAAAATAAATATAAAAAGACAAAAAAATATTTTTCCATATTTTTCTTAGTTCAATTTGTATTTTTAAGCAATTTAATTAGTTTTTAATAGTTTTTAATTCATAGAAAATCCAAAAATAATCAGAAAAATACAAAAATAGTTTTGAAAATTCTATTTTGATATTTTAGATTTTTCTAAGTCATAATTTTATTTTTCTAGCTTTATTTCATAATTTCTTGTATTTTAGGTTATTATTAAATAAATAGAAATATTTTTTAATTAATAATAATTAGATAAATAGTTTTAAAAATAATTTTCTTTTTCTAAAAATTTTCTTTTATCATTAGGATTGTAAAAATGTTATTTTCATATTTTTAGGATTTATATTGTGTAAGTTTCACTTTTTCTCTTGTACGTTACGTAGTTTTTAAATTAAGTTTTATAAAAACATAAAATCAAAAACATCATTTTGCAAATAGTGATAGCGTTTATTTAATATTTTTTATCTTTTTAATTTTCTTTAATTTGCATTTGAGCCCCTGTAGTTTATGGGCTTTTTCTTTAGGTATAAATCAATCACTATCCTTTCCCGTTCAAATCCTCTCGATCACTTTACGTTTGACTATTCTCGTACAGCTCGTTGGGACTTAACGACCTGGGGAAACACTATACTCTCCTGATCTTCATTGCATTCGTGCTTAGGCAGTTTTAAGCTGCTTACGGTCTGCCATTCACAAGTGGCAGGCTTGAGTGATTTAGCTTGACTGTTTGGCACGCATCAAATACAGTGCTTAAAATGGGGATGCCTTAATACTGGCATGATAGTTGTTGTTGTATGAAAACTCTGCCAATGACAAGTGTTTATCCCAACCTTTTCCAAAGTCAATCACACATGCCCTTAGAATATCCTCTAAGGTTTGGATAGTTCTCTCACTCTGCCCATCAGTTTGAGGGTGATATGCGGTGCTCATATCTAGGCGAGTGCCCAGGGCTTTCTGCAATGACTGCTAAAACCTGGAGGTGAACCTAGCATCTCTATCCAAAATAATGGATATGGGTACTCCGTGTCATGTCACTACTTCTTTTAGATACATTTGTGCGAGTGTGTTTGTATCGTCAGTCTCCCGAATGGGTAGAAAATGTGCAGACTTCTTGTGTCGGTCTACAATAACCCATATAGTGTCCAATCCAATGGATGTCTTTGGGAGTTTGGTGATGAAATCCATTGTAATTCGTTCCCATCTCCATACTGGAAGATCGGGTTGAGTAAGTAATCTTGATGGCTTTTGGAATTCCGACTTTATCCTTGAACATGTTAGGCACTTTCCGACATACTCAGCAATGGCGGCCTTCATGTTTGGCCACCAATAGAGTTTCTTAAGGTACTGGTACATCTTGTCAGAACCAGGGTGAATGGAATACTTTGACTTGTGGGATTCATGCATGATGAGGTCTCGTATATCTCCATAGAGTGGAATCCAACTTCTTTCTTGGAAGCATAACATTCCGTTTGGCCTTCTCACAAAACCATTTCCACTCATGGGCATGCTATAGATCTTTTCATTGGGACGGTTCTCTTCTTTAATAGCTTCCTGTTGTGCTTAAAGTATTTGTGACGGGAGCGGTGAGCAAATTGTCATTCCTAGTGATCGAACTCGAAGTGGTTTAATGCGTTCCTTTCTGCTCAGGGCATCGGCCACAACATTAGCCTTTCCTGGGTGATAACGGATTTCACAATCGTAATCATTGAGTAATTCCAACCATCGACGTTGTCGCATGTTTAACTCCTTCTGATTAAGGATGTGTTGTAAACTTTTCTGTTCTATGAATACCGTGCACTTGGTACCATACAGGTAATGTCTCCATATTTTGAGGGCAAATACTACTGCTCCTAACTCTAGGTCATGAGTGGTGTAGTTTTCTTCGTTCTTTTTTAGTTGTCGGGAGGCATAGGCTATTACTTTGTTCCTTTGCATTAACACTACACCTAAACCATGGTGCGATGGATCGCAATACACCACGAAATCTTTGTTTCCTACAGGTAGTGCTAAGATGGGTGCTTCACAAAGATTTTTTTAGCAGTTGAAATGCTGCCTCTTGTTTCTCTCCCCATTCGTACTTCTTGTTTTTCTGTGTCAACTCGGTTAATGGCTTTGCAGTCTTGGAGAAACCCTCGATGAATCTCCTGTAGTAACCAGCCAGTCCTAGAAATTGTCGAATTTCTATAGGGTTGGTAGGGGAAACCCATTCTTTTACTGCTTTGATCTTGGCTAGATACGTGAATACCGTGGTTATTGATGATGTGCCCAAGAAATTGCACATTCTGGATCCAAAATTCACACTTGGAGAATTTGGCATATAACTGTGACAACTCGTAAATTCCTCGATGCGTCATAATTGGAGAAACATCGATTAGAGCGATCGCTTCATCTAAGTTGAGTTACGAGTCGTATTATATATCATTTTTATTAGAAATAATATTTTAAGAACAATGGCGTAATTCTCGAGTCTCGAATCCTTCATTTGTTAGTCCAAAGGAGTCCCGAATCATTAATATAATAAAGATAACAAAAGTTGCGTAATGTGTCCTTGGGTAAACTACATTGCCGCCCCTTATGTTTGTTCAAATTACAATTTGGGTCCCTCCAGGGGTATAAATACCCCCAACCCTCCCATTTCTCTCATTTCTCTCTTTTTCTTTCTCTCTCTACAAAAAACACACAAACCTCTCTCTACCTTTCTCTCTCAAATATTCCGGCCACCCTCCCTAGGGTTCCGGCGCCGTCATCTTTTCCGGCCAACTTTCGGAAACCTCCCCTAACTACACCACCTCCCCTAACTACACCACCTATCCTATCTTAAAATCAGGGTTCAGATTTTAGGGTTTTGATGTTAAACAAGTTTCAATGATCTCTAGCTTGGATTGGTCACGAGTAGTACTCGTGAAAGACACCACCAACTTTGTTTCTCTCCTCTTTATCTCTCGGTAAAAACGACCCTCCTTCTTTTGACGTACATATGTTTATTTTGCTATTTGTTGACGTTTTTAATTTAATATTAGTGTTATACTTTGTGGATAACTAGTGTTAAAACAAGTTTTGATATAACTTTGTAATTAACTCATGTGAATATAAAGGGTGGTAAATGAATTGGAAAACGTTTTTAGGCTTAATTCGTGTGGTTAAGGAAACTGTCGAAGTGTTGATTTGTTTATCGAGTAGGTCGAGTTTGACCTAAAGTTTTCTTTGATTTTGGTTGATTGAGTCATTGGTGTTTACTTTTTATTTCAGTTTGAGTCGAGTTGACTCAGTTGCATAAGTCGGGTCGATGGGCTGTTTTGGGTCAGAAATGGTACGGGTCGGGTCAAGTTGACCCGAATGTTAAATTAGTAATTGAATTTGTGTTGATTTATGAGTCGGGTATATGGTATGAGTAAACATTAGTTACGGGTTAAACTCGGTAAAATGCGGTAATAATTTATAAGTTATAAATGGTTGTTAAAATGAATACAAAACAAGTAATATTTTGAGTTGTTTGGGTAAATGTAAAACATGATAGTGGAAATTGTACATAATGAGCATTTAATAACATTAGAGTTAAATATGTAATGACGACAAATATCGAATGAGTGACTTAACACGGTTACTAAATTATCGTAACTTGGAACATTTGTACGTTTCAAATAAGACTTTGGGTTTGAATAATACGGATACTATAATGGACCAACTAGAGCTAATGGTTGTTATAATAGGATATCAAAATTTATGAAATGATTAAATTATAATAAGATGATGAGTAAACTTAGAAGTACGTATCGAGCTAATTTTATGCAACGATACCGGTACAAAACCATCAAAATTGGATTTAAGAAAACGACAAATAAATAACTATGAAACGAAGTGATAAACGTTAAGAACTAACTATGTGAGTAATAACTGATATCGATATCTCATATACGTTATAACTTAAAAGGATTCGACTACGGTTTTATAAGCTTGAGGTAACATTTGATATACGAGTTATATTGATTATAAATTGTACTTTATTGAATGTTTTTGAAATAACCGAATATAATGTATCAGACTCGATGCGAGTTTAGTATATTTTATTTGCGGTAAGTCTAATTATTAAATTGTTTACATTTTAACTGACAATGAAATAGATATATAACTATGAATTTTCAACAAATACGGTCTTATTAATTTTAAACCTTTTCAAACTACGATAGCAACTCATGTTTATTAAATACAAGATAAATTTTATAAACTTGTCGGGAAAGGTTATTATTAAAGTCGTAATGGTTTGAGGAACATTGGATAAACGATTGTGTCATATATAAAGTACTTTCTTATAAACTTATATAATTACGAATAACGATTATGAAACCTTTATTAATTGAGCGATAAATGGAACTTATCTTTTAATGTAAACATGTACGTATGGGATTATGGGAAAATTATCGAAAGTTAATCTATTTATGTGTCACAAATAGTTTTCATCATTACCTAGTCTTTGACTAGCCTGAGTAATGTCAGTATTTCTTGACATTGTCAATATCTTTTTCTTTTGGCGTGCGTTCTAGCTAAGTATGTCTCGAGTGTGTCGACGTCTTCTCCCTTTTTCGCGTGAGTTGCGCGTCGCGTCTATGTTTCTTACCACCACACGAAATGTTAAAACTAAACTTTTGAGATATTGATTAAAAACTTTTAGGAACCATAATGGACTTTTGAAAGTATGACTGTTGTATGGAATATTTGATTTTGGATTGTGATCTTATGTGCTTTATGTGAAAACAAATTATTTCTTGGACCTGCCATTACTATTTTGAATTGCTAATGTGTTGATTGGGAAAGGTTAGACATGCGACCTTTGTCGACTTAGACTAGGGTAGCATCTCTATGCTATAACGCGATGCCTAGCTAAGAATACTGACCTAGACCAGGGTAGCTTGTGTTCTAGGTGTTAGGATCACACTTTTTATGTTATTTTATGATTCGGGTGGTCTAGGATTATGATGAAACAAGAGCGCCAATTTTAGAGAGATGAAGAGAGTAGAGAGGGAATTATAAAGAGATAAAATAAAAAGAAGAAAGGTTAGATTAAGAAGTTCCACCCTTTCCAAGGATGGAAGGGGTATTTATAGTTACAAGTTAAACGTCCTCATGTCGGACTGTGGATCAGGCATACAGTGGGTAAAGACCCGTCCTTCCTCCACGGTGTTGCTCTAAACTAATAACTAAGCTAATGACTAACTAATTAACTACTAAATAACGTAAATAATGATATGTCTACGAGCTAACTTATGCTAGATTATATTTGGGGTGACCGACACTTCACTATGAAATTTCCAATTCCTAACAATCTCCCCCTAAGGGAGGTCACCCCATGTTTTACATTTTGAATCCTAGCATTCTATTTTATCTTCAGTCTTGAGCTCGTAGACTTTAATTCTTCAACTTCCGCATTTTTGTGCTTTGGCAGTGCAACTTCAAAGTCCGAATATTTTGTACTTTTAGTGGAGGTCTTTGAACTGATCCACATCTTTGATGATCTTCGAGCTTTCTTTGAGATCATCAGCCACAGTAAATCTCTGGATCACCCTTTGTAGTGTTGCCTTCATGTGATGATGTGAATTTTGGACTGACATGCTCACACTTTCTTGATCATGACATTTTTCATCAGAGTAGCGGAAGAATCTTTGTTGTATGTCATTGATGCTCATGATTTTCTTCAATTAAGTGTGAATGCTGTGAGCATGCGGTTGTGAATTGACTTCTCAACTCTGATCAGCTGCAACCGTCCAACAGTTCCTGTAAACAACAGTTAGCACTAAAACACACGAAAGTGTCTTTGTTCACTTTCGTTGAATATAGTTTCAAGAACCACGGTTCCCCGTTGATCAGTATAAATACTGCCTGTGATCAGGTAGAGTTTCGAAGAATCTCCTTGACAGGGTTTCACAGCTGTTCTAGCCATTCTCAAACCGGAGCGTCCCAAAGAAGACAACACATAGTGAGTGAACCAGCGAATTGAGATTCACTGGTTGATGAAAAATTGATTTGAAAACAATCGCGTATTGCTTAGAAGAAAGAGTTTTGCAATACGATGAAGGTTTTATGAGAAAGATCAATTTTCAATCAGAAATACTTTTTGTATTTGAAAAAGAGTACACATTATGTGCTAGAGAAAAGTAGAGATTGGCACATCGAATGGTTTTTCCAAAAGTATTTTTTTCAATCAGAGATACTTTTTGTGTTTGAAATATGAATACACATTCGATGTGCTAGAGAAAAGAAGAGATTTGCACATCGAACGGTTTTTCCAAAAGTATTTGTCAATTCATTTCCTGGACCAAGGTTGATTCAAAAATGAATCTCCCCATCGTTTCTATCCAGTTGTCACAAGTTTGATCTTTAGAAAAGATCTCACATGTCACCCACCAAGAGCTTGTTTGATGTTGGCTCTAGAAGGATTTTCATCTTCATCGTGAATACTTTACATATCAATCGGATGTTCTGGCAATACCACAAGGATAATGCGTAGGACTCTTAAAATATTCTTACTTTCCACATTGTGTGAAACAGCAAGTCTTCATTAATTGTTTGTCCTAATGAGATTTTTTGGATGATCTCTTGGCTCTAGACTCAATAGTGCACTTTGGTTTCCTATGCCGGAGACTAGGGAGAGGGTCTCCTTCTTCAATATCAACAATCTCTAAGAGAAAGTCGATAGATTATGTAGGATCCCCGTGAGAATGAAACAAGTCATTTTAAGAGGAACTTGAGTAGCTTAGGAAGTTAGGTGCACTGGGTCCATGACGTCTTGTCTTCAATAACGGTGTTACCTTAGTAAACACCAGTAGCATATGTATTGAACCCGGTTTCTGCCCTAAGGTTGAATTATTGGAGGGCTGTTTCTTTTCACCCTTTTCACATTAATTTCTTTTTCATTCTTCAACCCCTTCAGTGCTTACCGAGACTTCATTACTAGAACCTTGTTGGGTTTGTTCCAGTACTAGCTCTGTCTCAGTCGGCACTCTTCCATATTCTCATTTTTATCCTTTTTTCATCATACTTAAGGACTTCTACACTATCTAGTGGATTGTCCCTGGGTAGATCCCTCCGGTTATGGTAGGATCGTGGGAACTAATACCTAACCTAACCATCCTTATAACTCCATGTATAAAGTAAAATGGTCAGTCTTATGGTATAGTTCTTTCCTTCTTGGAACAATAGAAAAATCATTTGGAAAATCAATCAAGGTACTTGTGATATAATATAAAAGTATTTTGTACCTTAATTGTTTTTGATCTTTTAGAAATGCTCCCCCTCAACATGTGCGTATGATTTTGAAATTGTTTAGCACATGGAGGCATGAGTTCTTTGAAATAATTTCTTGATCACAATTTCCGTGGAAAAAGCCATTTGATTTTCTTGGTAAATTCTCCCCCTCAAAATGTGCGTTGGTTATTTGAAATCATTTAACACATAGAGGAAAGAGGTTTTTGAAGTACTTCCACGATTAGCAATATAAACCATTAGAGATTCGAAAGCGTACCTTGAAACCATTAGAAAGTCAATCAAGGTACTTATGTTGAAACATAGAAATATTTGTACCTTGAAAGTTTGTTTTCTTTTGAAATGCCCCCTTCAAAATGTGCTTCGAGATTCGAAAGCGTTTAGCACATATGGGAGAACAGCCTGCACTTTTGAATCAAATCGATCATCATTTATCAGATTTCATAATTAAATCACAAATTCTCCCTCAATCAAAAATATCAAACCCTTTGAGATTTTGGATCCCAAGTGATTTAATAAGGTTTAGAAAACATGGGAGAATATGTGGCATTGTTTAAATACTCTTTTGGTTTTTGGTTAAGTGCTCCTCCTCAATCATGTGCATCATGTATTTGAAATCTTTTGGCACATGAAGGAAGGAGTGGTTTTGAAACAATCACCCTTTAAAACCGATTTGAGATTTAAATCACGATCTCTCCCCCGATCAAAAATTTCAAACCTTTTGTGATTTTTGATCTCAATTGATTTAAATCATTTAGAAAATTTCGAGGAAAGACGTGGCATGATTTAATTTTGAAAAATGACTGATATGGACCAATTTTTCGACATTAAAGATTGTTAGTGTCAAGTATGATAGTTTTTAAGAGATCTTTAGGTAAAATAAAACAATTTCACAATCAAACAAGAACATAAAAAATTTCATTTTGAAAGATCTTTGAGTTTAAAAGAAAAATCATACCATGACATAACATTAAATCTTTAGATCACCACATTAGTTTGTACAAACGGACTCTGATTCATTTGATGATATATTGACTGAAAATAATTAATTTGAAATCTCTCTCCCCCTTAATCAATGACCATAGTTGTTGATTGAGTAACTTAAGATTTGACAAAATTAAAGTCCGGTTGATTTCCAAAATTTTAGTCCAATTTATTTTCAAAACAATAATTTTCCAATTTTAAAACAATGATTTCAAAATTGTTTAAAAATGGTATCATCCACTACTAATCCTGCACATAGATACGTTAGGTGGTTGAGCTGCTTTTGTTGTTGTTGCTATAGGGCAGGAAGAAAACCATCTGCAAATGCAGTGAGACCTCTTACGTTGCATATACCATGCCAACTCTTCATAGAGATCCAATTAAGCTCCGTTTCTTCTTTTGTCGACCCAAGAAATAGTTGCCCTTTCCTTTCGGCATCCAATCATCTTCATTTGTGGGAACCGGATCGGGAACAATCTTTTATACCATGATATCTGCATACGTTAGTGAACATACATACATATATATGGTGGTCGACAACACCCAAACAACAATCGACTAATACAAGTTAATCCAACATATCAATCAGATCATGTAAAGCATGGGAATAATGTGTTTATCAAACTATAGTCATCTAATCCTAACAATTATATCCTAGATTCCTAGTCCTTCAACATAGGTAAACATCTTTTCCAGTTAAGCACGTAGGATAATTAGATAAGCCCGATAGATGATATAAATTTGAAAACATTCTCCCCCTCAATCAATGACTCATTTTTGAAGAGTTTTAGATAATCTAAAGTCATTGATTGGGTTTTGCAAATTTATGAAAACTTGATTCTGATTGATTTTCAAGCAACTCATTTACCACCATTTTGTTAAAACAAATATTTTTTTGAAGAATTTTAGAAGGAAAAATATTTGAGTAGGAACAGCAGTCCTTTGACATACTTTCCTCATTTTGTTTTAGGATAAGTGCACGAAAGTTTTGAAAATTGGTTTAGCGTAGCACTTTCCTTTCTTTTGAAGAGCGGGTTGCTATAAAAAATAATATCAAGCCATGGTTTTAGCACGGGTTACAGTCTGAAGTAACTGCAAGCCATATTTTTAGACATGTTTTGAAAAGAAATATTTACACCTTTTGCTTGAACTTCATCTATGGTCTCGTGCCATCATTGAATGACATTTCTAAGACCGTAGATGTTATCGATACCAGAAGACATGTCTTGAGAAACATATTTTTGGTATTTTTCAAATTTTCTGATTTTTATGGGTTTTTGTTGGTTTTATATTTTTCTATTTTTTTTGTTGGTTTTATATTTTTGTATTTTGCTTTTGATAAATATTTACAAAGATACAGTAGATGATATAATTTAAGAAGATGATGATACGAGTACCGAGATAAGGATATCGAACAACCCCGTTGTAGAAGATAGAAATCGTCATCTCTTAAACATCCACCACCAAAGCTTCCGAGGCTCTTGAAAAGAAGGAATTGAGCCTTTAAGAATGCGAGACTTTTGCAGCTTCCCCCAAACCGAAAATCCTTTAGCTGAGCAGATTCAGAGCTTTCTTTCAAGCTTCCCTTAGCCAGATGCACACAGAAGCACACCATTATCATCAATCTTGCTGCTCCTTTTAAGAATGATCCTTGTGATTCTTCGTTCGGTGTTATATCATCATGATAGAAGAATAGAAACGTATCATCTCACATTTAAATAATCTTCTCATATTCCTTTTCTACTAAAGTCTAAAGCGATCCATTCCAAAAGTTGTCAAGAGACCACTTCCCCCACGTAGATGAATTGATGCAGTCAGTCTCTTAGAATAGAGCTCACGAACCCGAATACACATATACCTCGAGAAAGAGAAATTTATAACATCGAAGTATCAGATTAAGTCGAATATCCAAAGAATAACCCCGATGTATACTTTTATCTCCCCTGAAGAAAGTGTATGAAGCCCAAGAACCCGAAGTACTCAAATGCCCAAAGAGAGAATAATTGATAACATTGAAGTAGCAGGCCGAATCACTAATTATCTCTGTGGATGTCAACTCCGAAATAAGTGATTATATCTCTGAATCACTGATTAAGCTCTCAAGTGAAACATTTGAGCGCCCCCAATGTACACAATCTCTCTCCCTTGATGATTGCGATATCATCAAAATCATCACACACTTGTGTACATCTTTTATCACCAGAAACTAACTATTTCATCTCTTCCCCCACATAGTTGGAATAAGTACACTAAACACCATGAGTCAAACCTTGAGTTTCTCTGCGGTACTGACATTTGTTTTCTCGGGATATCTTCAACCACTTAGAAGTATTAAGTTCATCAAATTTACTCGCGTTTAGATGCGTGTCTCCTTCCCCCTTGCTGGTTTTGATACTTCAGAATCAGCAACTCTTTGTAAGCCCGTATACTAGAAATCTATTGAGAAGAACATCATAAGCCCATATGTATTTGTGAGAATCAATTTGATGAAGTATTACGTGAGCAAATATAATTAGGGATTGAATCTTGACTTTTCAATCTCCCCCAATTTGTGCTCTCCCCTAAATTGACAATCTTTGTGATAAATGCCCGAAATAAGAAGAAGTCTTTAGATCGTTAAATGCAATTCGTCTTTAGTCTTCTAACATGTAGCAGAAAATGTAGAACAGATTGTAGACTCGACCTTCTTCTAAATTTTCCGTTTGGGGTATAGAGACTTAACATCTTCTTCTCATCAAATGCATTCCCGTTAACTTGCAAATAGCAAATCCCCTTAACTAAAATCCCTCCCAATCAAACAAGAACAGAAAGATGTTCATCAAGGAAATCAGCCCCGCAACTGGAAGCACTTTGTCGTTAAACTCATCAGTCCATGAGAAGATGTCAACCACCAGCTCTTAGAAGAAACTCCATGTAAAGATGACCCGATAAGAAAAAGCTCGGTTCTTATATGAGTTAGGAGCCGTCTGACCATATATTCTCAAATATAACTCAACATGTAAAATTATCATACTTCTTCTCCCCCTCAAGAATTGCATACGGAGATGCCATTCTTGATTAAAAAAGTGAAAATCATCCAAATGTAGTCTATTCAAACTTCTCCCCCTCAAAGGTAGCAAATGATGTCGCCATCGTCATTATAATTGAGCAAGTGGAATAAGAGAGCAATCATCGGTAGTCCGGTTCACTTGATAACTGAAAGCGCGTGGAAAAAGTATGAAGCATGTTGATGAGAATGGTCATTAATGAGAAGATTTATCTTCTTCTGAAGATAATGTGCACTGAAGCGTACACATTTCTTTTCTTTGAGGAACGAGGCTTGAACTGTTGTGTTCAAACGTCATAAGAAGATTTCTCTTCTTCAGAAGATAAAGCGCACTGAAACGTACACTTTTCTTTTCTTTAGAGAACGAGGCTTGAATTGTTGTGTTCAAACATCATAATCTCTCTCTTTTCTTCCTCTCTTGGCAAACTTGTAATCAACCCCATTATCATTCAGTACGCTCTTTGTCATGACAACTTATGGAGAAAACCCAATATGGTGAATTTGACCCTGAAGTGAATTTACCTGAACTCATGACTTAAACTTGCACACATGTAACAAAGAGCGGTGCCGAGAGTTCATCCTCCATTGAATCCCTAAGTACTCCATACTCTTCATCCAACCAACCATCAAGTATAAGACGTACATCACCTCTTGAAAATCCACAATTTAATGTGACACTGAGCACTACAACGTAACTCCTTAAAGTGATAGTTATTTTGTGGTGGTAAGAGACCAATTCCTCTAAGTAGTAAAAAGAAAAGGAAAAATCACCCAAAAATAACTAGATTTACAAGTCTTCGTTTTTGAAAGTATTAAAAGCTTGAACAAGGATCTCGAAGAATCTTCATCCGACCAACCCCGATACCTTCAGATACTAAGTACACTGGCCAGTGAGATTTCACTTCAACATCAAATAAATAATAATGAATTAACGCCGTTGTCACATTTTCTGGTTAAAATCTCAACTCTAGCCTCCTTTGACGTTTTAAGTGAACTATGATAACGGTTTCATCCCGACCATGGTTAAATGAGCATAATCCCTTAAAACTTTGAAATACCCATACTGTCATGAAGAATATTCAAACACTCCCCCAATTCATGAAGTACACCCTTTATCCCTTCTTCGAAGTAGAAACTGTAGCACCAACATCAGATAAGATCCAGAATTACACTTTCCCTTTCTCCAGGATGAATCTATCATCACGGGATTTTACAATTCTATGGTTTAAACCAAGAAATAGTTTCTTCTGCGGGATTTTACAAAACCAAGAATAAGCCGAGAGATAGATCCAGAAATGTACTTTTCTTTTGCCAGGATGTTTCCATTGTTACGGGATTTTACAAATCTATGATTTAAACTGAGAAATAGATTCTTTCACGGGATTTTGAAAAATCAAGACTAAACCGTAAACAATGTCAGTTTTGAATGTGTAATGACAACTTTGGTTTCAGTGAGTATCTGTTTTAAGGGAACATGCAGCGGTTCGTCAACGATTCTTCTCCATCATCAATAATATCATCAACAATTCTTTTCCCATATGTAGACAACTTCACAAACCATACTAAGTCGAGTAGTATACACTACTTCCCCCTGAGGTTGATCGTAGAACATCAAAGTACACATTTCTCCCCTATGATGGTTTCGAACTTTCAGAAGCATCATTAACGTGTACGACCATCTGCACGAAAAGTTCTTGTCATAAGCAAACATCTTGAACAATCATGACTGACGTTGAAGATTCTTGAAAGATTTTGCTTTGACTCTGAAGTATCATTTACATTCTGTGGCATCGAATACCTCATGGGAATTGCTTATCACATCTCATCCATTAAACACTTTGGTAAACACACCATTCACGTATTCTGTCGGCTATAGCAATGACCACTTGGAGAAATAAACCCAATATTCCAAACTTGAACATGACGTAAAATTCCCCATATTTGTTACTTAAACTTGTACTAATCCTTGTGAAAAAGAAACGGTGTACCCAATGTACAAAACCTCTTGACAAATCCTCAACTGCGTGAGCCACCGAAGTGATAGTTAAATTGTGGGTTAAACGAGAAAGAACCACAAACGTAACTAGATAGCCACGTCTTTATCACACTCAATAAATGCCCAAACAAGTCATCTCCGCGGAAGGGTAGAAAAAAAGAAGACGAAATAAGTAAACGTGCCCGAAAAATCTCACTTCAACTTCAAATAAGAAATACCGAACAAACAACCCTTAGTCAACGTTGATCAGTCATCAATTCAAGCCGCAACATATTATCCTTCGTGTAAATGTATAGACCAAAGTATCAAGCCTCATAACGTAACGACTCATCAACAAATCTCACCAAATCTCATCATCATCAAATCTCATAAACAAATTTCATTAGCACAAATCTCAAAATCAAAACTCATCATCATACAAAACGTACCCCGGATCCAGCTTAAGCCCATATCAGAATCCAATCCAAGTACAGTAAAAAATATTCGGCTATAAACTTTTGTTCTCAACACACTATGGCCTTGAACGAGCACGGTTGTACCACTCAATTTTATCCAATGAAAATACCAAGTCATGAATGTGTATCCTCCTTGAAAATTTAATCTGACTAAGATACCATTTTGCAAATAAAAATTGGATACCAACTTTTTTGAGTTAAAGTAATGTTACCGGCTTTTTTCAACAATTACCAACCCATGATTATATTCGACTGATGACCAAATCAATAATTGTTGCACATATCCAATCCGTCAGCCCAAATACATGAATGTAATACTGGCCTAGTCTAATTGTCCAAACACTTTGAGTTGATATCAAAAGTCAGGAGGCCCGTGTGCAGCCCAAGAAAACCAATTCGGATCCATGTACCAAAATTGATAACGTTCAAAGTAACACAACCCTAATATCAGATATTTAAAATGCAGCATAAAAAACTCTTGCCCTAATAAAACTCACAACGAAAGTACGCCTCCCACTTTATCTACCCACTTCAAACCTCTCCTCCCACCATCAAAATTTATCCGCTCCCCTTATGATGTTTTCTCCCAAGATCTGAGAAAACAACTAATACATGTCCCTCATCACGTGAATATTGTCTTTCCAGCTTAATCTCCTTTTGATCTTTATTCAGTATGACCTCGCTACAGGGATGGCTTGAGGCTCATCGTCGTAGCCACAGGGATGGCAACACGATGGACTAGGCATCATGAACCGTTTAATGGTTTTGGGTAGGTTTAAATTTTATCCGCTTAGCTTAGTCTCCTTTAGATTATAATTCTTGTTGGATATTAACGACACAAAGAAGTGAGGCATAACGAATTTGTTATATCCTTGTTTCTTTATTTTCGGATAAATTATAACAAACTTAGATCTATGAAGATTTTCACTTTCGTTATAGGACCTCCAAACATCCTGATGTTCTTGTGAATATATCAAAAGTGTAACTGAGATCTACAAGGTGGTTTTTTTTTTTTTTTTTGGTGAAACCGAAAGAAAGAAATGATTACACAAACCTGTTTTGTTATTTCTTTGAAATTTCGAATATTGAATAAGGAAGTGAAATACTTCGATAGAGATCGATGATGGATATTGTTCCCACACTAAGGTTCTATATAGATCCGAGAATATAATGAAGTGTCATGAACAAATATGAGATTTGTTTATTTTCTTTTTGCTTCGAGACATATGATGAATGTTGAGTCATTAGTGAATCATTTGATTAGAGATGATTTTGTTTGATGCTGGTTGATGAGTGATATAGGATAGCTAAATGATTTGTTGGTGATATTTGTTATTTTATTTGAACCCGTATGCATGTGATGATTGATTATGGTAGATGAAGAATCTGTGAATGTTATGATGAATCTGTGTTGATGTTAAATATTTAATCTGATGTTGTCGAATCATTTGATGATTGATGAATGATGATTGATTTTTCTTGTCGAGTCTGTTGATGAATTCTGTAAACCAAACCGCATCTTCCTTAGAGTTTTGTCAAACCTCACACTTGTTTTTCTTCAAAACGCATTCAACCCTTTTTAATACAAACCGCTTCATTTTCAAGTTTGACAAATCACTTTTGACTTTTCAACAAAACGCAGTTGACCTTTGACCAAATGTTAACAAATCGCATCCTGAGTCAAAACTTAGTTGACAAACCGCATCCTGAGTCAAAACTCAGTTGACAAACCGCATCCTGAGTTAAAACTCAGTTGACAAACCGCACTTGAGACAAATCTCATGTGACAAACCTCTTCCATTAACAAAACGCAGCTGGTACATTGCATATGGACATACCGCAGTCAAAACTGACAATTCCAGTGACAAACCTCTTCGAAGAAATTAACCACAAACCGCATCTAAGATAAATCATCAAACCGCATAGAAGAATAATCATCAAAACTGTATAAAAACAGCTTATGAACCAGATTAATAACATGTTTAACCAGCAGATTCATAATAAAAAATAGCTTAAGACTTTAATAAACTGTCACAGATTTACGAGACAACCAACATATTCAGAAATACGACAACACGACCATGTTTCAGAATGCATCAAACAACCAACATAACATCATCACAACAGCGATAACAACCCATCAAACATCATGAATATCACATCAAGCCGCACTCAAACATCACAAAATTTTGCAACAAACCTCATCAAACAGTCCATACAAACCGCATCTAAGAATCACATGAAAAACCGCTTAAAACCATGAAATAAACCACGAGAATCGACACAAACAACAAAACCTAGGCTCTGATGCCAATTGTTAGGATCACACTTTTTATGTTATTTGATGATTCGAGTGGTCTAGGATTACGATGAAACAAGAGTGCCATGTTTAGAGAGATGAAGAGAGTAGAGAGGGAATTATAAAGAGATAAAACAAAAAGAAGAAAGGTTAGATTAAGAAGTTCCACCCCTTCCAAGGATGGAAGAGGTATTTATAGTTACAAGCTAAACGTCCTCCTGTCGGACTGTTGATCAGGCATACAGTGGGTAAAGACCCGTCCTTCCTCCACAGTGTTGCTCTAAACTAATAACTAAACTAATAACTAACTAATTAACTACTAAATAACGTAAATAACGATATGTCTACGAGCTAACTTATGCTAGATTATATTTGGGGTGACTGACACTTCACTATGGAATTTCCAATTCCTAACACTAGGCCTTGCTATGATCGTGCTGGCTAGAGTCGCCCGAGGCCCTGCATAGTGATCTCTAACGTATTGTTGATTATTGATTGGATTGATTATTGATTGGATTGACTATTGATTGGATTGATTATTGATTGGGTTGACTATTGATTGATTTGATTATGGATTGATTGATTTATGGTTGGAATGTTTATTATTTTATCAGCCTTAGTCGTACGTAGCAATTAAACTCTATCAGGTCCACTATGATGGATCTAAGACACTCTCCTTGTGTCAATGATATTTTGTATAATATTATCAAGCAAGCGGAATTTACTTAAGTAATACTTAGAAGATGAATTATACGATGTATGAGAGTAAACACAAGTTAACACAAAACTCAAGCTCCAATATTATTAATGAAATAATACGAGTGATCTTGGTATCACTAGGGTTACACCTTGAAGCTTTCGTAGGTAATATTGTCAAGTAATACGTACCTAAGACTATGACCTAGGATCTCCTTTTATACAATAAGGAGTCCTTTACAAGATAAGTATATAGCTAACATAATAGAATATACACAAGATCTATTCTATACTTATCAAGACGCGTTTAACCTTATCATTAACTGATAGCAGTGGTAATGAAGAACTTGCAGTGGGAATATGTTTCCACTGCTAGTGTTAAACCAAGCAGTATAAACCATAACTATCCGTGGTAACGGATTATTCCCAACAATCCTCCCCTAAACTTATGATTTCTCTGCAAATCAATAAGTTTCTTCAATATGTATTAACTTCAAGGATTTGGGGAATTCAATCAAACACTTCACTTCTTTTCTCTTAACTTTTGTATAGCTCTTGAACACTGATCTTGAAGCCTTTGTAATAATGCTCTGACCTTCTCACTGTCTTCATTAACTCGTATGTGTAAGCTTAACATTACTGTAAGAGCTCCAGCTCTAAGTGGATATTCTTTCTCAGCAAGCATGAAAAAGTCTTCTCCATTAGCTGTAGAGACATGATGAACATCACATGAATCATAATAAAACCACTTTGTACCAAGACATGTGAATAAGGTTTTCCAGTAGTCATCATCAGCATTTGGTTCAAAAAGCCTTATAAGATTTACCCATAACTGCATCTCCTTTGTATCTTTGAGATCTTGACCATTAAACCTCTCTTGAACTAATTTCCATAATGTATTAAGGTCATCTCTGTCAAAAGCTTTAATAAGATCTTCAAATGTTATGAAAGATGAAGTTTTTCCTCCCAGCCTTGTAATCTTCCATGTTGAAGCAAGATTGCTAGCAGTGTAAACTTCCCAATCAATGATAGGATGTCGAATTTGCAGTGGTTCTGGATAAAAATCTATGTCTTCAATCACAATCATTTCAGTCATTTGATCTTTAGTGAACTTCTCAATAGGAATCTCCTTCTCAGTAGACTTTGTATGATCTTCATCAACCTTAGTCTTCTTAATAGTTTGAGAATCACTAACTTTGGCCTTTCTCTTCAATCTAGGAAATATTCTTTCTTCTTCTTCAGAACCCATTGGAATAAAAGATTTATCTTGTTTCACAGTTCTGTAGTAAGCCCTTTCAACTTGATCATCAGACATTCCTGTGAATTGATGCCTTTTCCA
This sequence comes from Chrysanthemum seticuspe, assembly GCA_019973895.1. Taxonomy (NCBI): domain Eukaryota; kingdom Viridiplantae; phylum Streptophyta; class Magnoliopsida; order Asterales; family Asteraceae; genus Chrysanthemum; species Chrysanthemum seticuspe. The sequence goes on from BPTQ01000004.1 coordinate 110,096,876, forward strand.
GTTACCAACATGACAACAATAAGTCTTCATATATGCAAGTATTTGTGCCTTGGTTAGTTGTCTTTGTTTCTTATGATTCTTCTTGACTGAACTGATTACATTATCAAGTGCTTGATTGTTCTTCATCATAATGAAATTATTTAACTGAGCAGTTCTTTGTTACTCAGTTAAAGATGCATCAGCTACAAGGTCAATTGCCTTTTTCTTGATTTCTGGATTATTATCTACCAGAAACTGAATATCTTCTTCAGTAGGAACATAACTAAACTCTGGAGCTTTCTCTTTCATAACAGTAGGTTGGACAGTGGAAATTGAATCAGCATCTTCCATTCTATCCAATCTTTGAGCTTCCAAAAAGCTAGCAACTTCTATTTCTTTCAACCTTTTCTTTTCAGCAACTCTTTCAGCAATTTGATCTTCTGAAATCTTCATAGCAAGTTCTCTATCATGATCAATCTGAACATGTCTTTTCTTTGAAACCTTCCCTTTAGGTTGTTGTACATCTTCCATAACTGCTTTACCCTTATTATCCTTCAAAGTATCAAATTCTTCACTTGCAGTGACAAGAATTGGCTCTGCAGTGGAAATATCATCAGTGGTAAAATCAGTTGCAGTTTGGAAAATGTCTTGATCTTCAAGTTGCTCTCCATGAGTTTCATCTTCTTTTGCTCCTTCACTTGTATCACCTTCATCTTCAAAATCAATTTTCCCCCCTCAGTGTTAGAACCTATTTTCCTCCCCTGTTTGGAGGAATTTCCCAAATCTTTATCAGCTGAATCACCATTAGAAGGTGAGGATGAAGATGAAATCACCAGCTTTGCAGTCTTCTTGTGCTTTTGCAACCTTTGCACCTCTTCTTTTAAGGTCTGAATCTCTGTCTTTAACAGTTGAACATCTGTGGCATGTTGCTTCTTGAAAGTAGCCAATGTCTTTTGTAGAGAATCAACCTGTTTTGATAATTTGGTACACATAACCATCAATTCCAATTGGTTTCCACTGCCCTCAGCACTTCCAACTGTGTTACCTGTTGGGAGAGGTGAATCATGGGGCATTGGTCCAGACTCCTCCATAGTAGGACTAGGTGGAAGTCTAGAACCACCACTGCTTGTTCCTAGACCAAAAGGTTCAGAAACTTGCTGTGTTGTCATGAGAGGAGATGATTGTTTTGACCTTCTCTCATAGGTTCTGGAAAATGGTGGTGTATAATCAATGTTGGGTACATTAATTATAGGTGTAGTTTGTTCAGTTGAAATTTTAGCAAGCATTTGGGGTAGGAGAGGTGTAAAAATCATATTGCCATCTTTATTCAAATTTTGAAAAACTTTAGGCTTTAGGCAACTGATTTGATAAACAGTAGTATGAGGTTGCAGTTGAAATTCATTAAGCACAGCTTGCACAAACCTTGGATACATTAAAAATTTGGTTTTACTTTGTACATTGCCTTTCATACTGGTAAAAATATAGTTGGACCAGTTGAAAGTCTTATCAGTGACTAGACAAACCAAAGGATAAGCCATGGTTGAACTAAATTTCTCATAAGATGTTTTCTTAGGACTAAGGCAATGTAACAAGGTATGAATCAAAAATCTCCAGTGGGGACAAAAACCACTCTTTTTGAAAGTAGCCTTTTTATCAGTGGTATCATACCCCATGGATGATAAAGTATCATGAATGTCAGACATAGGTAATGTGATGTGACCATTGAGATCATCCAAGTGAAGTACTCTCCTTAGGGATGCCTCAGTATCATCAATAGTTACCCCATCTACAATGGCTCTGAGAGCATCCACTGTTTCATGTGTATCTCTATTCTCAAGTGTTATGGACTGAGCAGAAGTCCAAAACTGATTGATTTGAGAGATATAGATTGTGGGTTTGAAAAGCAAAGCATACCTTATATGAGTGGTATGAAGAAAATCCACAATCTGATGAAAAACAGGGCCACTCTTCTCGGTATTCTTTTGTAAGTAGGCTACTAGGTTGTGCTCATCTGCAAATTTCAAAGAAGCCATAGAAACGTTTGATGAAAAATATGATTATGTCAGAAAGAATTTAAGTAATGACTAGCCAATTGAGAGAACAAGATATATAGGGTTAGGGTTTATAATTGATGCGCAAGTAAAATTATCTTTAGAAAGTAGGTATAATATAGAAAGAAGATATTTTACTTAAAATATTAACCCTATATATATGAATATCAGTGGTTACTTTCAACGGCTAGTAAAAATTTAATTACTGACATAATCAGTTGTAACGGCTAGAACAACAGTGGTAAAATAACACTGTCAGTGGAAACTGTGAACTAGCAGTGGTAATTTTTCACAAAAATTTCAAAGAGCAGTGGAAGATAAAATCATTAGAAAACAATACTGCTCCCATTATAGTTTTTAGCAAACTATCAACTATCAACGGATTTGATATGTATTTACCATGAGCCGTTTGCTATGGACTAGCCAACTCTTAATCATAAAGAATATGGTGAGTTGATAACCATATAGTTTTTGGTAAACTATCAACCATAAATGGATTTGTCAAGTCTTTACCAGTAGTCGTTTGCTCTGGACTAGTTGATTCTTATGTGTATTAGACATGGTGAATCAATAACCATTTGATGTGTATCTCAGATATACACCTTTTAACTCCAAGTTCTCATCAAAACATGATATGCAATGTAAAAGATGAGAATAACCAATTTTGTGATCAACCAAAATTACCTTTAACCAAACTTTTACTCAAGCAAAATATCTTCCAAAGTCAACTCAATAATATCTATATTTACTCCTTGACCTACCAAAATAAGAAAAAGGTAAATATCTTCATTAAATAACCCTTCAACCGACTTTGTCTATATAAGAAGACTTGGCTTAAGATAAATTTAATCAACTTTCATTCAAACACAATAACCCCAAAACCATAAACATGAGCAATCCCTCCAACACTATCAACATCTCTTCTGACTCCGAAGAAGAGTATGTAATTGAATCAAAATCATCTTCAGAAGCATCAAGATGGTTTGGATACTTCCCACCAGGGGCTGGCTCTTCATCCAAAAGATATACTAAAGAAACTGCTAAGCGAATGCCTGTAGCTAAGCCTGCAAAATCCTTTGAGTTCTACTTCGATTCATCAGATGATGATGATGCAAATGATGAAACCTATTCTCTTGCTAAAGAGTTGCCAAAAGCTCTTTGAATAGCACTGAAAACAACTATCTCCAATATGAAGCACATATCCAATCCAACAAGGTCTGTAATGCTACCAAAACCTCCTCCACAGATTCTTGGGCTTCCATGTCCAAGGATGCAATCCACTTTTGAAAACAAGAGAAAGAGAGCCCAGAAGAATAAACATGACTATGTGGGCAAGGGCAAGAGACCAATGGAATAGCTGAAGATAGGTATAGGATGTGCGAGGTGTCAGTTTTTGTGTTTTGACTAGGAGTACTTTTGGTTGTAATGTATGATGTGTTAGTAATGAATTTCCTTTGTTTTTCCTTTTTCCTCTGAAAGTATGTTACCACTGGTTTCAATATAGTTCCCACTGTAAAACAGAGTCATCAGTGAACAACATAGATAAGGTCTAATAAACCTAGAGCATCGATTCACCAGAGAGTAACTAACAAAAATCCTTCAGTCTGCAATTTACTAACATAAACCAAACACTGGAATCATAATTTCGTTGGCAATGGTTAATATATTGAAAGAATTAAGCACAGCAGTGGCTATACTCAATAACGTTAACACTTAAGCATTGATACATTTTCCAAGAATACATGACTCCAATTTACTCCTCAACTACCTGCACCTTCCCCTCATTAACTTCTTGAATCCAACTTAATATATATTAAACAGATCATTTAACACAAACCACTTAAATCACATACTCCAAAACTTGTACTCTCAAAGATCATCACTTCAGCAACGCCATGAGTCAATCAAGTCCAATCAATCTCTCTTCTAGCAGTTCATCTGATAGTTCCTAGGATGATTTTGTTTTGAAAAACCCTGGGAGAGTTGAAAAAGAGGAGTATGAGAAGGTTGTATCCAAGAAGAGAAAGCAGTCACTTGCCCTTTCAAATCCTTTTTCAGCTGGACCTTCATCACTACAACCAGAGCCTCAGGATGCAACAATCAAAGAAGATAGCTCAGAGATCAGCTCCTATGTGTCTCCATATGTTACAGATGATGAAACCTCTGGAAGAGTCCTGAGTGTTCCTCCTCTTGCAGCAGTAGCTCCTCCTGAAGAGTTGCAATCATCACATTCACTACCATTTCTACCAGCACCACCAACAACAGTTCCTTCATCATCCTCACCACCTACTGGTATAGTGGTGATGGGTTTAGCAAGCCCTAGGGTGTATGACTGGATTAACATGCGTGGAGCTCCCAAGGTGATGCCAAGATGGGACTTTTCCAAGAAGCCATAAAGTATGAATGATGGATAGGAAGGGGATGGGTTGTTTGTAGTTGTTTTATCAGTTGATGTAGTAATGTTTGTTCTTTTGTACCTCATGGATGTAATTTTACTGCACTTTCAGTGCAGTTTTGTAATAACAATAATAATCCATGTTTTCTTTTATCATTAGTGTTCCTTCATCACACATCTCAATCCACTAACTTCATTAACAAAAACTGACAGACAGTTTATTAGTATGCACAAAATCAAAAGAAAAGACATGTTGCCAGTCATGTGCATTGAACACCTATAATTTGTAAATACAAAATCAAATCATTTAGTCCTTGGATGTTCCTGCACATAAGAGTAAAGAGTTAGTTTCTTTTGGGGACTCAAGCCATGATTGACTTGGATCTGCCTCGTGTATCAATATAGTTAAACCTATCAAAGGTCATTGATACACCATTGGGATTGGTTGTAGAGGTGTTTCCTTTAGGTTTCCATTCCCAACATGCTGAGGCCTTCACAACATTTCCCATGTCCCCCATTTTCTTGTTCAAAACCCTTGTAGTGGTAACTTTTGAATGAGCAGTGGTAACTGCTGGTTTCTTTTTAGGTACCCACTGTTGGTTATTATTAACCTTTTTTAGTTTGAAAGGTTCTTTTTCCTGTTTGTACAGATTTATTAAAACTTGTTTTAGTGTTTGCACTTTTAACAGGTGACTTAGGGTGAGCAGTTTTAACAGATTTTGCAGTGGCAAGTGTTTTGAGGCCACTTCTAAGTTGAACTGCTCTTGGGACCATTTTGCAATTAGAACTAGGGTGTACATTATGTTGATATCTGTTAGACTCCACCCTTTTGTTTCCATAGACTACCCTTCTCCCAACATGATAGTCACAATAAGCATGTAAATGATCAAAACTACCACAGATATAGCATGCCTTATTATTCATAACAAAATCACTACCTAGTGGTTGAGATTTAACATGATTCCAACTCCTCTGGTTACCCCTAGGAGCTGTAGGCTTGTTCCTATACATCTCAGCATACCTTACAGTTGATCTAGGTTTATTAACTGGTTTCCTAGGTTCCTCTGTAACAGTATTAGCAACTTTTGGGATAGTAGTCTCAACATTCTTTTTAACACTCTCATCTACAACAGATGAGTCACTAATACTCTCAAAAACATCATTATCTAGCTTACTCTCTTCCTCACTCTTCACAACTCTGTCTTTTAAAGGACCATATTCTCTTACAAGATCCTTAAAATCCTTTATACCTGTATGAGCTAAATCTATACCTGGAGGTGAATGAACACCCCTTAGTGGTGGAGGCGCAGTATTATAACCCATACCAGACTTAGCTTTATTATATACTTGAGCATTCCAAATTTTATCAATTGACTCAGACTGATGATAACATGTGTCTATAGTTAAATTGACATTTTCAAGTTTCTTTTGGAGTTTTTCAAGCTCCTTTTGGTATGCTTCATTCACAGCAGTTGTATGTTCTACCTCTCTCCTAAGAAGAATCATATCATCATTATAATTTGACTCATTTTCCTGATAGTGCTCTATTTGTTTTTCTAAAACTGCCATGGCTCTCCTAAGATTAGCTACAATATAATTAGCAGTGTATAACTCTTCTCTTTCACTAGAATATAAATTATTAAGTCTTTCAACTTCTCTAGCAGCCCTACATGTTTTAGAGCAACATTCAGAGTTTTGTACCTCAGAGTCAGAGAAAGCCGTGAGAGCAAATTCAGTAGCAAAAAGAGCAGCATCTGAATGTTCTTCTTCTTGTTCATCATCCATGAAACTCCAATCATAACTCACACCATCAATATCCAACATTTCCTTTGGTTCTTCCACAGTTGGTCCCTTCTTTTGCTTGTACCATGTAGACCTGTTGTCCTTGGTCTTTGGTCTTCTACATTCTCTAGCAAAATGTCCAAACTTGTGGCAGTTAAAGCACTCCACTTTCTTCTTATCAAAACCTGCTGTATCATCACCATTAATGTGAATAGGCTTGCCAGTCTTCTTGTAGAACTTCTTAGCCCTCATGCTAAGAAGAGCTATCTGCCATTTTATATCCATCTCTTCCAAGTCATCTTCATCAATTTGCTCTATGTCTTCATGAGTTAAGACAGAGCCATCAACTTGTGTGGAGATAAAAGCATAAAAGGTAGAATCTCCAATACTAGCAACCTTCTTTTTGGAACCTGCAGTGGTAACATTAACATTACCAGTGGAAACTTTAGAACCTACAGTGGCAATATCATCATCACTTTCATCTTCAGAATCATCACTGTCAACAGAATTTGACAACAATGCCAAGCTACTAGAGCTTGTACCAAGTTTCCCTGCCTTCTTTAACCTTTGCTCAATAAGTTTGAAGTTGTTGTAAAGATCATTGAGCTTCATTGTTTCAATGTCTGTTTTGTTTTCCCATACAGTAACATTGGTTTGAAACTCTGAAGGCAAACTTCTTAGAAACTTCAAATTGAGGTCTTCCTTTTCTACCTCAATGCCAAACACAGTTAGTTGTGTAACAATCTTCTGAAGTTTGGTAAAAATGCTATCAAGAGAGTCATTGCTCGAAGCAGAGAAGTTTTCATAACTTTGCTTTAACAATGTCTTCTGAGTCTTCTTTGTTGCATCATTACCACCAAACACTGAGCAAATCTCTTCAAACAGTTCTTTAGCAGTCTTGAATTTGCTGAATGCAATAATCTGGTCTCTAGGAAGAGTCATCAGCAATAGACTTTTAGCTTTAAGATCATTCTTCTTTTGAGCTTTTTCAGAATTTGATTCAGGCACAGAAACTTTCACAACATCTGGGTCACCAACTTTTGAAGTAGTGGTCACAGATTTGAAAGAATCACCAAGTTGAATGATCTCCCATAGAGCATAGTCCTGTATGAGGAAGTATTGCTCAATCAGTATCCTCCATATCTCAAACTCATTAAGCTTAAGCTTAGGGAGTCTGGGTGTAGAAGAAGAGTTTGATTGATTCTTTTCCACCTCCATTGTCTTGAGAGAGTAAGTCAAACTAATTCTTTGGATCTTCTAAAACAAAATATCAGAACCTTGCTCTGATACCACTTGATGGATCTAAGACACTTTCCTTGTGTCAATGATATTTTGTATAATATTATCAAGCAAGCGGAATTTACTTAAGTAATACTTAGAAGACGAATAATATGATGTATGAGAGTAAACACAAGTTAACATAAAACTCAAGCTCCAATATTATTAATGAAATAATACGAGTGATCTTGGTATCATTAGGGTTACACCTTGAAGCTTTCGTAGGTAATATTGTCAAGTAATACGTACCTAAGACTATGACCTAGGATCTCCTTTTATACAGGAAGGAGTCCTTTACAAGATAAGTATATAGCTAACATAATAGAATATACACAAGATCTATTCTATACTTATCAAGACACGTTTAACCTTATCATTAACTGATAGCAGTGGTAATGAAGAACTTGCAGTGGGAATATGTTTTCACTGCTAGTGTTAAACCAAGCAGTATAAACCATAACTATCCGTGGTAACAGATTATTCCCAACACACTATTACTTTTGTAACTAAACTCTATGAACTCACCAGCGTAAGCTGACCTTTTAGCATGTGTTCTCAGGTTTAAGGTGATAGCTCACTATTGGAAGACGCTTGGAAAGGGGCATGGTCATAGGTGACTCTGATGAAAAAACGGGATCGCTTTAATTATCTTTTGGGCTTATTTCCGCACTACTTTCATTAATGTAAACTCATGGGTTTCAATTAATGAATCTTATTCTAAATAAATGAGATAAAAACCATTCTTTGTACCTTATGTTATGATACCAAGATTGTAGCACCCAGAGGTTCGTATGCTTCCGCTAGACCGTATTTTTGGGGTGTTACAGATTGGTATCAAAGCCAAGGTTATAGAGAACGGGGTATATTTTCAAAACCTAGACTATAACCACTTTTTCGAAAACTTAATCCTATGACCGCCACGTGCCTGCCTGCCAAGCTGAAGCCTCGCGTATGACTAGTTTAAGGATGTAGATGATTGAGAATACATTAGACGAATTGACTGATGAGATAATTGATGAAATATTTATGGCTTATTTGATGACTTGTTTGATGGGATACTTGTTGAATGTGTGCCCTATTAGTAGACGATTTAAGTCTGCCTACCTTAGTAGTTCACTATAGGCATTCCACCTGCTTATACACACACAGTAAGCATGTCCTCATACTTACACACGCCCCAAAAGCATTTCCATATGCTTATGCATGCCCTATAAGCATGTCATCATGCTTATACGCGCACAGAAAGCATGTCCTCATGCTTTCGCACGTACTATACCTTTCACAGAGTGTGGAGTCCCAAACCTTATATCTAAAACACTTAGCTTGTATTAAGTAGTTGCCTTGGATTCTTCCAAAACAACAAAGAGAAAACTTTGTACGAATACACAAAAATATGCGGAATCTACTTGAGTATACTTAGAAGATGAAAGTAAACAAATGAACACAGACTGTGATAACCAATACTTCAACATTATTAATCAATAATACAGATACTCTCAAAGTATCATGGTTACGCAATTTTCTTGCGTAATCTCATCACTAGATTTAGAACTTGCATAATAATAGTAGCCATGGGAATGATTTGGGATGTAGAGGATATGGTGCTAGTATAACTAAGTTGGGGAGCCACGAACGAGACCTTTTGTCTCGCGAACGTGTGTTCCATGATTGGGTTTTGATGACTATGGGCCTAAAACGCGTTTATAGCTAATAAAACATGTAAACTAGTGTGTTGGTATCGTTTGTCGTGTCATGTTCACGTGTTTTTACATTTTATCATGTTTATGTGTTCTTGGTCATAACTAGTTGATGGGTTATAATGGTTTTGATGATGTCAAAGGGTGCATAGTCTCGTGTCACTATTTTTGGGTCGAGACTTTCGTAAACCGTTGTTTTGTTCTTAAGTGTTGTCAAACAAGTGGTAGTCGGTTTTGGATTATTAATAACGGGTTCATGTCCGCTAGTGTTATAATAATATGCGAAACCAGTAAGTGTTTTCAGATAATAAATTGGAGTAACGTGTAATTATTTAGTTAACGGTGAATCATTGGTACGCAAGGGTTATTTGGAATTGGACGATATTTTAATTAATAGCCTTGATTGGATAACAAATTAATTGTGGTGGTTTGGGTAATTAGTAAGTTATTAACAAGCATTAGATTTGATACACATTAATCGGTTGTGTTTGGGAATTGAAAGAGTCAATTGGAAGTGTTTTAGTGGTGTTGGGTATGTTTGGTTATCTGTTTAGATGGCAAGATTGGTATGAGATTGTTTGGAGGATTAATTGGAGTTGTGAAATTGTTTATTTTGGACTTAATGATATATATGTCAACTTTGCGCTACGTCGGTGTTATCGTGACTTTTTAGTCTCGACTGACCCCGACAACGCCGTAACATGGTCTTTAGTATTTATTGGGCAATATGATGTGTTACAGCCGAGAGTCATGACTCGGACTTGTGAAATCGAAACAAATAATGACTCGAAACCTTATATTGGAGCTTGACGTAATATATATATAAACTAGTAAATAATACTAGAAAATATAGATGATAAATAGTTTTGTACTAAACATTCGATAACAAGGCTCGCCTTGTTATTCGACATTTTAAAAAGGGAACCAACATCTAAAAATAGAAATTTTTTGTAATAAATGAGTCATTACATGTTTCCAGGGCACGTTTATCGAAAAGTGTCATTTATGAGTATTTAATACCATTTATGTGTTGTGCGTGGGTTACGGATGACCTAACATTAATAACATCAATCCACGTGGATAACGGACTTATTAGGTTGACGAATCTAATAAGCGCCCACTATGTACGTGGAATAACGTTATTAATGGGTCAATTATCCTTATGACTTGTTAGGATGTGGCTGGTTTTGGAATAATAAGCGACATGAATAAATGGTTGAGTTTATCGAGTTGACGAATTCGATAAGATCTAACTATCTATTCCGAAACTTATTAAACTATAAAGCTTATCGCTTAGACGTCTCATTGTGTCGTTATGAGCCGCATTGTGGTTATTTGAGTGCATTCATGGTGTCTTGTCGAGTCGATACCACATACACACACGATGATACCTAAAGCTAATAAATAAATGGTGAAACGATATATTATTAAGATAAGGAAATGAATATGTTTGGGGTAGAAAATTTTGAAGTTGAGAATATGTATTAAGAATTAGTTTATATTAATAGGTTGTGCCTTGCTTGGTTAATCAAAATTCATTTAAACTCGAGTGAATATAGACTGATCACCTATATTCAGCCAGAGACAACGGGACATGGACTGATCACCTGTGTCCATTTCAGAGGTGAATTTTGCAAAATACTGGGAGTAGTTATAACAGAATTATGTTCAGGATAGAGATTGCTTTTTGGAACAATGAGCTTTAGGTGGACTCACACACGCACACTCACCAAACATCACGAAAGCCTGCACTCACACACGACAGACTCGCATCGCAACACCTCTCGAACCGTAGTATTTCTGACACCGCTATGAGTCTTCATTTATATGGAATTCCTGTTTGACACCGTCGAGCGTAATTCACCGTAAGTTGGGTTAGACCCGATTGGCACCATCTATATCCGAGTTGCTTATCGTCATAAGCCTCTTCGATCTCTCTAGAGAGTTTGGTATTATTTTGGGCTATTTTTGGATTTGGTCTTGACTATTCTTGATTCGGTTTTGATTTTGGTTTTTGGGTTTTTGATTTTCTGATTATAGACCTCGTTCTGAGTTGTTAGCTTATCATTCAACTTCGAGTCATCATTTGGCCTCGAATTATTCTTCGGCCGCATTTCGTTAGTAATCTCGATTGGAATTATTATTCCGCCACTTTTCTTTAGTAATCCTGTTGGATTTGTCATTTAGCCTCGTTTCGTTGGTAATCCTGTTACCGACACTTATGTCTCAAGCCTAGTCTTGAACCGATTGTTGTTAAACTTTTCAAAACTATACCATGCACTCGATGTTGATTCGAACAACGTCATGTAATCAATGTTGTTCATTTTCTAAACCAATAATGTTTTGTCGACGTTGCTTCGTCAACAGCTTTCAGTTAAGGTTGTGCCTTACATGCTGATGATGTTGTACCTTATCCTCTAGTTAGGTACCCCTGTCAATAACATTCTAGAAACCTATTTTAGCGAAGTTGTTAACCGAGGTTATCCTTAGATATTGTTCCGTCGATGTTGACTCTAGCAACATTGAACTCTCAACATTGTTTTTTCAACAATAGTCTGCTACGTCATACCACCGGTTGTGGTACTACCTACATTGTCCTATCGATGTTGTACCTTACACTCCATCGATGCGAAACTCTTTAGCAAACCAACTTAGAGCCGTTAACGTTCACTCGTATTTAGGATTTGGTTGGGTTTCGATTGGTAGTCGAACTTATTTTGGAAATTACGATTTTGGAGTTAAATATTGAACCCTTATGTGTTAAGTGTTAAGTGTATCAATGAGTTAATCGACTAGTCGCGGTTAGTAATAAATACTCTCTTTAGGAGTCGTACTTTCCGCCTCTAACCTAGATATCATGCTAAACCAACCGACTGATTGCTAGTAGCAATCAACACTTTATTACAGAGTTGTACTCTGAACTTCCTAGACTTTCCGTCCTGTAGAGATTTCATGCTCAACAGAAAATCTTGAAATCCAAAGGAGTAACCAGAACCGCGTTCCTTGGGACAAACCACCTAATCATTCTCTCGTCCTTCGAGAGATACCTGCTATCCTTTTGGTCCTCTTAACCGATCAATAAGCTACGTTGTAGATGAAACCTGAGAAGTAGATCCCCGCCTTTACCTGAGTGATTGTTAGTAGTCTTACCAACCTATTCACCTCCCGCTATTCAGCAAGATGAAAATATGGACAACCTTTCTTGTACCTCCTCAAATAGTTATAGCAATACTAGAGAACCCCTCTATCTTCTTTTAAGGAGGTGAGAGAGCAAGCGTTCCTCTCCCTCTGGTAGATTGACTTTGCTCCAATGAGCTAGTCCTCACTTTCGAACTCTAGCTCCCTACCTTCTTTCCACCATGGAACTCCAATTAAAAAGGGAAATCCCATTGATCCGTTTTCTCTACCTGAGATTCACCATGTTAGGACACATCTGATTCTTCTTTCTCAACCTTCAACTCCCTTAGATACTCTTTAAGGAGGAAGTGCGATCAGAAAACCAGAGTTAAACAAGTAGATTTCTTCACACGTAAAGGAGATCGTGTGAATTAGGGAGTCCTGATTTCTATCCTTTTCGGATCGTGGCAATTGCTACACACCCATACTTCATCTATCACTTCCTAGAGCCGAGAGAACAGATCTGGATATGCTTACAGTGAATCATCTCCAGACTGATGGCTGAAGTAAAGAAACCATTCGAACCTTAGTAGAACACATCGCGTGCCCATCAAGTTTAGCAACGGTTGGGATATACACCTTTCATTGGCCAAACTCTCTTATAGGCAATCCTTGAGTCTGACAATGGCTGGGACAGACACCTTCCATTAGCCAACTTCTCCTATAACCATACCTATCGCTTTAGTACCCCAAAGGCACCGTAAGAGATCCTCTATGGTCGTAAGTGCCGATTTCGATGATTGGGAAGAAATGGAAATACCCAACTTAGCAACCCCAAACCTATTCGAAATGATACCAAGGAAACCTTTCTAAGTTGTGATGGATACGCAAGTTTCTCGCAAACCGTAGCAGACTCAGATAACGTAAACCTCTTGACTTCCCGGACATGACCTAGGTTAAGCCTTGAAATTCATCATGAGAATGTTCGAAGCGTTTAGTAAGCATGAGAAGCTTAGTCCTCAATATATCAATCTTTTCTAGATTCTTGTTGGAGTTAAACCAGTAGTTCAGCCTTGACCTACCGTTAAGACTCAGTAGTACTCCCGATATTTCGTACGTAATAGGAAGAAATGACTCCCCGACGGGGCAATCATTATCCCTCTGGGAATTCCAAATCTATGAACGTTTAAACTTGGTTGACCTATCAAAACCATATATTATTAAATCGAGCGATCTTAATAAAGTCGTACCTCTATCTTAGAAGTTGATAGAAACTCGCAGTAAGATCCTAGATTCACGTAGGAAACATGAAGATGAAACCTCGTGCGTATGCACTCGCCTCTATTAAACCTGCGCGAGTAACTTGAATTCAATCGTGAGGACGCGATTCCATTTAAGGAGGTGAGGCTGTGACAACTCGTAAATTCCTTGATGCGTCATAATTAGAGAAACATCGATTAGAGCGATCGCTTCATCTAAGTTGAGTTACGAGTCGTATTATATATCATTTTTATTGGAAATAATATTTTAAGAACAATGTCGTAATTCCCGAGTCTCGAATCCTTCGTTTGTTAGTCCAAACGAGTCCCGAATCATTAAAATACAAAAGATAACAAAAGTTACGTAATGGGTCCTTGGGTAAACTACATTGTCGCCCCTTATGTTTGTTCAAATTACAATTTGGGTCCCTCCAGGGGTATAAATACCCCCAACCCTCCCATTTCTCTCATTTCTCTCTTTTTCTTTCTATCTCTACAAAAAACACACAAACCTCTCTCTACCTTTCTCTCTCAAATATTCCGGCCACCCTCCCTAGGGTTCCAGCGCCGTCATCTTTTCCGGCCAACTTTCTGGCAACCTCCCCTAACTACACCACCTATCCTATCTTGTAGATCGGGACATTATGGTTCCATTTTCGTGCAACACGCACCCTCAATCAAACCCACGCGCCCTATATCTTAAAATTAGGGTTCGGATTTTAGGGTTTTGATGTTAAACAAGTTTCAATGATCTCTAGCTTTGATTGATCACGAGTAGTACTCGTGAAAGACACCACCAACTTCGTTTCTCTCCTCTTTCTCTCTCGGTAAAAACGACCCTCCTTCTTTTGACGTACATATGTTTATCTTGCTATTTGGTGACGTTTTTAATTTAATATTAGTGTTATATTTCGTGGATAACTAGCGTTAAAACAAGTTTTGATATAACTTTGTAATTAACTCATGTGAATATAAAAGGTGGAAAATGAATTGGAAAACGTTTTTAGGCTTAATTCGTGTGGTTAAGGAAACTGTAGAAGTGTTGATTTGTTCATCGAGTAGGTCGATTTTGACCTAAAGGTTTTCTTTGATTTTGTTTGATTAAGGAGTCATTGGTGTTTGGTTGTTATTTCAGTTTGAGTCGAGTTGACTCAGTCACATAAGTCAGGTCGATGGGCTGTTTTGGGTCAGAAATGGTATGGGTCAGGTCTAGTTGACCCGAATGTTAAATTAGTAATTGACTTTGTGTTGATTTATGAGTTGGTTATATGGTACGAGTAAACATTAGTTACGGGTTAAACTCGGTAAAACGCGGTAATAATTTATAAGTTATAAATGGTTGTTAAAATGAATACAAAACAAGTAATATTTTGAGTTGTTTGGGTGAATGTAAAACCTGATAGTGGAAATTGTACATGATGAGCGTTTAATAACATTAGAGTTAAATATGTAATGACGACAAATATCGAATGAGTGACTTAACACGGTTACTAAATTATCGTAACTTGGAACATTTTTACGTTTCAAATAAGACTTTGGGTTTTGAATAATACGGATACTATAATGGACCAACTAGAGCTAATGGTTGATATAATAGGATATCAAAATTTATGAAATGATTAAATTATAATAAGATGATGAGTAAACTTGGAAGTACGTATCGAGCTAATTTTATGCAACGATACCGTTACAAAACCATCAAAATTGGATTTAAGCAAACGACGAATAAATAACTACAAAACGAAGTGATAAACGTTAAGAACTAACTATGTGAGTAATAATTGATATCGATATCTCATATACGGTATAACTTAAATGGATTCGACTACGGTTTTATAAGCTTGAGGTAACATTTGATATACGATTTATATTGATTATAAATTGTACTTTATTGAATGTTTTGAAATAACCGAATATAATGTATCAGACTCGATGTGAGTTTAGTAAATTTGATTCGCGGTAAGTCTAATTATTAAATTGTTTACATTTTAACTAACATTGAAATAGATATATAACTATGAATTGTCAACAAATACGGTCTTATTAATTATAAAACTTTATAAACTACGATAGCAACTCATGTTTATTAAATACAAGATCAATTTTATAAACTTCTCGGGTAAGGTTATTATTAAAGTCGTAATGGTTTGAGGAACGTTGTATAAACGAATGTGTCATATATAAAGTACTTTCTTATAAACTTGTATAATTACGAATAACGATTATAAAATCTTTATTAATTGAGCGATAAATGGAACTTATCTTTTATTGTAAACATGTACGTATGGGATTAAGGGAAAATTATCGAAAGTTAATCTATTTATGTGTCACAAGTAGTTTTCATCATTACCTAGTCTTTGACTAGCCTGAGTAATGTCAGTATTTCTTGACATTGTCAATATCTTTTTCTTTTGGCGTGCGTTCTAGCTAAGTATGTCTTGACTGTGTCGACGTATTCTCCCTTTTTCGCGTGAGTTGCGCGTCGCGTCTATGTTTCTTACCACCACACGAAACGTTAAAACTAAACTTTTGAGATATTGATTATAAACTTTTGGGAACCATAATGGAATTTTGAAAGTAACAACATGAATGATCCACGAAAACTATGACACATTACTTTTATCAATTTCTTTATCGTGTGAGCTGTATTTTAAGAATATCGTATACGCATTAGGTTGCGTCACTTCTATTTTATTGTGATTGTCGTACATTCTTCTTGATGCCATGGAGATTAGCTTTAGATGCCAGTCGTGTCAATAGTGAATAGTGTATTGTTGTGGCTAAGGTGAGTTTCATAGCCCTTCTTTTCAAAGGTTTTCATAACTATTTTGGGGGAGAATACATGCTGCTTTTAACCAACTGTATTTGGATATGTGTTTATTATGCAAGTATGACTGTTGTTTGGAATATTTGATTTTGGATTGTGATCTTATGTGCTTTATGTGAAAACAAACTATTTCTTGGACCTACCACTACTATTTTGAATTGCTAATGTGTTGATTGGGAAAGGTTAGAGATGCGACCTTTGTCGACTTAGACTAGGGTAGCATCTCTATGCTATAACGTGATGCCTAGCTAAGAATACCGACCTAGACCAGAGTAGCTTGTGTTCTTGGCCTTGCTACGACCGTGTTGGCTAGAGTCGCCCGGGGCCCTGCATAGAGATCTCTAACGTATTGTTGATTATTGATTGTATTGATTATTGATTGATTTTATTATGGATTTATTGATTTATGGTTGGAATGTTCATTATTTTATCTGCCTTAGTCGCAGGTAGCAATATAACTCTATCAGGTCCACTATTACTTTTGTAACTAAACTCTATGAACGCACCAGCGTAAGCTGACCTTTTAGCATGTGTTCTTAGGTTTAAGTCGATAACTCACTATTGGAAGACGCTTGGCAAGGGGCATGGTCATAGGCGACTCTGATGAGAAAACGGGACCGCTTTAATTATATTTTGGGCATATTTCCCCACTACTTTCATTAATGTAAACTTATGGTTTTCAATTAATGAATCTTATTCTAAATAAATGAGATAAAAACCATTCTTTGTACCTTATGTTGTGATACCAAGATTGTAGCACCCAGAGGTTCGTATGCTTCCGCTAGACCGTATTTTTGGGGTGTTACAGATTGGTATCAGAGCCAAGTTATAGAAAACTGTGTATATTTTCAAAACCTAGACTATAACCACTTTTTCAAAAACTTAATTATATGACCGCCACATGCCTGCCTGCCAAGCTGAAGCCTCGCGTATGACTAGTTTAAGGATGTAGATGATTGAGAACACATTAGACGAAGATTGTAGCACCCAAAGGTTCGTATTCTTCCGCTAGACCGTATTTTTGGGGTGTTACAACTGTTTAGCCTTGAGCAAACTTAGATTGTAGCACCCAAAGGTTCTAAGTATGGTTTGCATACTCGGTTCATCCGATCCATAAATACTGCTGGTGCGTTGGTTAGACCAAACGGCATCACTTGGAACTTGTAGTGACTATAGCATGTTCTGAATGCAGCCTTGGGAATATCTTCTTCGCGCACTCTTTGAGTAGATGCTTGAACCTTGTAACTAATCGAACAAGTCATCGATCCTTGGTAGTCGATACCGATTCTTTGCGATAAATCCTTTTCAGACAGTTCCTTTAACTTTTCAAACAATTCCTGCATCTTGGATGGTGCTAATCGATAGGGTGCTTTAGCCACTGGTGCCGCTCCTGGCACTAAGTCTATTTGAAACTCTACTTGACAAACTGGTGGCAAGCCGATCGGATCTTCTGGAAATACTTCAGGGAAATCCTTGACTACAGGTACGTCTTCAAGTCGCTTTTCTCCCGACTTGTTCTCTGTCAATTGTACCATGAATACTTGTCAACCTTCGTTTATGCACTTTACTGTTCGAATAAACAAGATAATACTAAATCGGGGCTTGTTTCGGTAGCCTTTGATAATAAGGGTTCCGTCGTCTAATGGAATTTGGACGGTTTTCTCGTCGCAAACTATTCTGAAACAATGTTGCTATAGCCAATCCATTCCAATAACTACATGAAAACTGCCTAGCTGTTTGGGTATGAGGTTGATAAGGAAAGGTCAGTCGTGTAAGGTTATTTTGCAATCTTGGATTATGGTGTTAGTGCCTATTATGACCCCATTAGCTATTTCAACTTCGTAAGTGGTGTCTAACCTAGTTGGAGTGATGTTTAGCATAGAAGAAAAGGTAGTAGACACAAAGCTTTTATCGGCACCAGAATCAAATAAAACTTTGGCACTTTGTTGGTTTAGTAAGAACGTGCCCGTGACGACGTCAGGGTCTTGTGGTTCATTCCCATCTCCCAGTGCATAGACTCTTGCAGGTGCGGGATTTTTGGCATCTCGGTTGGTGCATTGATTTTTGTAATGCCCCTTTTCTCCGCATCGGTGGCATACCACAGTCACTGGTTGTGCATTCGCACTTGTGGCTCTGTAATCAACAGTCTTGTGACATGTTCTTCAGCACTTCCCTCACTTAGTAATGCAAGATCCGGTGAGGTGCATCTTGCATCGATTGCACAGGGGTTGGTTTCCAGTGTAAGGGGTTCTTTCGTTCGGTGCCGCAATATATGCTTTGGCCGCTTCCTGCCTGCAGTTTTGCTGATGGTGGTGGTTGTTACGGTTCTGCTGATAGTCATTGTCACGGAGGTTGTTTTTGTTGTTGCCACAGTGGTTGTTGTATCTATTATTGTTGTTGTGAGTGGTGGTTCTCGGATCGTCATGTTTTCGTTTGAGATCATTACGACCCAGGGCTGTCTTGCGCTTCATTTCCCAGACCAGTAGTTTTTGAGCAATAGTCATTGCCTCTTCGAGTGTGGCTGGTCTGGATGCAGTGACATCCCCTTCTATACTCAGAGGTAGGCCTTCAAGGTATTTTTCAAGTGTTCTTTGGAAAACTAGAAGGGGGGTGGTTGAATAGTTTTGCCAATTAAAACTCGTTTTAAACTATTTGGATCGACTTACGTCAATCTATTTGGATGTGTGTTGGATATTGATAAACAAACATATAGAAGTATAGATATGTAATGAAAAGATAAGAGTAAGAAGCACAAAACCATAACGCGAGTATTTATAGTGGTTCGGCTACAAGGACACCTTCCTTGCCCTACTCCACTCCCCAAGTCACCTACTCAAGAGTTCGTAATCACTACACAACACCGAATCCTTATGGTGGAGAAACCTTCACAACGTTGCCTACTCTTTTTCTGGTACTAGGCTAACCACCGAGTTCTTTCACACCAAGGTGAACCACACCTACCACAACGTCACCTACCCTTTATCCGGTACTAGGCTAAGTACCGAGTTCTATTACAATGGAGGAACTACTACCCAACACTACACCAATTAACTAACCCCAAAGGAGATCTACTCCTTATAATGTCAACAAGGATAACAATATCCTTTGACCCAATACTAGTTTATCTTGTACATCGAAACACACCATATCGAATGTACATCTTAGGCACCTTTCACTAATGCCTTTAACTAGATCTTCAAGACACCTTTCACTAATGTCTTGTGACTTGACTTCTAAGCACCCTTCACTAATGCCTACAATACGGACGATCGACACCTTTCACTAATGTCTTCGTCTTGACCTTTGAGACATCTTTCACTAATGTCTTCAACACTACACTTCTTAGAAAAATAAAAGAACCATCAACAAGAGGACTTCAGTAGTCTTGATGATGAGGAAGCATGGCAACTCATGGACTTGAGCTTGCTTGACTTCAAAGGTGGTGATCTCGCCTTTAAGAGGAACCTAGAGAATCACACAAAAACAAAACTACAAAAATAGATCACTTGGATCTGGGGTTAGAGAGTTTTTAACTCAAGGAGTAATTATGTGAGAAAGGGGTGAGAAATAATGAACAAATGGCTCACTATTTATAGAGAGAAAATGCCTACTGTTCCCCAGATCCCACGGATCCCTCCTACAAGGGATCCGTCTAGCGTAAAGCTAGGGATCCGTGGGACGCTCCTCTTTTCCCATGGGTATTTTGGTTATGGGTCATGGGTCATAGGTTATGGGTTGATCCATGGTTCTTTTACTAGATACAATGTATCTTATGAGTGCAATGGACCTAGTCAAATGGGTATGGGTCAATACCTTGGGTTATGGATATTATCCATATATGACATAAGCATGATGTCATGCAATGGGTTATGGGTCAAGCTCCATGGATATGGGTCATGGACTTTAGGTTGTACCCAACTAAATTCAATGTATTTGGTCAATGGGTTATGATACTTAAGTTTCTACCCATTTATGTTACCCAATATACTACATATTAGTTAAACACTAGTTGTTTGTACATATGTAATACTAAATCATAATATCACTTATACTTTTTTTAGTGTTTTATGTGAGAACGTAAGTGTGTTAGAAACCATTCGTTCAAACCATTTACGTATTTTATTTGTTTTGTTAAAATGATTTTACGTTTGTTATCGACAAAACATTAGAAGATCGTAAAATATAAATAAACGTTTTTACGGATTATTTGTATTAACAATCTCCCCCTTTTTTGTTGATGACAAAACATAAAATTATTTTAAGGAAAAGCTAAAATTCGTAAAAGTTTGAATTTGTAGTTTTTACTTTCTTCTCCCCCTTTTTGTCGAAACTGTTTATTTATATAAGTTTGAATTTGTAATACAAATAAGCCGTAAAAATGTTTATTTATATTTTACGATCTTCTAATTTTTTGTTGATAACAAACGTAAAATCATTTTAAACGAAACAAATAGAATACGTAAATAGTTTGAGTTAATAGTTTCCTAACACATTTACGTTTTCACATAAAACACTAAAACAAGCTTAAGTGATTTTATGATTTAGATATATATGTAAAACAACTAATGTTTACATATTGGGTTAGCACATACTTAAACTAAGTATACTAAAATGGGTAAAAACATGTAAATACTAAAATGGGTAAAAACTAGCAAATAGTATTGACCCATAACCCATGGTTTTATATATACCACTTAACCAAGTTCATTGTATCTAGAAAGAAAACCATGGATCAACCCATAACCCATGACCCATGACCCATAACCAAAAATACCCATGGGCAAAGAGGAGCGTTCCATGGATCCCTGGCTTTGTGCTAGCCGGATCCAAAGTGGAAGGGATCCGTGGGATCCGGGGAACAGTAGAGAATTTTCTCTATAAATAGAGAGCCATTTCTTTCTTTCTATTCATCACTTTACACACATACTTACCCAAAGTATTCTAACCCTCTAACCTCATATCCAAGTGATCAATGTAGTTTGTCTTTTTTTTTTTGTGATCTTCTAGGTTCCTCTTAAAGGTAAGATCACCACTTCTTGAAGACGTGCAAGCTCAAGTCCATGAGTTGCCATGCTTCGTCATCATCAAGACTGCGAAGGTTCTCTTGTTGATAGTTCTACCTTTCTCCATAGATGTTGGGTTGAAGGCATTAGTGAAGAATGCCGAAAGTGTCAAGATGAAAGCATTAGTGAAAGGTGCT
The DNA here is from genome assembly GCA_019973895.1 of Chrysanthemum seticuspe. Classification (NCBI taxonomy): domain Eukaryota; kingdom Viridiplantae; phylum Streptophyta; class Magnoliopsida; order Asterales; family Asteraceae; genus Chrysanthemum; species Chrysanthemum seticuspe. The sequence goes on from BPTQ01000004.1 coordinate 110,118,461, forward strand.
CATCATCAGTGTCAAAGCATTAGTGAAGAATGCTAAAGGTGTCAAAACGAAGGCATTAGTGAAAGGTGCCAAGCGTTGTGTCAAAGGCATTAGTGAAGGATGCTGAAGAATCAAATCAAGTAGCATTTGGGAAGAATGCCTATGTCGTATAATCGATGAGGTGCATCGTTATACATATAAGTATTTGTTTATTTACAAGGATGGAGATATCCTTGATGGTGTTGTAACAAGGAGTAGATCTCCTTGAAGATTAGGTGTTGTGTCGTGAAGGGTAGTAGTTCCTCCATAGTAATGGAACTAGGTGCTTAGCCTAGTACCTAATAAAGGGTAGGCGACGTTGTGATAGGATTAGTTCTCCTAAGGTGTGAAAGAACTCGGTGGTTAGCCTAGCACTGTATAAAGGGTAGGCGACGTTGTGGTAGGTGTGGTTCGCCTTGGTGTGAAAGAACTCGGTATTTAGCTTTGTACCTAAAAAGGTTAAGCGACGTTGTGAAGGCTTCTCCGCCATAAGGAGTTTGGTGTAGTGCTTACGAACTCTCGAGTAGGTGACTCGGGGAGTGGAGTAGGGCAAGGAAGGTGTCCTTGTAGCCGAACCACTATAAATAACTTGTGTCGTGGTGATGTGCTTCTTACTCTTTATCTTTCATTACACGTTTATATATCTATCTATCAACGTCCAACATAAACAACCAAATAGATTGACATAAGTCGATCTAAATATTTAAAAGGAAGTTTTAAATTGGTAAAACTATTCAACCCCCCCCCTTCTAGTTTACCACGAATGAGATAGCTCTAGGAACCTGTAACATAATGGATTTCACATACACATCAAACCATAAGCAAAGTAGGCATACACAAGAGTTTTAGAGAGAGAAAGTTAGAGGTTTGGGAACTTTAGTGAGAGAAAGAAAAATCTTATTATGAGCTCCAACTCTCTACCTTGGAAGGTAGAGAGTATTTATAGTCTTTACATAAATCGCCACCTATCGGGCTGTGGATCAGGCATACAGTGGGTAAAGACCCGTCCGTCATCCACGGTGTTACTTAAACTAAATACTACTTAACTTATATTAATCTACGACTACGAGGTTACTAACAATTACATATACTTGAGGTGACCGACTGTTTAATACTTGGATTTACTAAATCCTAACAATCTCCCCCTAAGGGAGGTCACCTCAAACATATACTAAAAATACATTGAATACAAACAGATATTACATTAAAAATTGTTCTTGCATTCTTGGTGTAGTACTTTGCTCTGAAGCTCGTAGTCATTAATTCTTCTCATTGCATGTTTGGTTAATCCAAGTGGAGGTCTTTTTACTGATCCACGTGATAATGAGTTTTGAGCTAGTTTTGAGATCATCAGCAAACATCAATCTCTGACTCATCCATTGTGGTGTTGGTATAATGTGAATTTGTGACTTTCGGACCGACATGCTCACATTCTGGATCATGATATCTTCTTATCAGAGTAGCGGAAGCTTTCGTTGATTCATGATATTGGCAGCAGCGTAGCAGAAGCATGGAGTGATAATATCAGAGTCATTGATGCACTAATCATGATTTCTTTGGAAATGAATGTGTTGTGTGAGCATGTGGCTATGGATTGACCGCTCCATTCTGATCAGCTACAAACGTAGGGTGTTCCTGCATAAAACAGTTTGCAATAAAGCACACAAGAGTGTCTTTGATCACTTTTGTTGAATTGAGGTACACGGCCCACAGTTCCCCGTTGATCAGCACAAGTACTGCCTGTGATCAGGTATAACTCCGAAGAATTTCCTTGACAGGGTTTCGCAGCTGTTCTAGCCGTTCTCAAACCGTAACGTCTCAAAGAAGACAACACGGAGTGAGTGAACCAGCGAATTGAGATTCACAGATTGATAAGAAGAGATTTGAAAAACAATCGTGTACTGCTCAATAGAAATTGTTTTTGAAATACAACGAAGGTTTTGATGAAGATCAATTATCAATCATAAACACCTTTTATTTTGAAATATAAGTACACAGTCGATGTGCTAAAGAAAAGAGTTTTTTTAAGCATAATGACCAGTTTTTCATAGGTATCCGTCAATCCATAACCTGAACCAGGATTGATTCAAAAGATTGAATGGCCCCATTTTTTTTGTTCAGTTGTCACATGGTCGATCTTTTGAAAAGATCTCACATGTCACCTACCAGGAGCTTGTTTGATGTTGGCTCCAGAAGGCTTTCCATCTTCATTGTGAATATTTTACATATCACTCGGATGTTCTGGCAATACCACAAGGATAATGCGTAGGACTCCTAAGATATAATCTCTCTTTCCACATTGTGTGAAACAGAGAGTCTTCATTGAAAGTGTCCTAAAGAGATTTATTGATGATCTCGTGGCTCTAGACTCAATTTGTGCACATTTGGTTCCTGTGCCGGAGACTAGGGAGAGGGTCTCCTTCTTCAATATCAACAATCTCTAAGAGAAAGTCGATAGATTATGTAGGTTCCCTGTGAGAATGAAACAAGCCCTTTTAAGAGGAACTTGAGTGGTTTGGGAAGATGTAGTGCAGTGCATCACTGGGTCCATGACGTCTTGTCTTCAATACCGATGTTACCTTGGTAACCACCAGTAGCATATGAATTGAACCCGGTTTCTGCCCTAAGGTTGAATAAATGGAGGGCTATTTCTTTTCACCCTTTTTCACATTCAATTCTTTTCCATTCTTCAACCCCTTCAGTGCTTACCGAGACTTCATAACTAGAACCTTGTTGGGTTTATTCCAGTACTAGTTCAGTCTTAGTCCGCACTCTTCCCACATCTCATTTTTCTCATTTTTTCAATATACCTAAGGACTTCTACACTATCTAGTGGATTGTCCCTGGGTAGATCCCTCCGGTTCTGGCGGATCATGGGAACAAATACCTAACCTTATCATCCTTATATCACCATACATAAAGTAAAGTTGGTCGGTCTATTTGGTATTGTTCATCTGCCATTGGAACCAATTGAAAACCATTTGAAAATCAATCCAGATACTTATGATATATTATCAAAGCATTTTGTACCTGAATTATTTTTGGATATTTTTAGAACAAGAGCTCCCCCTCAACATGTGCATCAAGTGAAATCGTTTTGCACACGGAGGCAAGAGAAAGAATTTAGCTTCTTTGATTACCATTTTCTAAAAGATATCAACATCACTTCCCTGATCAAAACAAGTAGATAAAGCATATAAGGGAGGATGAGGTTTTCATAAGCTTGCTCCCCCTCAATATGTGCCATGAGGTTTGAAAGAGTTTTACACATACAAGAGGGAACATACTGCACATTGAAACAATTTGATCACGTTTCAGATCTTTGTGGTTTAAGATAGATGCTCCCCCTCAACATGTGCATGGAAAATTTGAAATCGTTTGTCACATGCGGGGAGAAAAACTTGCTAAACACTGATAAACCCATTTATCGAATTATCAGCTTAAATCCAATTTAAATTACAAATTCTCCCCCGATCACAATAATCAAATCATTTGAGATTTGTGATCTCTGTAGATTTAAATTGATTTTGAAAGCTTTTAAGGAGAATTGTGACTTGATTATGAAAGCGTTTTAACTGATAAGGATCAGATTTTGAGACTTTGGACTCCATTGATTAAACATGCATGAATATCTTTTGAAAACAATTGAATGACACATAACTTTTTAATTTAATTGAAATCATTCTCCCCCTCAATCAATGACCTAAGTTGTTGATTGAGAGATAGATATTTTGACACACTTTAAGTCCAGATGATTTCCAAAAAATAGATTCTGAGTTATTTTTCAAAGAAGTTAGTTTTCATTAGATAGTAAGGATTAGTTTAAAGAATCAGAGCATTAAATTTGAAAACCAAGATAAAGCATGGCTCTGTTCTTTCTTTGAAAAGCGGGTTACTGTCTGGAATGACAATAAACCATTTTTTTCTCTTTCTCCCAAAAATATATATATACATATATATACATATATATATACATATATATATATATATATATATATATATATATATATATATATATATATATATATATATATATATATATATATATATTTTTATGAAAATTCGAACAACATCTAAAGTCCCGTGTCATTCTTTGAATGACATCACAAAGATCGTAGATATTATCGAATAGAAAAAAAACATGACAAAAAGACAATATTTTTTGAAAATTTTCAAGTTTTTCAATTTTTTTTTTTTTTTTTTTTTTTTTTGTATTTGCTTTTTTGAAGGTTTTGTAATTCTGTATTTTGCTTTTTTGAATAGATATATACAAGAGATAGATGAAGAAAACCTTTTACTCCTATTCTTCCTCTTGAAGACGTTTGAGTGTTTCCGGTTGTAGGCTCTTAAGACCAAGTCGTGGAAGTATAAACTCAAAACGTTCTCTAGGAAGAGCTTTGGTGAAGATGTCTGCTAACTGGTATTCGGTCCTCACAAAGTAAAGTTCCACCACACCATTTTCAACTTGTTCCCTGATGAATTGATGTCGAATGTCGATGTGCTTTGCTCTTGAGTGTTGTACGTTGTTGCATGAGAGAGCAATAGCACTTTTATTATCACAGTACAGAGGGATTTTGTTGAATTCAAAGCCAGAGTCAGATAATTGGGATCTCATCCATAGGATTTGAGCACAACAAGATGACATGGCTATGTACTCAGCCTCTTTAGAGGAAATAGAAGTACTCATTTGCTTCTTTGAAGACCAGCTCACAAGCTTATCACCCAAAAACTGAGCACCTCCAGACGTACTTTGACGAGTATCTTGACATCCTGCATGATCAGCATCTGCATAGGCTGTTAGTGACATACCGGTGTCCTTCGGGTACCAACGTCCCATATTGATGGTTCCTTGGAGATACCGAAAGACCCGTTTAACCGCTTTAAGGTGCTTTTTAGTAGGCTTAGCCTGGTATCTAGCACATATGCAAACAGCGAACAAGATGTCTGGTCTACTGCTGTGAGGTACATCAGGGATCCAATCATACTACGATATTTTGTTTGGTCTACCATGATCCCTGAGTGGTCCTCATCTAGTTTAGTACATTCAATCATGGGAGTGTCAACAGGGTCACTAGAATCAAATCCAAATTTCTTTAAAATCACATTTGCATATTTAGATTGATTTATAAAAATGCCTCCGGGACTTTGTGAAATTTGTAATCCCATCATTGACATTTGAAATTCAGAACCCATTTCTTTTGAAAAACGGTCACACTCATTGGGGTCAGTCAAGGCAAAGATGATATCATCAACATAAATTTGAACGTGAATTAAATGTTTGCCTGACTTTCTGGTGAACAATGTAGGATCAACTGCTCCTTTGCTGAATCCAGTAGATAGAAGAAACTTTGATAGTGTATCATACCATGCCCTTGGAGCTTGCTTTAGACTGTACAGAGCCTTCTTCAAACGATAAACATGAGAAGGATGCTCTGGATTCACAAAGCCTTCAGGTTGGCTGACATAGACGACTTCTTTAAGATCTCCGTTAAGAAAAGTCGTCTTTACATCCATCTGATAGACTACCATGTTCTTAATTGCAGCATTAGCCAAGAAGATTCTGATTGCCTCGATATGAGCAACAGGAGCAAATGATTCTTCAAAGTCAATACCCTCCTCTTGACGGTATCCTTTTGCAACCAATCGAGCCTTGTTCTTTAACACATCACCATGCTCATCAAGTTTCACTTTGAAGGTCCATTTTAGAGCAATGATCATAGCACAATCTCGAGCAGGTACTAATTCCCATACATCAAGTCGATCAAACTCATGAATTTCTTCTTGCATAGCATTGAACCAACTATTTTCATTCATGGCGGTTTTAACATCTTTTGGTTCGATCTTAGAGAGTACGGAGTTGAAGAAGCACCATAAGGCATTGGTTGCCAGTTGTTTCCGTATGGATACTGGACAAGAGGGATTTCCAATGATGTTGTCTAATGGATGATCGTGAGTCCATTTTCTGAGGTGTTCATGTGGCTGTTATTGAGGGACTGAAGTAGCAGAGTCGATGCCTCCTGAATGAGATGGTTCTGATGATGATTCAGGAGCAAATATGTTTTCAAATGGAGTATCTTCAGGAGTAGCAAAGGGATTAACTTCATCATTGATGCCAGAAACAGTTCCATGATGTACATTTGAAGATTGATGATTTGTTGATAAGACAGAGTGATCAGCAGCAGGCGCTTCTTGACTTAGAGATATTGAGATTAAAGGATTGACTTCATTCACAGGGATATGAGCAGCCTCTGTTGTGGGAATTGACAGTTCATTAGCACTTGGCTTATAGTGTTCATCAAACATCGGATCAAACAATTTCTTCAAATCATCTTCAGTTGGAGCTACATATGGAGTTGCTGGAGAAGAATTTGGTACAAGGGATGAACCAATGGGACTATTTTGAAGTGCGGGTCCAGAACTGGATTGTCCAGGAGCCATATGACCGGTCAGCTCATCGAACGTAACGTGAGTTGTTTCCATGATATTTCAGGTAGGAAAGATCAGGTTTTCGTTTATGAATAAGTTCATATGGAGTTTTTCCATGAGAGGTGTGAATAAAGGAACGATTTTGGGTGTAGCAAGCAGTGGCAATGGCTTCAGCCCATAGAAACATTGGAACCTTTGAATAAATAAGCATTGTTCTTGCGGCTTCTACAAGAGTTCAATTTCGTCTTTCAACTACACTGTTCTGTTGAGGAGTTCGTGGAACACTTCTTTGATGACTGATTCCAACACTTTCATAAAACTGAATTAAGTCATTGTTAACAAACTCTGTGCCATTGTCTGTTCGAACAATTCTGACTGTATTGTTGAGTCGAACCTGAAGCTTTTTGATTAGTTTGATGATGACATCTGGAGTTTCATCCTTTGTCCTCAAAAACTTTACCCAAGTAAATCGAGAGTAGTCATCAACAACTACTAGAAGGTATTTCTTTCCATTTATCGTTTGCACTCTCATTGGTCCGCAGAGATCCATATGAAGGGTATGAAGAACTTCCATTACAGAGTTTGTGGGTTTTGGTTTGTGGGCATATTTCGTGCTTTTTCCCAATTGGCAAGCTGAGCAAAGATGATCTTTTTCATATTTTAATCTGGGTAAACCTCTGACAAGATCCTTTCTGGAAAGGTTGTTTATGGTACCAAAGTTCAAGTGATTGAGACGACGATGCCATAACCAAGACTTTGTTTTAGAAGCCTTTGACAGCAAGCAGATTGAAGAGGACTTCATCTTGTCGTCGATAGAGATGGTGTATAGGTTTGAACCTCGAGTACCTCTTAATAATTCCACACCATCAAGTTCTCTAACGAAACAAGAATGTTTTCAAAAAGCCACTTCTAGATCGGAATCACAGAATTGACCAACAGAGAACAGATTGTGACCAAGACCTTCCACAAAATATACCCTGGAAATCACACTTTTACCAAACACATAATCTCCATAACCCATAATAGCTCCAAAATGGTCGTTCCCGAATCTAACTGTCCCGATGAATTTACTCAAGAAGTTCATGAGCCGCGACCGGTATCCAGTCAGATGCTTGGAACAGCCTGAGTCCAGGTACCACAGAACGATTTGAACGATCTGCAGTTGAACACAGACAAGAATGGATAACTGGATAATTGGGATCCCCATGCAAGAATGGGTTCCATTTGGTTAGTAACAGTGATTGGAACACCCACATCAGAAATAGAAACATCCATATCAGAAATAGAAGCAATGGAATCATTATGAATAGATGCAGTACTAGTGTCCGTATTTGCCCTATTCAAAGTATGTTCACTTCTTAAGGGAATAGTTCTACCAGTAGGCATCCATTTTCTAGTGGGCATTGTGTGATTAACCTTATGGCCAACAGGTATCCATTGATAACCTATCTTACTAAATGTTCTTCCTGTGGATTTCCACTGTTTTCTAACTTTCTTTCGCCTTTACCTTTTAGCCTTCTTAGAATGATTTTTTTCATTAATAATATTAACTAGGGATTTAACCGCATTAGACAAAGCATTCACACCACATTCATGATTAGTAACAGAATTCATGCAGACATCATTACATGGTTTGCAAATAGTATTAGAATTTGAATTAATTACAGTACGCCTATGGTTAATACTAGAATCAACACGATTCGTTTTATTCAAATTCTCCCTACGGTGATCTTCTACTTTCTTCCAATGCACATTCTTAGCTTGCGAGGCCCTATCATTCCTTGTATTGCCTTGAGACTTTGACATGCTCGCTTTAATGTCACTGATTACTCCTGTAGAGGGAACAGGAACATTAGTTGGTTTTGCTACTTTTTGCCTTTCCTGTTTTGATGTGCTGGGATGTGAACTATTCGAAGGCACATTGAGGTTCACTTTCTTAACACTGGAGGTGCTGGGATCTGAACTATTTGAAGGCCTACTAAAGTTCACATTCATAACATTAGGCATTGAATGATTTGTATACTTGGCATTAGGCATAGAACAGGGTATCAAGGGGTTGACTTGCTCACCTAGGGATTTAGGACATATTGTAATTAAGCATTCTAGAAGTTCTTGAGATCGTTTGGCATATAAGCATGCATGGCCAATTGCATTATCAAGTGGTTTCTCTAACTTATCCTCTTCTATAATCTCACGGAGACATTCTAGACTATCCTTAAGGTATGAGAAATATGTTTGAATGGCAAGTTTGTTATTCCTAAGGTGAGGAGGAACATAATTCATAGACAAAGCATATTTATTACAACCATGCACCTTTGATGGACCATTCTCCCCATTGGTCATTGGCATTTTCCATTTTACCTGACTCTTCAGATTCTCAATTTCCTTTTGCAACGAAGTTATTTTTTCATTATTTTTATTGCGAGTGACTTTTATTGACTCAAATAACTCATTGAAATGACGTTTAACCTTTTCATTTTCTTCGAGAAAACTTTCATTTTCCTTTTGTAAAGCATTGACCAAGTTTTGTAGATGAAAATTTTGAGAATTCCGAGAATCTAAAGGAGGAGGCATTTGGGAGCCAGATACATTGTTCATTTCACCCTTTAATTGAGAGATTTGGGCTTTCAACTTTCTGATCGTGATACAATGAGCTCGAATATGTTCATCACGTTTGCTAATTTCAAAAACTGCATCAAATTCAGGAACATCCAAAGATGTCTTGATATTTGAGGTTTTAACATTTTCTTTCAGATGTTGATATTTTAATTGCAAAGCAAGATGCTCAACTTCTAATTTAAAAAACTGTTTTACCAGGTTATCATGATCATCCTCTTCAACTTTATCATGCAGTTTAGAGTTAGTTTTTTCAAGCTCAATGACACGATCATGGGAGACTTTCAGAGCAACAGATAATTCATGAAATCGAGAAGCATTAATGGAATAATTCGTAGCAGTGTAAAACACATCTTGAGTAATACATTCAGAAATAAGAGTCTCATTCAATGTATGCAAGTTATTCCTCTCAATCTCATTATATTTTAGTGCTCGCTCATAGTCACTAACCTCAACTATCATTGCATCAAATTCCTTTTCCATTCCTTTAATATCTGAATCTATCCCCTTTTAAAGACTCTCAAATTGATCTTTTAGTTGTTTAAAGAAAGGCATGACCTTAGTTAGATAGCATTCTTTTGTTTGCTCAAAACCCCATTCCCCTTCAGTAATCCTAGTGGGTGTGATCCTTTTCTTACAAGTTTTCTCAAAATCGACAAATAGTTGAAAAATAACATATTGACTGATTAAGGTCTTGCTCTTAGTGGCAATAGTTCTAGGAACTAAATGCATTGGTGTATTTGGAGGATACACAGTCGCTGCAGGCATTTTCCTAAGGGGAGGGTTTGTTTCAACAAGATTTTTAGCTTTTTGCTTATCTAAGTCCCTTTTCCAGAATACTTGTTCAGGTGTTAACAACGTTTGAGGCTTAAATTTGTTTAAGGAAATCCAATTTTCCTTCTTGTAATCATGGGGTTTGATCATTATGTTATTCTTTTTACATTCAGGATCATCTAGCTTCTTATTCATTTTCTCCCTAGATGCATCATCTAATTTTTGATCTTCCTTAGTGCACTCAACGCAACTAGGTTTCTGTCTAGGCTTAAGGATTTCATTACCATCATAGATTACCTTATGAGCACTTTTAGCCTTTTTAATGACCTCTGGATTTGGTTCCTCAACAAGGGGAGTACTATGCTTATCACTTAAAACTCTGTGCTTAGTGATTAAGTGAGCAGTTTGAATGGTATTTCCTTGTACGTACAACTTATTTTCAAGCTTTTTTTTCAAGGTTTTTAGATTAGAAAAATCATTCAAAAGTTTTGATTCCTTAGCACAGAATTCTTGCTTAAGCATTTTAACATTTTCTTGAAGTTCTTGTTTTTGCTTAGCAGTTTTAGAAAGCTTTTCTTGTAAGGAGTTTAACTCTTGTTTTAATACTTCTTCTCTAAACTTACTTTGTCTAATAGTTGTACGCATTTGGTCATCCATCTCCTGCTCACGAGTGGTTAACTCAAACTTAGCTCGTTGTTAATAAATAGCAACACATTCTTTATAAGCATTAAGTTCAGAGATAACAGACTCATCAGGGGTACATGCAGTGTATTCGTCAAAAGCATAGTCATCATTGACTGCATAAGATACATCACATGGTACAATCTCACTTTCACTTTGTTTCACATATTGATCATATGGGACAACATCGACATTGCCCATATTTTCAATATCTGACTCAATAATTACAGTCGATTGTACTTCATCATGTATCTTTTGCTCATCAACTTCATCGTATAGTTTAAGTATCTCAGAAATGATTTTGTCTTTGGATGGACCAGCTTGTGGTGATGAAACTTTTGGAGAAACCATAGGTGAGATGCTAGCCATGAAGATTGTTTGAGCAGTAGGTTCATCATCTACATCAGAGTCAAATAAATCACAATCAGCTACTTGAAAGGCATTTTGATGATTATGACCAATCTCATGAATTGGCTGTTCATCAACATCAGCATCATATGTCTTGGCATTCCCTTCAGCAAGAAACAGTAACTCCTCTTCATCCAAAGCTGCTCCATTGTCCTGAGCTTGCACTAGCAACATCTTATCCCTGAAGTACTCGGCATTCTGAGGGCATTTTGGTGATGTGCAGTTTCTTGCAATATGTCCCTCACCACCACAGTTGTAACACTTGATCGGCTTTACTTGTCCTTGATTTTCATTCCTTCCCCTATTCTGATTTGCAACAAAACCTCTACCAACTCCACCTCTTCCTTGTTCATACTGTATTTCTTGAACAGGTTGTACCATAACCTTTCCGTCTCTGACAGTGGCCTGATTGTGTAGATTAGATGCAGTTCTGAGGTTGTTGTTGGTGTGTGGGAGAGAGTTCATGTTTTGACTGATCATGAGAGCTAGTTGATTAATGAAGTTTCCCACGTGTGCATCAGCATCAGCTTGTTTGAACATTGGGTCGGGAATGAGTTTGTGATTACCATTACCCATGGGTATGACTTGTGAGGCTTTGGTTGTGATTCCTATGTTTGAGTAGAAGGCAGTTAAATCATTCGATGAGCTTGTCTCTCCCTGGTTGGTTTTGAATTGATTAAGAATCCTTTTTTCAAACATAGCATGTCTCTCATTCTGAAGAAGGAATGCATAGAGTTGCTCATAGTTTGTATTCTTCAATCCTTTGGTTAGCTTCACAGAAGTGACAAACTTGTGCCATTCGGGATTCATGTTATTTACAAATTTATAGTTCAACTGAATGTCTGGCATGGTCATTCTGATATTCCTCATGTCATTGACAAGCTTGTGGAATCTCACGTAATACTCATAGACGCTCTCATCTGGTTTCATCTTGAAGTGCTCAAACTCATCATAGAGTTGTGATTCTTTGTCTTCCATAGTTAATTCAGAACCAGATAGAAGCATCTTGACATTATCCCACACTGCCTTGGCTTCGGTGTTGTGATTGATTAGCTTGTAGATATCTTTTGAAAGACCTTGAAGTACGATGTTAGAAGCCCTGATATCATCATCGAATCCCTTTTTCTCCTTATCATCGAGCTCATCATACGTCTTTGGCCTGTCTAGTCCAAAGATCATAGTTCCATCTGCTGCAATATCAATTATGTCTCTTGTAGTCTCAACCACATAAGGTCCTTCATCAATCGATTTGAGAATGTTGACCCCATTTTTCTTTCCAAGACAGTACAGTCTGATTCTTTGAGCCTAAGAGTCGTAGTCAGTTCTGTCAAGCATGGGTGGACGAGTATCTGAACCAGCTGCTTGAACATCCTCGGAAACAGTGGAGATGATTGTAGGTATGATGGTAGACATGTTTAAAGATTACACGGGATTTTATAACTCTATGATTAAACAGGGAAATAGATTCTTTCACGGGATTTTACTAAATCAAGAGAAAACCGTATTACAAACAAACATTAACCAAGTCGCTAAGATTCCTTGAATCAAGTCGCTAAGAACCAAGTTGATAAGACAAGTCGCTAAGTTCCAAATCGCTATGAATTTTGACAGCAAGTCGCTATGCACCAAGTCGCTACGAGATCAAATTGCTAAATAGCAACTCGCTACTGGTCAAATCGCTAACACCAAGTCGCTACGAAACTTAAGAACAAGTCGCTATCAAAATTGAAAGCAAGTCGCTACCTTACCAAATCGCTACCCGTAGTGGAGAATCCACCAACAGTACTTTTTGTCGGCTTGTCTCTAAAGGCAAGTCGCTAGGACCAAATCGCTACCACAATACACTACAACTCGCAATAGATTTACACAGCAAGTCGCTACCAAGAAAATTACAACGAGAGCCAAGTCGCTAACTTGAAAAACTTCCAAAACACACTTTTCAATCCAAAAACAACCCAACCACGATGATTCAAGCCTTCCAAATCAAAACCTAAACACTTGTGATGATCCTAAACACTAAAGTACAATCAAAATCCAAGCTTTAACACTAGAAATCAACCAAATGATGCAAAAACCACTAAACTTTCTCAAACTCAAAAACCACCTAAAAACCACTAGAAATCCAAAGATATGTAAGAGATGATCTAACCATGGCTCTTGATACCATTTGTAACATATTGAATTTCATGTACACATCAAACCATAAGCAAAGTAGGCGTACACAAGAGTTTTAGAGAGAGAAAGTTAGAGGTTTGGGAACTTTAGTGAGAGAAAGAAAAATCTTATTATGAGCTCCAACTCTCTACCTTGGAAGGTAGAGAGTATTTATAGTCTTTACATAAATCGCCACCTATCGGGCTGTGGATCATGCATAAAGTGGGTAAAGACCCGTCCGTCCTCCACGGTGTTACTTAAACTAAATACTACTTAACTTATATTAATCTACGACTACAAGCTTACTAACGATTACATATACTTGAAATGACCGACTCTTTAATACTTGGATTTACTAAATCCTAACAGAACCAATGGTGATGGTTTAGTGGATATGGGATTTTTTGGCCTAGGAGGTATGGTGGTGTTTGGCATAGGTAGTTTTGTGGGTACTATCATTTTAGGGATTGATTTGATTGGTGGAGGAGAAATCCTTGCATTTGTGGTCTTGACCGGAGATGATTCGATTGAAGATATTTCGTGTACAACACGAGCAATTTTCTTGGGTGGTTCTTTGGTGGATTAGTTGCTACTTGGAGTTTTTCTCATGATGAGATGATTTCAAGAGGTTTGTAACGGTTTCTAAGTGCTGAAAATAAGGATGAAGATGATGACTTTAGAAGTCCTAACAATGTGGTTTATAAACCAAGGGATTTGGCAAGTACATTCAAGACTTAAGCCACTAAAATTCATTGGAATGTGATGATTAACATGCACAAGACTCAACTTCAGAGTTGTACTGATCTAGGAACTCATTTAAGATGGGATGGAGTGTTTAAGTTAGAAAGATGAGCTTGAAATGATTATTTTAGCTAGAGTTGGCATGAGTCTGTCATACGGATCCTACGGTTCCCTCCAACGAGGGATCCTCCTAGGCTAATCCTAGGGATCCGTCTATCAACAGCTAACAAAAGATAGCAATGATGTTTGTAAGGTCTAATGCCTATTTCTTCTTAAATGTTTCAGTTTATCTAAGTGTCTTAAATGAAGGGGTGCTTCAGTACTTGAGGGTAATGAGTAATGTAGCTAATGATTGCCTTTTATGGAAGAAGTTGGAACTTTCATGAGTACCAATGAATGAACAAAGATGACACTAAAGATTTTGAGAGTGTCAAGTGGAGCTAAATGATCCTAGAGATCAGATAGTGACTTAGGATAATGTTTTGGAGAATATCCTAAAGGCTTAAGATGGAAAAACTAGAATTTGATCAATTTTGACCAATTTTTTAGGTAAGGATGATTATGATCAATTTTGCCATAATCGAAAGATTTCCGAAGCTAGATATGAGGGATCATGGGAGAAATGATGAGTGAGCTTGAGAGCGGAAGAGTAATGGGTTTAAGTGAAACGATAGATCTACAAGCGTCTTGAGTGTGATCTAGGTGAGTTATGTGTGAGTAGGAGAGATCTACTTAACTTGATAAGAACTTAATTTGCCTTAAATCACTATGTCTAGCTTAGTGTGAGGTGTTCTAAGGACATGTTTGAAATACAATGATTGCAATTGCAATTTCTGTTTGTCAGATCCCACGGTTCCCTAAGAGTAGGGATCCGTCTAGCACAACCTTTGGGATCCGTCTATCTGCTAAGCAGAACCTTTACTAAAGGTATGCAATGATTTTGACAATGCATTATATTTCAAGGTTAGTTAAAGAGGTTCTAACACTAAGATATCAAATGTAAAATGTTTTATTTCATGAAAGAAATTGGATTACATTGATAAAGCATGAATACTAAGGATTGATCCTATTTGAAAGATTACTAAGTTCCTTGAGCGTTTTCGCTAGAAGGATCATCAAATGGTTGATGAGTGTTTGTTGATTCAGCGATGAAGAAAGTCTTCATGAGAGATATGTTTAGAGGTTCCATCATCTTGTTCACAAGTACGTACAACGGACTTTGAAATTGAGGGTGGAAGTACATGATGTTATGATAAAGGCGCGTCAAGAACATTCCATAAGGGATGAGTTTGTTCTTGGAGCCTTGGATATTTACAATTCGCCTTGCGAAGAAGTAGGCAAGATTGTATGGTTGTTGTGTTAGCAAATAATACATTATGTGAGCACAACAAGCGGGAAGGATTTCTCGATCTCCCCTAAGACTCCAAACATTTTCCCGTAAGATGAGTGCGAGAGCCTTGTACTCTTCTCGGATATCCTTTGTACATATAATGTTTGGATCGGAGTAATAGGGTCGAGTTTTGCATATTGTGCGAATCAAGTCTTGCAGGGAAGGTATGTGTGAACAATATGGACTATCTTCTTCACGAAAGTTGAAGAGAGAATCAAGAGACCAATCTTCGGCGAAGGCACATTGTCCACGATTTGGAATTCGGAGAATTTGAGCAAATTGCCCAAGGGTTAAAATAAACTTTTGGTTTTTTATCCAAAACCAAAGAGATAGAGAACGATCCTCGTTACGAACGAGTTCGACTTGACGGAAGAATTCCATTATGAACCTTGGACATATTTTCTCGTTGATTTCGAGAAGACATTCTAGTCTTATGGCTCGGAAGGAGGTATTGATACCTTCTTCGAATTGTAGAGAGGTGTCTACAATACGTCCTTCGTGGAAGTGACAGTTTTCGAGATTATTGAACCCACGGACATGATTGCCAGCTGTGTTGGGCTCATGGGAGATGTTCGGAGTGTAGACGCTAATGAGTGAAAAATCAAACTCATATTCATGCGACATAGTGGAACCTATAGAAAAGATGAGTTAATATAAAGTGATGTTTTGTGGTCAACCAATGATTATCTAACGTTTTTACTAGATTTTAATTAACAATGGTTTTTTACAGCAATGATACTTAACTAACTTAATGTTTGACATTCTAGTGGAATATTACTTTTAGAAAGAGAGCGGTTTTTATTTTGTATGAAAAACTGTTATCCAGGAATACGGTTCCCTTTCATAAGGGATCCGGCTAGTATATCTTCCGGGATCCGTGGATCTGTAGTAACAGAAGCAGATTTCTTGATAAAAATATAGGTTTTTAGATCTTATAGTTTTAAACCAAGATATGTGTTTTAGCCTACATTTTCTTTTAGCATGCATACATGGCTTCTAATGTATCACGAAAGAATGAAATAAATAAAAAATGGTAAACACATTATGATAATAATAACCTAGATAAACTAGACTATTAGTAATATTTCATTTTAATGCTAAGAATGATACAAAGGATTGAGTATACGACCCCAATGTAGATTAACAAAACAAAGTAAATGTCTCCGTATGAGAACTTCGTCATAGGGAACATAAGAGCGATGAGTGTTAAGGTGATGAGCACGAGGGCAATGTAAACCATGTTGATGACGAACCTTCTTGGTTTTGGTTTGAGATGAGATGAGATGAGAGGAAGATGAAGTTTTGAATGAGAGGTAATTTTTTTTGAAAATGGAAGATTTGAAAATGTGGGGATTTGATAAAGTGTGCGACGGGTGGTTTATTTATCGGGAAGGAGAATTTTTTTAGATTTGTGTTTTGTTTTATTATTTGAAAGATATGATGAGAGAAATAAAACACGAGTTTTATTTACCACGACTTTAGAAAAAATAACATGTATGTGAGAAAAGGCTTCCTAATGAAGCTTCATGTAATACATGTATATGCACAAAAGATAATCATATAAATACTTATATAGGCATACTTAATTATCACGCTAATGTCATTTAGAGGTAAGTAGAAAGTCATACCTCTAATGCACTTAGAAATGTCTTTACAAATGACACAACAAATGTCAGTAGACAATTACAGCTCCTTTATGTTTAAGATACCTTCTTAGGGAAGGTATTCTTGTTACCAAGTGATTCCTATGGCTTGGTAGGTATGAAATTTGACTAATCAACATGACAAAGAGGATTAGTGCAATTAAAAGAAAAATAAATAATAAAAAAAATGTTGTCATCTAATCAACATCTAAACAAAGAGTTTTAAAAGACATGGTGTTTGTTTTTATGAAAAACCTTCTTTGTAGTTTTCAATTAACCATGGATCGTATCAAGTTTTTAAAGTACAATATACTTCAAGAAACTTGGTAACGAAGCTATGATACCAATTGTGGAAAACTGGAAGGGGGGTTGAATAGTTTTGCCAATTAAAACTCGTTTTAAACTATTTGGATCGACTTATGTCAATCTATTTGGATGTGTGTTAGATGTTGATAAACTAACATATAGAAGTATAAATATGTAATGAAAAGATAAGAGTAAGGAGCACAAAACCACAATGCAAGTATTTATAGTGGTTCGGCTACAAGGACACCTTCCTTGCCCTACTCCACTCCCCAAGTCACCTACTCGGGAGTTCGTAATCACTACACAACACCGAATCCTTATGGTGGAGAAACCTTTACAACGTTGCCTACTCTTTTTCTGGTACTAGGCTAACCACCGAATTCTTTCACACCAAGGTGAACCACACCTACCACAACGTCGCCTACCCTTTATCCGGTACTAGGCTAAGTACCGAGTTCCATTACAATGGCGGAACTACTACCCAACACTACACCAATTAACTAACCCCAAAGGAGATCTACTCCTTATAATGTCAACAAGGATAACAATATCCTTTGACCCAATACTAATCTATCTTGTACATCGAAACACACCATATCGAATGTACATCTTAGGCACCTTTCACTAATGCCTTTAACTAGATCTTCAAGACACCTTTCACTAATGTCTTGTGACTTGACTTCTAGGCACCCTTCACTAATGCCTACAATACGGATGATCGACACCTTTCACTAATTTCTTCGTCTTGACCCTTGAGACATCTTTCACTAATGTCTTCAACACTACACTTCTTAGAAGAAAGAAAAGAACCATCAACAAGAGGACTTCAGTAGTCTTGATAATGAGGAAGCATGGCAACTCATGGACTTGAGCTTGCTTGACTTCAAAGGTGGTGATTTTGGCTTTAAGAGGAACCTAGAGAATCACACAAAAACAAAACTACAAACATAGATCACTTGGATCTGGGGTTAGAGAGTTTTTAACTCAAGGAGAAAGTATGTGAGAAACGGGTGAGAAATAATGAAGAAATGGCTCACTATTTATAGAGAGAAAATGCCTACTGTTCCCCGGATCCCACAGATCCCTCCCACAAGGGATCCGTCTAGCATAAAGCTAGGGATCCGTGGGACGCTCCTCTTTGCCCATGGGTATTTTGGATATGGGTCATGGGTCATGGGTTATGGGTTGATCCATGGGTCTTTTACTAGATACAATGTATCTTATGAGTGCAATGCACCTAGTCAAATGGGTATGCGTCAATACCATTGGTTATGGATATTATCCATATATGATATAAGCATGATGTCATACAATGGGTTATGGGTCAAGCTCCATGGATATGGGTCATGGACTTTGGGTTGTACCCAACTACATTCAATGTATTTGGTCAATGGGTTATGATACTTATGTTTCTACCCATTTATATTACCCAATATACTACATACTAGTTATGTGTATATTTTACCCAAATATATGTAAACACTAGTTGTTTGTATATATGTAATACTAAATCATAAAATCACTTACACTTGTTTTAGTGTTTTATGTGAGAACGTACGTGTGTTAGAAACTATTAGTTCAAACCATTTACGTATTTTATTTGTTTCGTTAAAATGATTTTACGTTTGTTATCGACAAAACATTAGAAGATCGTACAATATAAATAAACGTTTTTACGCCTTATTTGTATTAACATGTTCTATCAAGGTCTGGTACCATATCTGGGCACCGTGCAGCCAATTCTTAGAACCTTATGTTATAGGTTCTTAAGTCAACTCCCTTTACAACCAAATTAAGAAATTTGTCCTCTAATTTCTTAAGCTCAGTACGGGGACAATACTTCTTTAACATTTTCTATTTGAGTTAAGATCAACAGATCCAGTGAGCCTCTTCAGTACCCATGCTCTGTGTTATGGCATTCCACCATGATTGGGCTTCGTCCAGTAGTGTTCCCGTAGCATAGGTGACTTTACAGTTATCCGAGAAACCGCTTATCATGAACACAGTTACTGAACGTTCGAACCATCGACTTAACTCAGTTATTCCTTCCGTACCTTTTAAATAAGCTGGTTGACATCTCATGAAATCCTTGTAGGTACATTTTCGTGGGGTAATAGTAGTGGTCTCTTCAGTGGACCTATTAATATTGTTGGATCGGGCCACTGGAGCCGCTTAAGTTTCAAGTGCAGCCGCCACACCATCTGCTATCATTTTTCGGATATCTTCCGGAGTCATGGCTGGCGCTGGTGTCTGGGTAGGTAGGGTAGTTTCTCTCCTTGTGCGTGCCATATTTCTATTAATACAACATCAAGAAAGCACAAGTTTAGCTTGTTATGTTAGAACCATGCTGGAATATCTCAAGTAAAGTTGATTCCATATTAGCATCCTTTTGTTTCTATGAAATTCTCAAATATCACCACATGTTCAGTGTGTATGGGGGGAAAATTATTACTCAATATGGGATTGCTAAGGAACAAACTGATGCATCATCTACAAAATCTTGTGTTGGATTAATTTAGTTCTCTATCGAAACACTCAGAAATACATACATATATATATATATATATATATATATATATATATATATATATATATATATATATATATATATATATATATATATATATATATATATATATATATATATATATATATATATATATATATATATATATATATATATATATGTATCATTCACAACAGTTGGAGCTTAATAGCTTTCTCTACATTCATCAAGTTTTTCTTAGGAATGGCTCATCGTAATAATTTCTCATTTATAATCCGGACATGACACATGTAGAATCATTACAACAATATCCATCATCACGACATGTCTGAATACAATTCATAACACACATGAAGATAAGATAACTACCATAGAAGTATAATCAACATCGATATATAGTAAAAGAACCACAACCATAATATAACATTAATAACTTGATTTGTTTAGGTTATATAACAAAACGATAAAAGGTATTTTATTAAGTTACACACGGCAGGCTGAAAGCTACAATACTATACAATGTGTGATCTACGTCTAACTTCCAGGAGTCTACTCCGTGTTTCCACTTCTACTCTCTAGTCTCTGTGTAGTTTCTGTGTCGGTGAGGCGTCTGTGAATTTCCTGGTTTATACTCAAATGGGCAGCCAACATGGCTCCTAAAGCGGTGATTCTCTGACTCTGGATCCTTAATGTGTCCTTGGCTACTCATAGAGTTTTCTCCACTTCCTCTATTCGGAGGTTATATCGGTGTGTTCTTTTCTTCGGATAGACATTCCCCCAAATAATATTCTAAGGTCCTGATCGTACGACTCGTAACGATCAAGTGGTAACTCGTTTAGGTGATTAGAGTGAGTCTCTACTATATTGGTTAGTGAATCCAACTGAGTCTACATTTGTACGACGGTATCAGTAGCTATTGGTGGTGTTTCTGGTGATGGGGAGTTGATTGACTCAAAAAATGGTGAGAGATTTATTTGACCCGAGTTTCCTATGATGGAGTGACTATCCATACATGGTATATCTTTCCATACCGTGTTGTCAATCTGGATTCCTTCCGAACTCTGACTGATCTCGAAGGTACTGGGCATCCGTTCGTCAGAAGATGGGGAACCGGGGTTGCCAGTTGGTATTATGGGTAATATCGGGGGTGTAGGGAGGATTTCTAAACTATGTGCAGGTAGCTATTGTTGGGATTCTAAGTACTGGTCGCGTATCAACGGGTATGAGATATGTGCTTGTCTAGCCTACACATATGGGTCATTTGACAAGGGTGTATATACTTGCACCACTACAAATGATACATCGGAGCAGGAGCTACTTCAACCTCTTCGAAGGGTTCTGTTTTGCTAGTCCAGACTCTTGACATCACTGGAGTCAATGTGGTGTGGGATATTGGAGCCATGGTGGAAGATAGGGTATCCTCAACATCTGCCTCAGATGAAGGAAAGGTATGATCTGGGGAAGACATAGTACTGTAATAACCCAGTTATTAATAAACATAAAGTTATATAATGATATAAACTTTGCTAAAAGATAACTCGGGGTATGGTGTGTGTAATATCTTAAACAAGGTGTTGTAAGTACGTAGGCAAGGAGGGCTCGCGGGGTGCGGTGTAAACTGGTCCGTTTTGAAAAAAACGTAATTATAGTCCAGTGTTAAAAATACACTTGGTTCTCTATAATTTTGGTTCTGATGCCAATCTGTAACACCTCCAAAATTTCATAATCACAGCAGAAGACTAATTTTAGGTGTTACGTGGAGGATCACAATCATAATCATAGAAAACGACTCAAAAGAGACGTTTTAAAAGTCATTATTTATTTAATTTAAAATGCATAATCGTTTCCATTGTTTCGCAAAATAAAAATGACGTTATTGTGGGTGATGATTAATAAATTTTTTTACACCAATAACTCTTGGTCAAAATGCCCACTCCGTGCCTTCAATTCTTGCTTCAGTTACCTGAGATAAACATGCTAAAAGTCAACAAAATTGTTGAGTGAATCCATAGTGTTTGTATTAATAATCATTTGAACACAAGGTGTAATCATTCAAATAAATCAGTTTGTATATTGCCATAAGTCTCATGATCTCAACTTTAACGTGTGTGTTATAATAAGGCTGCCCTCGGTGTAGGAGTTTGCCATTCTCCTAGTATAAATCAAATAGTGTGCATTTGGCTATCAATCTGCTAACACAAGGTTATCTATCCAACTAGCTCAAATGGGTTGTCAATTCCTAATATATCTATTCACAATATTCGCGTTCACTCGCAAGTGACTAAGGTTCATGATAAGAGGGGCTTTGTAAAGGGGGCAACAGAGTGTCTTATGCAATAACTTTTCAGGATAGCATACATAAAAATACTTGTGTTATATTTGTAGCATGTATCTCCCCACGGGTTTGTAAAACATGTAAAATGTGGGACTATGAACTCACCTTTGCTGGGGGTGTATGGGTAAGCAATTATATAATATCAAATCCAACTCGAAAACAGCTCCAACACGCAACCTGGATAATATAGGAAAACTCAGTATGGAGGGTGTGTAGTTGTTTCATGTTTGTATAAAATATTTGAAGTTCAAAAATATTAGTTATGGTATTAATTTGTCCTTCTATGCACTACGCATAGCATATAGGGGCAACGCAAAATTTTATGTGGTCGAGTGTTCTGTCTGTTTGGTGACTTATCATACCTAAGTGTTTTTATTAAATTTGCTCAATGAACCTTCAAGTTTCTAGAAATTCACTTTTCAAACCTTAATAATGAAAATTTATGTTTTCGGTCCTATACTTTGGTAAAGTTACACTTTTAACCCATCTTTTCTTATGTGTCAATTAAATGCAAGGTTTTCTAAAATATTCACCTTTTTCCCTTCCAGTTATCAAAGTGTCAGTTTTGGTACTAGTTTATGAGAATTTGAACATTAAGTCCTTAGACTTCAAATAAGTTACATCTTTGGTAATAAATGATATAATTTCAACTTTTGTTGATAAATTTTATGTAAAACCCTAAAATCGTGAACGCGTTAAAAAGACTATCATACCCCTCGAGTAAAAATCTGAAAAATAAAATCAGCTCGATAATGACGTTAAGTACTTATGATAACCAAAAATAATGGAAGAAAAAAAACTTATAGTAACTCTCAAATGAATATATAGCACATAATAATGTTACATGGACATTTAATAGACAATATAAATTAATTGTACAAGTTAAATATGATAATTTGTTTTGTGATTGCCCATATTCGGTTCCAAAAAAACGCCTAGGCCTTAATTGGATCCTAACTTTACTCATATCACAATAAAATCCCCTCATAACTCATTCAAAATAAACTCACAAGAAACCCTATTTCACCCAAAAGAAAGTGACGGCAAAGTGGTTTTCTTCTCCATAAAATTATGTCGCCAAGTAGTTGGTCCAAAGGAGGTTGTGCGAGCTTTGTTTAGGCTGGAATCACGTGTTGTTACGAGTGTTGTTTGGCCTTGGTATCGTGGGTTAAACTGTTGCTGCTGTCGTGAGGTTTGGAGCACGAATAGGAGGGTGGGTCTGCTTGTTTTGATCCCGTATTCTTCCTCGTTGTTTCACGTTTCAAGGTAATGATATCAGCCTTCATCTCTTCTTTTTCCTTCGCGATTCTGGTCATGTGTATGTCTAGGAATGTGTGTGTTTCGTACCAAATAATCATGTCTCATAGAATGATAAAACATAACCAAGTAATCAAGTAAGAGAGCACATGAAATCATGCATCAAATCACATATATGTCGAGTGAAATTTGTACATGGGATGTTGTCTTGTTTTGAATCTGCTTGTGGACTTTTTGTCATGCTTGGCTCCTTGTTATTACGGCTAAATGAAACTAAATTGTGTGGATTAATAGTATATATCGAATAAGAAAAAAAGGGCCATGTATGTTGACGCATAAATCTGAATTGGAGCCTAGCTGTACATGCATGTATACGTCCCATATAATAACATATGAATATCATATGAAGATGATTTTATAATTCAAAGCATATGTAATCTGTTATAACTCTTTTGGCCCTACATTCCACAAGCACATGCATATTGGTTTATTTCGGTTTTACACTAAAACGAGGCCTAGGTGGCATGAGTTGTATATTACTTAAACTCATAGTTGGAACACATGATATAACTAAAGAAAGAGGCCATGCTTTTCGACTAAATCTCTACATAAATGTAAGTTTTGTCACTTGTAAGGGGCGCACAAAAACTGATTTGGGTAGGGTCGTTGTCTCGGCATCATAAGGATTTACACAAAAGGATTGTATAACATGTACTAGTCAATTTATAATGGCTCATAACGTAATGGTATATGTAAAAGCTAGACTAAATTGTGTAGATATACACATGATTCATAAACTAAAGGTTAAATTAATTATCGAAACTAAGAGGTTTGATTTGTAAATATAAAAACTAAAAAGGGGGTAGATGAGTAAAATGGGTAAATATGGTATAATTGCACTTTAGACCCTACACTTGTGTTATTTGACATAAATGATCCTTAAAGTATAATAATACTCATTTAACCTAATATGTCTTAAAGTGCATCATAAATGGCTAAACTTACTAAATACGAAAACTTGCTAATTATGGTAAGTTGCTAATTATGGAAACCTGCCTAAAACAAAAAGTTACTTAAAATGGAAAGATTGCTAAAAGTGGAAACCTGCTAAAAATAGAAAGCCGTCTAAAATGAGTAACCTGATTCTTAATAAGCGTTAGCTAATCCATTTAGGTTCCGAGCAGCGGGATTGATTCGTCTCGTGACTTTACTCTCATATTTTGCTTGCTTCGAATAAGGTATAGATATTATATCCCTTCTCAGTAGGGATTTCTCATGATCTCTTTGCATCTCTGATCTCTTGCCCCTTTGCTCTGATATTGAACCTCTGATATTGAACCATTGTTATTGACCCCCTCTGTTACTAAACCTTTGATATTGAACCTCTGTTACTGATCCTTTGATATTGGACATTGATATTGGACTATTGTTATGAACCTCTGAATTATGACCTGCTGATATTGAACTATTGTTATGAACCTTTTGCTTTGACCTGTCAGTTTGATACCCGAGCCATTAACTAGGCATGGGGGTTCCATGTCCGTGTCATTGATGCACCAATGGCATGACTCTAGTGTGGTTGAGTGATGTTCCACACTGTCCCTATACTGTATTGATTATGCGCGCGTCATTGTTATTGTTATGGCCATTATTGT
Organism: Chrysanthemum seticuspe; assembly: GCA_019973895.1. Lineage (NCBI taxonomy): Eukaryota > Viridiplantae > Streptophyta > Magnoliopsida > Asterales > Asteraceae > Chrysanthemum > Chrysanthemum seticuspe. The sequence goes on from BPTQ01000004.1 coordinate 110,143,371, forward strand.
TCTGCAAGGGCGTATAGATGCATCCTAGATTTGTACTGTACTGTTACTATTATATATACTGTATTGATGATGTGGTGCGTGTGTGCAATACACCCCCTCACATATTGGGAGTTGATCACTCCACTGGCTACTTGAGGTATCCCCTCCTACTGTATTGGTATTCTGAGGTCACCCCTCCGAATACATTGGTTACTATTGGATATTGGATTGCTATTGCTACTATTGATTGTATTGTATTGTATTTTATTGTATTGTTGGCTCGTGGTGGATTACTGACCCTTTCCATTGTTTCCATTTCCCTACTCTATATTGTCACTTTTCATTCATTGCTTATTATACTTATCTTGACTTCAGTTCCTCATGATTGCTATTGTATTGTTATATCTGTTCACTGGGCTTTTTAAGCTCAGCCGCATTTCTTTTCCTGCGGCAGGTACATAAGCTAGGAGCTGGGGATTGTTTGGGTTGAGAGATGAGCTGATATAGAGACCATGCCTAGTCATCTTAGACTTCAATATGTTCTGATTTTATTAGACTTGGTTATCATGTTTCTATTTTGGAGTTTTCTTTCTTGAATTTATGTATTGTTTAAGTCTTGTTGACTTGAATTTTCTTGATTTATTTAATTAAGACTTTCGCTGTTTAACTTATATCCATTGTGAATGCTTGGATAAGTCACCATACTGTGATACTTATACCCTTATCGGGTTGGGGTGTTACAATTATGGTATCAGAGCCCAGGTTTACGACTTGTAGTCAGGACCTGTGACATATGGACCCTAGGATTTGACCCGTAGAGCTTAGGTTTGACTGGTGAGGACTTGGTAGACATTAGGCTTCCGTTTGTTTCTATCTTTTCCGATTCTTTTGATTTTCATCCAGGTTTGACTTCGATGTTCTTTCGTCTTCACTGATTCAACCTTCTTCTTTTCGCGTTTTGTTATTCTATCTTCGCGCATTCCTTTATTGATCATTTAGGTGGAGACTACTCGTGGAATCAAAAGTGGTGGTACCGACCCTGTGTTGCTGCCACAGTTTCTGAGCTGGAGAGGGTCGTGAAGCATAAGCCGCACCCGAATGCAATGCTGCTGGAGACATCAAGATGCTGCTGGAGGGAGCTGGATGAATCAATCAGAGGCGCAAGACGAAGACGAGATTCAACTGGTGGACACTTGGAAGACGTTTGAGCAGAAGAAGTATGACCGGCGTACTTTAGTCATGCGGTGAAACTACTGCTAAGATTCGGGCATATTGTAGTCAACAGTCCAACCGTTGAGATGCTGAGGAGATTCATCTGTTTCATATGATTGGGCGCGTTTGGATGATGGAGTCATATGGCTTGATTCTTCGGTGTTACTACGACCTCGCGTTGTGTTTTAAACCCCTTGAATAAATTATGTTCTCTTTGAATGATCTCCGTTCTATATAAATTTTGTGTATGTCGGATGATGGTTTTATTTGGAAGATTCGACGAACTGTGGAGGATATGGTGTTATTCCAACATGTTTTAGTTCGATGGTACTGGCTATGTTCCATTACGTTCATTGTATGTGTTGTTTCTATGATTTCGAATCCGTTAGTGATGATTGTGTCGGATCAAACCTAAGATGTAGAATGGACCGTTAGGTGGTTGATAAGATGATTTTCACGACTTGAGATAAAGTATGGTCATCATGAAGGTACACTCATATGATGCAGGTATTATGACGCTTGGACAACGTGATAATACTTACATCATATGACGTACCCTCATTGTGACCATAGGATGTCTCGAGAAGTGCCTTAGAAGCTTAGAAGTTTGCACCTGATTTAGTTTGACTACGTTTAGCAAGACCTTGGGATCATTCTTCTTATACGTTTAATCTACCTTCATCTTTATGCGGATTTATACGTTGAATTCTCGGTACGTGTTCATCTCTGAAAAAGTTCTACCGTTTGATTTTTGTTACCCTCAGTTGTGTAATCTGGTACATCTTCGTTTGTTTCTTTCGTCTCCCTTTCAATTTTTGAGAACGAAAATTTTTTTAGAGGGGAAGAGTTTTAAAACCCTAAAATCGTGAACGCGTTAAAAAGATTATCATACCCCTCGAGTAAAAATCCAAAAAATAAAATCAGCTCGATAATGACGTTAAGTACATATGATAACCAAAAATAATGGAAGAAATAAAACTTATAGTAACTCTCAAATGAATATATAGCACATAATAATGTTACATGGACCTTTAATAGACAATATAAATTAATTGTACAAGTTAAATTGGAAAGTAAGTTAAATATGATAATTTGTTTTGTGATTGCCCCATATTCGGTTCCAAAAAAATTCCTAGGCCTTAATTGTCTACTAACTTTACTCATATCACAATAAAATCCCCTCATAACTCATTCAAAATAAACTCACAAGAAACTCTATTTCACCCAAAAGAAAGTGACGAAAAAGTGGTTTTCTTCTCCATAAAATTCTATCGCCAAGTAGCTGGTCCAAAGGAGGTTGTACGAGCTTTGTTTGGCTAGAATCACGTGTTGTTACGAGTGTTGTTTGGCATTGGTATCGTGGGTTAAACTGCTGCTACTGTCGTGAGGTTTCGAGCACAAATAGGAGGGTGGGTCTGCTTGTTTTGATCCCGTATTCTTCCTCGTTGTTTCACGTTTCAAGGTAATCATATCAGCCTTCGTCTCGTCTTTTTCCTTCGCGAATCTGGTCATGTATATGTCCAGGCATGCGTGTGTTTCGTACCAAATAATCATGTCTCATAAAATGATAAAACATAACCAAGTAATCAAGTAAGAGAGCACATGAAATCATGCATCAAATCACATATATGTCGACTGAAATATGTACATGGGATGTTGTCTTGTTTTGAATCTGCTTTTGGACTTTTTGTCATGCTTGGCTCCTTGTTATTACGGCTAAATGAAACTAAATTGTGTGGATTAATAGTATATATCGAATAAGAAAAATAAGGGCCATGTATGTTGACGCATAAATCTGAATTGGGGCCTAGCTTTACATGCATGTATACGTCCCATATAATAACATATGAATATCATATGAAGATAATTTTATAATTCAAAGCATATGTAATCTGTTATAACTCTTTTGGCTCTACATTCCACGAGCACATGCATATTGGTTTATTTCGGTTTTACGCTAAAACGAGGCCTAGGTGGCATGAGTTGTATATTACTTAAACTCATAGTTAGAACACATGATATAACTAAAGAAAGAGGCCATGCTTTTCGACTAAATCTCCACATAAATGTAAGTTTTGTCACTTGTAAGGGGCGCACAAAAACTGATTTGGGTAGGGTCGTTGTCTCGGCATCATATGGATTTACACAAAAGGATTATATAACATGTACTAGTCAATTTATAATGGCTCATAACGTAATGGTATATGTAAAAGCTAGACTAAATTGTGTAGATATACACATGATTCATAAACTAAAGGTTAAATTAATTATCGAAACTAAGAGGTTTGATTTGTAAATATAAAAACTAAAAAGGGGGTAGATGAGTAAAATGGATAAATATGGTAAAATTGCACTTTAGACCCTATACTTGTGTTATTTGACATAAATGATCCTTAAAGTATAATAATACTCATTTAACCTAATATGTCTTAAAGTGCATCATAAATGGCTAAACTTACTAAATACGGAAACTTGCTAGTTATGGTAAGTTACTAATTATGGAAACCTGCCTAAAATAAAGTTACTTAAAATGGAAAGATTGCTAAAAGTGGAAACCTGCTAAAAATGGAAAGCCGTCTAAAATGAGTAATCTGATTCTTAATAAGCGTTATCTAATCCATTTAGGTTCCGAGCAGTGGGATTGATTCGTCTCGTGACTTTACTCTCATATTTTGCTTGCTTCGAATAAGGTACAGATATTCTATCCCTTCTCAGTAAGGATTTCTCATGATCTCTTTGCATCTCTGATCTCTTGCCCCTTTGCTCTGATATTGAACCTCTGATATTGAACCATTGTTATTGACCCCTCTGTTACTGGACCTTTGATATTGAACCTCTGTTACTGAACCTTTGATATTGGACATTGATATTGGACTATTGTTATGAACCTCTGAATTGGGACCTACTGATATTGAACCTTTGATTATGATGACTGATATATATATTGCTACACTGTGGACCTTTTGCTTTGACCTGTGAGTTTTATACCCGAGCCATTAACTAGGCATGGGGGTTCCATGTCCGTGTCATTGATGCACCAATGGCATGACTCTAGTGTGGTTGAGTGATGTTCCACACCGTCCCTATACTGTATTGATTATGCGCGCTTCATTGTTATTGTTATGGTCATTATTATTCTGTAGGGGCGTATGGATGCATCCTAGATTTGTACTGTATTGTTACTGTTATATATATTGTATTGGTGATGTAGTGTGTGTGTGAAATACACCCCCTCACATATTGGGAGCTGATCACTCCACTGGCTACTTGAGGTCTCCCCTCCTACTTTATTGGTATTCCGAGGTCACCCCTCCGAATACATTGGTAACTATTGGATATTGGACTGCTATTGCTACTATTGATTGTATTGTATTGTTGGCTCGTGGTGGTATAACTGACCCTTTCCATTGTTTCCATTTCCCTACTCTATATTTTCACTTTTCATTCATTGCTTATTATACTTATCTTGACTTCAGTTCCTCAAGATTGCTATTGTATTGTTATATCTGTTCACTGAGCTTTTTAAGCTCAACCGCATTTCTTTACCTACGGCAGGTACATAAGCTAGGAGCTGGGGATTGTTTGGGTTGAGAGATGAGTTGATATAGAGATCATGCCTAGTCATCTTAGACTTTAATATGTTCTGATTTTATTAGACTTGGTTATCATGTTTCTATTTTGGAGTTTTCTTTCTTGAATTTATGTATTGTTTAAATCTTGTTGACTTGAATTTTCTTGATTTATTTAATTAAGACTTTCGCTGTTTAACTTATGTCCGTTGTGAGTGCTTTGATAAGTCACCATACTATGATACTTCTACCCTTATCGGGTTGGGGTATTACTATTATGGTATCAGAGCCCAGGTTTACGACTTGTAGTCAGGACCTGTGACATATGGACCCTAGGATTTGACCCGTAGAGCTTAGGTTTGACTGGTGAGGACTTGGGTAGACATTAGGCTTCTGTTTGTTTCTATCTTTTCCGATTCTTTTGATTTTCGTCCAGGTTTGACTTCGATGTTCTTTCGTCTTCGCTGATTCAACCTTCGTCTTTTCGCGTTTTGTTATTCTATCTTCGCGCATTCCTTTATAGATCTTTTAGGTGGAGACTACTCGTGGAGTCGAAAGTGGTGGTACCGACCATGTGTTGCTGCCACGGTTTCTGAGCTGGAGAGGGTCATGAAGCATAAGCCGCACCCGACTGCAATGCTGCTGGAGACATCAAGATGCTGCTGGAGGGAGCTGGATGAATCAAAAAGAGGCGCAAGACGGAGACGAGATTCAACTGGTGGACACTTGGAAGACGTATGAGCAGAAGAAGTATGACCGGCGTACTTTAGTCATGCGGTGAAACTACTGTTAAGATTCGGGCATATTGTGGTCAACAGTCCAACCGTTGAGATGCTGAGGAGATTCATCTGCTTCATATGATTGGGCGCGTTTAGATGATGGAGTCATATGGCTTGATTCTTCGGTGTTACTACGACCTCGCGTTGTGTTTTAAACCCCTTGAATAAATTATGTTCTCTTTGAATGATCTCCGTTCTGTATAAATTCTGTGTATGTCGGATGATGGTTTTATTTGGAAGATTCGACGAACTGTGGAGGATCTGGTGTTATTCCAACATGTTTTAGTTCGATGGTACTGCCTATGTTCCGTTACGTTCATTGTATGTGTTAGTGATGATTGTGTCGAATCAAACCTAAGATGTAGAATGGACCGTTAGGTGGTTGAAAGGATGATTTTCACGACTTGAGATAAAGTATTGTCATCATGAAGGTACACTCATATGATGCTGGTATTATGACGCTTGGCCAACGTGATAATACTTACATCATATGACGTACCCTCATTGTGACCATAGGATGTCTCGAGAAGTGCCTTAGAAGCTTAGAAGTTTGCACCTGATTTAGTTTGACTACGTTTTGCAAGACCTTGGGATCCTTCTTCTTATACATTTAATCTACCTTCATCTTTATGCAGATTTATACGTTGAATTTTCGGCACGTGTTCATCTCTGAAAAAGTTCTACCGTTTGATTTCTGTTACCCTCAGTTGTGTAATCTAGTACATCTTCGTTTGTTTCTTTCGTCTCCCTTTCAATTTTCGAGGACGAAAATTTTTTTTAGAGGGGAAGAGTTGTAAAACCCTAAAATCGTGAACGCGTTAAAAAGACTATCATACCCCTCGAGTAAAAATCCAAAAAATAAAATCAGCTCGATAATGATGTTAAGTACTTATGATAAAATAATGGAAGAAATAAAACTTATAGTAACTCTCAAATGAATATATAGCACATAATAATGTTACATGGACCTTTAATAGACAATATAAATTAATTGTACAAGTTAAATTGGAAAGTAAGTTAAATATGATAATTTGTTTTGTGATTGCCCCATATTCGGTTCCAAAAAACCGCCTAGGCCTCAACTGGCTCCTAACTTTACTCATATCACAATAAAATCCCCTCATAACTTATTCAAAATAAACTCACAAGAAACCCTATTTCACCCAAAAGAAAGTGACGGCAAAGTGGTTTTCTTCTCCATAAAATTTTTTCGCCAAGTAGCTGGTCTAAAGGAGGTTGTACGAGCTTTGTTTAGGCTGGAATCATGTGTTGTTACGAGTGTTGTTTGGCCTTGGTATCGTGGGTTAAACTGCTACTGCTGTCGTGAGGTTTGGAGCACGAATAGGAGGGTGGGTCTGCTAGTTTTGATCCCGTATTCTTCCTCGTTGTTTCATGTTTCAAGGTAATCATATCAGCCTTCGTCTCGTCTTTTTCCTTCGCGAATCTGGTCATGTGTATGACCAGGCATGCGTGTGTTTCGTACCAAATAATCATGTCTCATATAATGATAAAACATAGCCAGGTAATCAAGTAAGAGTGCACATGAAATCATGCATCAAATCACATATATGTCGACTGAAATATGTACATGGGATGTTGTCTTGTTTTGAATCTGCTTGTGGACTTTTTTTCATGCTTGGCTCCTTGTTATTACGGCTAAATGAAACTAAATTGTGTGGATTAATAGTCTATATCTAATTAGAAAAAAAGGGCCATGTATGTTGACGCATAAATCTGAATTAGGGCCTAGCTGTACATGCATGTATACGTCCCATATAATAACATATGAATATCATATGAAGATGATTTTATAATTCAAAGCATATGTAATCTGTTATAACTCTTATGGCCCTACATTCCACGAGCACATGCATATTGGTTTATTTTGGTTTTACACTAAAACGAGGCCTAGGTGGCATGAGTTGTATATTACTTAAACTCATAGTTGGAACACATGATATAACTAAAGAAAGAGGCCATGCCTTTCGACCAAATCTCTGTTAGGAATTAGAAAATTCCAGTATTGAAGAGTCGGTCACCCCAACTATTATCTAGCCTAAGTTAGCTCGTAGATTTGTCGTTAGTTACGTTATTTAGGAGTTTATTAGTTAGTTTGCAGCATAGTTTAGTTTAGTGCAACACCGTGGAGGAAGGACGGGTCTTTACCCACTGTATCCCTGATCCACAGGCCGTCAGGAGGTCGTTTGGTCTGTAACCTATAAATACCCTCTACCTTGCAAGGTAGAGGGTTGGATGTTCTTTGGTAATCTAATATTCTACAAGTTTCTCTTACTAGAATATCCCACTTTCTCTCTCTCTAAAATCATCTATATGCTCAATGTGTTAAAGTTATGATATGTAAGTGAAATCCAATATCCTACAATTGGTATCAAGAGCCATGGTTAGATCATATCTTGCACATCTTTGGATTTCTAGTGGTTTTTAGGTGGTTTTTGAGTTTGAAAAAGTTTAGTGGTTTGTGCATCATTTGGTTGATTTCTTGTGTTAAAGTTCGGATTTTGTTAGTACTTTTATGTTTAGAATCATCAAGTGTTTAGGTTTTCATTTGGTAAGCTTGAATCATCTTGGTTGGGTTATTTTTGGATTGAAAAGTGATGTTTATGTGGTTTTTTCTTGCTAGCGACTTGACATACGGACTTCATTCTTCGTAGCGACTTGCTTTGCAATTTTGTAGCGAGTTACAGCTTTGGAGCTAGCGACTTAGATCTAGCGACTAATAGTACAAGTAGTGGACTTTCCACTACGGGTAGCGACTTGGTGGTAGCGACTTGGTCTGTAGCGAGTTGCTCTTTAGCGACTTGAATCTTTAGCGACTTGATTAGCGAATTGCTGCCAAAATTTTGCTAGCGACTTAATGCTTAGCGAGTTACTACTTAGCGACTTGCAATTGTTTAGCGACTTGGTGGTATAGCGAATTAGGTGTTAGCGACTAGAGGATTAGCGACTTGTACTTAGCGACTTGGATGTTGATTTAACAACTTGGGATTATTGATATTTAGTTGCTAGCGAGTTGGTTCCAAATCTCTAGCGACTTGGGGAGTAATTCAAAATAACACAATGTCAGTCATCACGGATCCTTTAATCACCAAAGTACTTGCTCTCTATGACTCAGCATAGAATAGTGAAACATAATGCTTACCTGAATGCCTTACATTTAATGATTCAGCATCGATTAATCAGAACAACTCAAATAAGTCACTCTTAATGTCTGCAAATGATGCTAAGAATATGGAATGCACCAGTGAGCCCTTTCAACATCTCAGTCAGCTTCTCAAACTACTCTTATCTACAACCATGGATCGAACAAGTTGTGCCATCCTTCGTCAGGATTTTCCCACTTTGACAAGAACTGTTTTACTTAACTTAGAACGACTGAGGTTTCAAATTACCAAAGAAAAGTTCTCAACTGATGAGTCTCATGCCACTCTTCAAACTATCTTCAATCAATTTCAGCCACTTATCCGGGAAGAATATTCCTCAGATTTTGATGATATCATGACTGGAATATCATTTAAAAAACATACGGGAATGGAAATTCATAAGTTCAGAAACTCATTTATTCAACTTATGGGTAATATGGAAACATACATCAAGGAAGCTGCAAAAGAGAATAACAAGCTGAATGCATTGAATGAGTACCAAGAGACACCATGGAGCAATTGTGACAAGTCATGCAACATTCCAGTTGAACCAGTGAATGACACTGATTGCAGATTCTCAGTTGTAATGAAAAAGGATGAAGACAACAGCACTGATCTCAAATACTCAGAGTCAGAAAAGGTATCTTTCGATAAGGTACACTTAACTGATCACATAAATTCTCATGAAAAGGTACCTGACTCTTACTCTGAACTGAACATCGTAAAATCGATCTTGGTTGTGCCTGAATCTAATGCAAATAACATGTCTGAAAAAAGGGTATATGATGAGCTTTCAAACAAGTTTTCAATTCTTGAAAAGCATTGTATCTCACTGCAAATTGAAATACAACAAAAGGAAGAAATGTTTTATGCAAAAAAACCTTGTACTAATCAGGAACATCCAGAATTTCGAGAATTTTTTGAAATTAATCAGTTAAAATCCCAGATTCAGGACAAAGATTCGACCATTAGCAATCTGAAATTACTTCTTTCAGAAGTCCGGAAATATGACTGTCATGAGATGTGTGATACACTAGAATCTAGAAATTCTGAACTAGCTCTATGTGTGTCCAACCTACTAAGAGAAAATGAGCATTTAAGAAAGAACCTTGAGGAAACAAACTCTAAGTTAGTCACTCAATCTAACCTCTTGATGAAAGACATTGATGACCTCAAAGCCCAAATTCAGGATAAGAGCTTCAATATTGTTTCCGTAAAAAATGAGCTTAGGAAGTCTGTTGGAAATAGGATGAACACTAAGTTTGCAAAACCTTCAACTTTGGGAGAGTCAAATGTTCAGAACCACTCGAAACGAACGGTTATTAAACAACCTAATGCCTTTAGGTCTGAAAGAGTTAAACCATTGAAATCTAAGCTTACATCCCAAGTTGATAATATGTCGGTTTTGTCAAAACCAATCACTTCATTGCCTAGTTCAGATATGATGAATCTCAAACCTCGGACTTATGCTCAATACTCCCAGATCAGAAATGCAATAAGTATAACTAGCACTCATGCAAAACATCATTTGACTGATCAATCCCCTAAGATATACTCTAATCACAAAAGGACAAATAGTCAAAACAAGGCTGTGCACCCATTTAGCTCAACTAACAGTGGTTTCAAATGGATTCCCACTGGCAGATTTTTTAACTTACATTCCTAGATCATGCCTCAAGTGGATTCCCACAGGAAAACTCTTCAAGAATGTAGAACCTTATAGGATCCCCATTAATGATACGTCTGTGGTATACAGTGATGCATCCAAATGTGAGATTAAACATGTCACTAACCTTTCTATGTGCAATTCTACATGTGCTTCCAGTACAATGTGCTCTCAGTCTTTTTCAGGTACAATGCTCAACTCAATCAGGAACTTCATGACTTGGTTCCCTTCAGATATGAACATAGCTCATTCAGGAGCTATAGCTTGCCAGAGTTGATGTACTTCTTACTTTGACTCCTATTCATCTTGAATCAGGACTCGCTCTTTTATATATCTGTGTATAAATCAAGTTTTTAAAAAAAAAAAAAAAAAAAATTATGTCATTTCTTTAAATTCAAAATTTTATCATTTTCCTCAATCTAATAAAGTATATATTCCTTGTTATCGATAACATCTACGGTCCTAGAAATGTCATTCAATAATGGCACGGGATCATAGATGAAGTTCGAACAAATGATATATTCTTGTTTTATAATGGGATTGGTTAATATCAATCAATGGTCTTTGATGACATTGATTGAGGGGGAGATTTTGTATTAGTTTTATATGCCATTGGCTTCTGTGCTGGTTATGATGTTTGCTCATTTGTAAGTTGTGGTTGTGTCTTGCTTGTGTGACTAACTGTTATGCCCTTGTAACTATCTGGTTATGGTGTTTCTCTCAGTTATAGGTTGTGGTCATATCTTGCTCATGTGATTATCCTTGTGTACCCATGTATTGAGTGCCTTGCATTAAATGCTTTTATTTGATTAAATGTTTATTTGATTCATGGTTATCATTGTCATTATCTATGCTAGAGTCTTAGTTTAAAATCCTTTTTTTCAATTTACCACTCTTGCCTCTAAACCACAGGGATCGAATGTGTCAAATAGCCAAAATAGTTTTTACACTAGCGACTTACCACACTTCATTTTAAAACCACAGGGACCGAATGTGTCAAATTGCCAAAGATCAAACCTATACCCCTAGCGACTTACCATATCTTCTCAAATAAGTTTTTTTCTTTTCTCTCGTTTTTTTTCTCGTCAAGTTAATTTGTTCATTATAGCGACTTAAAGTGGTACGTCTTGAATTTCTCCTTGTTTTGTTCTATCTTATGCGTTTGTGTCTAGTTTCTAACTTGTCTTTTTAACCAGATCCCCTCGTGCTCGTGATTTGTGACTTTGATTCCCACCTAGGTTCGATTTATCATGAAATCGTATGTTGTTGTTACTATGATGTTGAAAGTGTACAAATTGTTTGGAATATCTTATCTTGATTGCTCGTTAATTTGTTTACATGAACTGGTGGTGACTGATTAGTGGTTTGGGTCGTCTGTTTTTTTTAGTAGTGTTCTTGATGGCGACTTAATCTTGTTCTTGGTAGCGACTTAGCTTGAATGTTCTTCGTGGCGAGTTAGCACTCAGCTTAGCGACTAAGTGGCTGTGGCGAATTAGTTTATTATATTGTGGCGACTTGGGTAGCGACTTAGTTATCAGCGACTTGTCTTTACAAGTTAGCGAATTAGTAACATTAGCGACTTAGTTAACAAAGTTGTAGCGACTTGGTTTTGTCACTGTTCATGGCGACTTGTCTTTACAAGTTAGCGAATTAGTAACATTAGCGACTTAGTTAACAGTTTGGTAGCGACTTGGTTTTGTTACTGTTCATGGCGACTTGTCCTAACTAGTTAGCGAATTAGCATATATAGCGACTTAAAGAGCCAAACTATTAGCGACTTGTTTGTGGTACTAGTGATGGCGACTTGTCTTTACAAGTTGGCAACATTGTTCACTTTCATGTTGCGAATCAGTCCTTTTTAACAGCTTGTCTATCTATAACTTTAGACATGTTTGGTGGACTTTTTAGGGTCTAGGGTTATTAAAATGTTTAAAGATTAATTGCTAAAGTTGATCTCATTCTCACAATACTTAGGATCTCCTGATTCAACTTGTTGAGTCAACATACTCTATGTAATCTGCTATGACATTTCTGTTTAGGCAAACGGTACTTGGTTTCTCTCACGACTACCAAATGTTACTTTTTGCCTCATGCATATTTGTTATATCACTTCTACATTTGTATCTTGGCTTATGACATGATCCCCTTGCAATGCACTCTTTAACCTTTTAATCCCTTATCAACTCGTCAAGTGATAATTTTTCTAAAGGACTCTACTTCATTGAAATATATCACTTATGCCACTGAATCATTCTCTATATGTGTTTTGGGGACTCCTTCTGAGTTACTAGTACTATATGTCTATGTCATAAGGGTGCTCTCAATGTTGTCTCACTTATCATCTATTATCTAACTCGTTCCCAATCATTACTGTTGATTGTATGTTTACTCAGATCATCAATGGCAAGTTCAAACCCTGAAAAGAGCGTTACCCCGTCGGCATCATCCAAAGTTCTCTCAGACGAAGAAATCCTTCCCAAGAGTCAATGGGCTGATATTGGAAAAAGTAACTGTTATGTGGACCTACAAAAGCTACAACAAAATCCGATACTCAAAGTGTCTATTGACATCCTTAAGAACTCAAACTTCTTCGGTGCTATTACCAAGCAATGCTCGATTCCCACCATTTACATTCAACAATTCTGGAACACCATTCAATGGGACAAAATCACTGCTCAATATTCTTGCAAACTGGATGACAGGGAGTTCACGATTGATTCTGCTATTCTGAGCAAGGCTCTTGAAATCACCCCATGTACCCCTAACCTTCGTTCTGAATCTCCACCTGGTGCTGACGATCTGATTGCCTTTCTAATTGGGTTGGGTTATCAGAACAGCATTTTAAGGGCATCCGACATCATCACTGGACACATGTATCAACCATGGAGAGCTATTACAACTATTCTCAACTTGTGCTTATCTAGCAAAACATCAGGATTCGATAAAGTGAGAATTCCCATCTTGCAAATTCTATGGGGCATTGTCAATAGGGTTGATGTGAATGTCTCGGATCGTATTTGGGAAGAATTTTCCTTATCAATGAACACATTCATATCTGATAGAACAAATTTTCAGAACAAAGCTCAAGGCCGAAAGAAACAGAACAAGCTTGTGATTCCCAGCATCCGATTTTCAAAGCTTGTTATCCAGTTCTTGCAACAAAATCACAACTTCAATCCTAGGAATGAATCAACTCTACATAAAGCAGAAGATGAATTTGTTTTAGGAAACCTGAAATATGTTCCTAGAGGTATGGATAATGAAATCTTTGGATTGCCAATTCCTGATATTCTACTCACTGAAGATATCAAGAAGAAGGACTACTTCAAACAATACAAGAAAAGAGCTACCAGTTCCTCTGCTAATGTCACACCCTCTTCTCCACAACCCAATGCTCCCAAGACCACTTCTGCCTCACAAGCATCCTATGCCTCTCTTCCTAAAAAGAGACTTGAAAGGTCACAACATTCAGACACCGCATCCAAGAAGCAGAAAGTAAAAAGGAAGAAAGTGGAAAAGGAATTGGGTGAAAATACTGAGGTATCAAAGAATATTACAAGGTTAACTGATGAAGATGATACAGATCTACAACTTGGAATTCAGCAAAGCCTAGAAAGTCTGAATGTGAAAGCTCCAGTAGGTGGAGTTGTGTTAAGAGAACCTGATCATCTGCCACAACAAACAACCCCAATAACACAAGACAAAGGAAAAGGGGTTGCTAATGTTGAAACTGAACAAGCCGCTCACATGCTTTTAACGATCTCATCGTCTCCATCAAGCACCACCAATCAATACAAGCTGAAGAAAAGAACATAATCATCTCATGCTAAAGAAAAATCTGGAGTGGAGAAAGTGCCAGAAACAGTTAAAGAAACTCTCACACTTAGTGAGACTCAATCTGGCCAGAATGTTGACGATCTGTTGCAAAAAGGCTCGCAGGAGAATCTTGAGACAAGATCTGATGAGACCTTGCAGATGGATGAACCAAATCTGTCTACTAATTCTCTATCCTCACTTAAGGATCTCGATACAGATTTCACTTTCGGAAATCAATACTTAAATGACAAACCCTTAGATACTGCACAATCCATGTATACGGTCAACATTCAGCAAGATACATCAACCATTCCTCCGATGTCAGCATCATCACTATCTACTGCACTTCCACCTCCCATACCTACTCAATCAACTGTTCAAACACCACCGACATCGTCGCCAACACCTGAACCTGTCATTACAGTTGCTGATGTGGATGCTCCACCAGCTTCACCACCACAGATCCTTACCTCTGATCAACTACTAGACAAAGCTGTAAAAAGGATAGAAGCTCTTGAAAGGCAAGTTCCTAAATCTGTTGATTCCCTTGTAGATCGTGTCTATAGATTGGAGTACCTCAACTTCAATGAAGGGGTTGCTGCCGCCATTGAAGGGGAAGTCAAGGATGCTGTGGAATGGGCAATGGAGGCTCCACTTCTTAGATGATTCAAGGACCTACCTATCACCGATATGAGAGCAGCTCTGTGTGAAAAGATGTATGAAGCTGAAGAGGACAAGCATGAGGTTCACAAGAAACTCTATGAGGCACTTGAAGAATCCATTAAGTTCGACAATTATGAGCAGTATATGATTGACATCAAGGAAAAGGAAGCTAAAAGGAAAAGGAGAGCTATTGTGTTGGAAACATTGAAGAAAGACCGTAAAGATCCTCCTCCACCTCCACCACCAACGGGGGGCACTGGAACTTCTGGAGCTGGTGAACCCTCGATGACAACCAACACACCTCCACCACAACCACCATCATCACTGCCAAAACCTTCCAATCAATCAAGTCCTACAAGTAAACAAGGCACTCATAAGAAATCTGCTGCTTGGACGACGGTTGATTCAAGGTTCACATCCACACCCACCTCCTTTCCTGATGCTCAAATGGTTCACGAAGAGTCGCATGTCATGACAGAGTCAGAATCTGATGAAGATGATGCTTCAACTAAGCATATTCCTAAGCCATCAGAAGAAGATTAGTTTGATGATTACCTGGCAGGTAAACGCCCCAGCACATCCAGAGTTGCACCGTCAAGGCACACAATTCAAAGTTGTATCGTTGAAGATAGACCTCCTTCTCCAGAACCTACATGGTCCATCCCTGAGTCCGACTCAATGATACCCGACAACAATTGGGTATCTACTATCACCAGCAATTATGAAGAACCTGCTGAAGACTCTCTTCTTCACTTTACTGGTGATATGGGAAGCTTCATTAAATGGTTTTGTAAACAGAAGAGTATCTCATCCTTAACTCCAAGAGATCTTGAAGGACCTGCTTATGAAATTGTTAAGGTCTTCCATTCAGATGCCAATCAACTTCAATACCAAATGGAAGAATGCCATAAGATGCTCAATGATTAAGTCAGTGAGCAAATTAGCCGCTTCAATGTTCACAAATCTCTTCCTCTTGGTGGTGAACCTGGTCAGATGACCATTCAGGCTGAATTCTTCTTCAACCATGACTTGGACTATCTTTGTGGTCACTCTGCTGAAAGAAGACATGCACTATCAATATCCAAGATGAAAGCTGCTACCTACTCTGATCAGGGGCTTGAACAGATGGTTCCTGATCGTTTCTGGGTCAATGAAGAACTTAAGTATGACATTGCAGCTTCATATGGTATTTCACACTGG
Organism: Chrysanthemum seticuspe; assembly: GCA_019973895.1. Taxonomy (NCBI): domain Eukaryota; kingdom Viridiplantae; phylum Streptophyta; class Magnoliopsida; order Asterales; family Asteraceae; genus Chrysanthemum; species Chrysanthemum seticuspe. The sequence continues at coordinate 110,159,416 of BPTQ01000004.1, forward strand.
TGGTACAAAAAGAAGAACTTCTATATTGAAAGACATAGTGCTGACAAAAGACGCAAGAATGTTAGATCCGAGCTCCGTATCTTAAGTGTGGTTCGTGTAGAGGTCTTCCCGATATATGGATATGAGTATTTGATGAAGATTGTCCTTAAGAGATCAGATTTGAAAGAATATACTATTGAAGAAAACGACTTCAAACATCTTCTGCCGAATGATTTCGAAGATCTCTACCTCCTGAATATTTAAGGACAACTTGAGCATTTGCCTGTCCATGAGAAAACGGCCTTATCTGCTGCTGTTACTCTTTGGATTCGAGGCTTAGTCATTCGAAAACGAGTTGAGGACTTCCAACTCGGCATGGAAAGCTACCAAACCAGGATTAACCTTACGTGTCCTCAATGGAGTGCCACAGGGCATGAATTTCATCATGAATACAAAGTCCTCGACACCCCGAGAGCCGTCATCTTTACTGACAGATATGGGACTCGCATGCTTATGAGACTATGCGAGCTCTACAAGCTTAGTGATGGTACGCTCAAATTGGTCGAAGAAGAACTTGACACCAGAGTGAAAGAAGTCAAAATTGATATGAAATCATGGGTTAAGACTACTTTTTGGACTGATGATGACTTGAAGAGGTGCGAACACTTCATTGCTGCAATCAGACGAAGACTCAAGACACGAAGGATCTTCCGCAGCCTTGAAAGTTTTGTTGGTGGAAGGCTTCGGGATGGTCACTACAAACTTCTTCAGAGAACGGAATAAATACATCTTTGGGTCTCCATCTCTTATGTATTAAATCTGTGTATTAAGTGGTGTACTAACTTTGAACTACTGTAATGCATGTAATAGCGATAGGTTTTGTACTGTGGATTCCTCTTATTTCAAAAAAAAAAATGGGGGAACTTCAGTGGTGTCTTCTTCTTTTCATATAAAACCGGACACATTTTTCTCCAACAAATGTTTTTGTCTCATGCATATTGTGCATACTGCTCTCTAATATGTGCTAAACAATTTTCGAATCTCGAAGCATATATTAAGGGGGAGCATTTTTCTTTTAACAAATTCAATACTTCAGGGTACACAATTTTTCCAATTTTCTAAGGTACCCTGATTGTATGTTAAATGGGTTCTAATCGCTTGGTGATCATGCCTGCACTTCAATATAAAGGGTTCCCTCTAGTATGTGCAAAACTCTTTTCTAACCTAGAAGTACATATTGAGGGGGAGCAATATCATGAAAACCTCATCCTTCCCCAAAATGCTCTATCTACTTGATTTGATGTGGGAAGTGATGTTGATATCTTTTAGAAAAATGGTAATCAAAAAAGTAATTTCTTCCTCTTGCCTCCGTGTGCAAAACGATTTCAAACATTTGATGCACATGTTGAGGGGGAGCACTTGTTCTAAAAATATCAAAAACAATTCAGGTGCAAAATGTTTTGATAATATATCACAAGTATCTGGATTGATTTTCAAATGGTTTTCAATTGGTTCCATATGGAAGATGAACAATACCTAATAGACCAACCAACTTTACTTTATGTACGGTGATATAAGGATGATAAGGTTAGGTATTGGTTCCCATGATCCGCCAGAACCGGAGGGATCTACCCAGGGACTATTCACTAGTTAGTGTAGAGTTCTTAGGTATGATGATAAAAGGAGAAAAATGAGATATGGGAAGAGTGCGGACTGAGTCTGAGCTAGTACTGAAATAAACCCAACAAGGTTCTAGCTATGAAGTCTCGGTAAGCACTGAAGGGGTTGAAAAATTAAAAAGAATTGAATGAGAAAAGGGTGAAAACAAATAGCCCTCCATTTATTCAACCTTAGGGCAGAAACCGGGTTCAATTCATATGCTACTGATGGTAACATCGGTATTGAAGACAAGACGTCATGGACCCAGTGACGCACTACACTTCAACTTTCCAAACCACTCAAGTTCCTCTTAAAAGGACTTGTTTCATTCTCACGGGGAACCGACATTATCTATCGACTTTCTCTTAGAGATTGTTGATATTGAAGAAGGAGACCCTCTCCCTAGTCTCCGGCACAGGATCCAAATATGCACAAAATTGAGTCTAGAGCCACGAGATCATCAATAAATCTCATTAGGACACCTTCAATGAAGACTCTCTGTTTCACACAATGTGGAAAGAGAGATTATATCTTGAGTCCTACGCATTATCCTTGTGGTATTGCCAGAACATCTGAGTGATGTGTTTACATAATCACAATGAAGATGGAAAGCCTTCTGGAGCCAACATCAAACAAGCTCCTGGTAGGTGGCATGTGGGATCTATTATAGAGATCAACCATGTGACAACTGAACAGAAACAATGGGGCGATTCAATCTCTTGAATCAATCTTGGTTCAGGTTATGGATTGACGGATACCTTTGAAAAACCGGTCTTTGTGCTTAACAACTCTTTTCTTTAGCACATTGACCGTGTACTCTTTTTTCAAACCAAAAGGTGTTTTTATGATTGATAATTGATTTTCAATAAAACCTTCGTTGTATTGCAAAAACAATTTCTATTGAGCAATACACGATTGTTTTTCAAATCTCTTTTCATCAATCAGTGGACTTAAAATTCGCTGGTTCACTCACTCCGTGTTGTCTTCTTTCAGATGTTCCGGTTTGAGAACAGCTAGAGCAGCTGCGAAACCCTGTCAAGAAAATTCTTCGGAATTATACCTGATCACAGGCAGTACATGTACTGATCAACGGGGAACCGTGGCCGTGTACCTCAATTCATCGAAAGTGATCAAAGACACTTTCGTGCGATTTATTGCTAACTGTTGTACGCAGGTACACCCGACGTTTGCAGCTGATCAGAATGAAGCGGTCAATCCATAGCCGCATGCTCACTTACGCTGCTGCCAATATCATGAATCAACGAAAGCTTCCGTTACTCTGATGAGAAGATTTCATGATTAAGAGTGTCGGTCCGAATGTCACAACATCACATAGAACCAACACCACAATGAATGTCTCAGAGATTTTTTTGTAGCTGATGATCTCAAATGCTGGCTCATAGTTATTATCTCATGGATCATTAAAGACCTCCACTTTAAAGTACAAATCTATGCAGACTTTGAAGTTGCACTACTTATGCACAAAGATTGCGAAGTAGAAGTATTAAAGTCTACGAGCTCAAGAACAAAGTCAAGAATAGAATGCTAGGATTTGAAATGTAAAACATGGGGTGACCTCCCTTAGGGGGAGATTGTTAGGAATTAGAAAATTCCAGTATTGAAGAGTCGGTCACCCCAACTATTATCTAGCCTAAGTTAGCTCGTAGATTTTTCGTTAGTTACGTTATTTAGGAGTTTATTAGTTAGTTTGCAGCATAGTTTAGTTTAGTGCAACACCGTGGAGGAAGGACGGGTCTTTACCCACTGTATCCCTGATCCATAGGCCGTCAGGAGGTCGTTTAGTCTGTAACCTATAAATACCCTCTACCTTGCAAGGTAGAGGGTTGGATGTTCTTTGGTAATCTAATATTCTACAAGTTTCTCTTACTAGAATATCCCACTTTCTCTCTCTCTAAAATCATCTATATGCTCATTGTGTTAAAGTTATGATATGTAAGTGAAATCCAATATCCTACAATCTCTACATAAATTTAATTTTTGTCACTTGTAAGGGGCGCACAAAAACTGATTTGGGTAGGGTCATTGTCTCGGTATCATAAGGATTTACACAAAAGGATTATATAACATGTACTAGTCAATTTATAATGGCTCATAGCGTAATGGTATATGTCAAAGCTAGACTAAATTGTGTAGATATACACATGATTCATAAACTAAAGGTTAAATTAATTATCGAAACTAAGAGGTTTGATTTGTAAATATAAAAACTAAAAAGGGGGTAGATGAGTAAAATGGGTAAATATGGTATAATTGCACTTTAGACCCTACACTTGTGGTATTTGACATAAATGATCCTTAAAGTATAATAATACTCATTTAACCTAATATGTCTTAAAGTGCATCATAAATGGCTAAACTTACTAACAATGGAAACTTGCTAATTATGGTAAGTTACTAATTATGGAAACCTGCATAAAATAGAAAGTTACTTAAAATGGAAAGATTGCTAAAAGTGGAAACCTGCTAAAAATGGAAAGCCATCTAAAATGAGTAATATGATTCTTAATAAGCGTTATCTAATCCATTTAGGTTCCGAGCAGCGGGATTGATTCGTCTCATGACTTTACTCTCATATTTTGCTTGCTTCGAATAAGGTACAGATATTCTATCCCTTCTCAGTAGGGATTTCTCATGATCTCTTTGCATCTCTGATCTCTTGCCCCTTTGCTTTGATATTGAACCTCTTATATTGAACCATTATTATTAACTCCTCTGTTACTGAATCTTTGATATTGAACCTCTATTACTAGACCTTTGATATTGGACATTGATATTGGACTATTGTTATGAACCTCTGAATTGTGACCTACTGATATTGAACCTTTGATTATGATGACTGATATATATTGCTACACTGTGGACCTTTTGCTTTGACCTGTCAGTTTGATACCCGAGCCATTAACTAGGCATGGGGGTTCCATGTCCGTGTCATTGATGCACCAATGGCATGACTCTAGTGTGGTTGAGTGATGTTCCACACCGTCCTTATACTGTATTGATTATGCGCGCTTCATTGTTATTGTTATGGCCATTATTGTTCTGCAGGGGCTTATGGATGCATCCAAGATTTGTACTGTACTGTTACTATATATATACTGTATTAATGATGTGGTGCGTGTGTGCAATACACCCCCTCACATATTGGGAGTTGATCACTCCACTGGCTACTTGAGGTCTCCCCTCCTACTGTATTGGTATTCCGAGGTCACCCCTCCGAATACATTGGTTACTATTGGATATTGGATTGCTATTGCTGCTATTGATTGTATTGTATTGTATTGTATTGTTGGCTCGTGGTGGATTACTGACCCTTTCCATTGTTTCCATTTCCCTACTCTATATTGTCACTTTTCATTCATTGCTTATTATACTTATCTTGACTTCAGTTCCTCATGATTTCTATTGTATTGTTATATCTGTTCACTAGGCTTTTTAAGCTCAGCCGCATTTCTTTTCCTGCGGCAGGTACTTAAGCTAGGAGCTGAGGATTGTTTGGGTTGAGAGATGAGCTGATATAGAAACCATGCCTAGTCATCTTAGACTTCAATATGTTCTGATTTTATTAGACTTGGTTATCATGTTTCTATTTTGGAGTTTTCTTTCTTGAATTTATGTATTGTTTAAGTCTTGTTGACTTGAATTTTCTTGATTTATTTAATTAAGACTTTCGTTGTTAAACTTATGTCCATTGTGAATGCTTTGATAAGTCACCATACTTTGATACTTCTACCCTTATCGGGTTGGGGTGTTACATTTTACTTCTCTACTTTTAGTTTACCAAGGGTGGCAGTTTTGAACTCTTTTGCATTTCTAGTCCTTAAGTATATAATCATTCATTTTTTGTCTAACTCTTTCCTAAATGATATTTTTTGCCCAGAAGTACTTTTATAGACATTTTATAACCTCAGTTTACCCACTTGACAATTTGTACCCTTAATTTACAAGAGTGGCATATTTAGTCCTTGTATTTGTATATATTGCAAAAATAGTCCTTATACTTTCAAATTCATATTTTTGACTAAAAAACTTCCATACATTCTGTTTGTACCTTCAGTTTCCTGTTCTGATAGTTTTAACCCTCAAGTTCCAAAAATTACACTTCGACCCCTCAACTTTACAAAAGTTACATTTTTAGTCCAAAATCAATGTTTAGTTTAAGTTACCATTTCTTTTAGCTTAGTACGTTCCTAGAAGCTAGTTGAGCTTTTAAAACAGCTTATTAGGGGCTTTTAAGTGCTTATTTGTGTTATTGGGCCTTAACGAGACAAACTAAGGCCCATTAGTGTTTTCATGGGTCCATTGGACTTGGGGTTTTAGGGGATCATTCATTGGCTTAATATCATATGTTTCTAATTACAAACTACTTATATAGTGCTTATTTGCATGTGTGCTTATTTAGTTTAAATGGGCTTTAAGGCCCGGTTAGGTGTTTGTGCATTTTAGAAAAGGTGCGAGGGGGCTAAACTTGTAGCTTGTGAACGATAGTGAACAAGCTTGTTTGATGGGTAACTTTGTATTTCATGATTCTTGGGTGAGTATAGAAACGGGTCATATCATTTGTTTGTGTGAGTGTACATATAAATACGAATTTACAAGCTCATTCCTTAGGACAAAATCGTTTATGTGTATGTATTTGTACTTGGACAGTTTTACGTATAGGTTCAAGTGATACATGTAACGTATGTTTTAAAGTGTTTAAACATTGTTGTGAGTGTGTAGCAAGTGTGTATCTCCATTCTTGGGTGTGTTAGGAAACAAGTGAGTACACTTGTGTGTTTCATGGTTAACGAGAGTAGGTGGGACAACATGTAAAGCTTAGGTCGTTTGAGCAAGTCAAGAGAGGATTCAAAGTATCAAAAATGACTAAGTGTTAATAATAATTTATGATATAAAAGGTGGGTAGACATACGATCATGTAGACTTGGTAAGGATATGTGGACCTTGTAACTCGTTTGCGAGCACACCAAAGTGTTGGGGAGAGCTCTTGGATGTCTTGGGCACTCTTGGGATCAGCTAGTACTTAACCACTTCCTTCACGACTTGGGGACAGGAACAGGTGGTATAGTTTTGTGATTTTTGTGTTTGTGTTTTGATTTTGTGTACGTGAGCTTGCATGGGAGTATTTTAGCATGAGATAAAGTCAAGTGGGGGGGGGGCAAAGGGAATATGGAAGATGATAACAAGTAGGAGGGAGGTTAGGGAGGTAGGAGTACTTGAGAACTAACCAATTTGGCTTCCAAGTGTGTTTGGGAACTCGTTCAAGAGGGTGACGAGGCTTAGGCTTCTAGAAAGGGATTTCATTTCATGTACTCGTGAGTTAGGAAACTAAACGAGATACTTGGGTGCTAATCTAGTTAGACATGTAGTGGAAATGATGTTTGAGACCTTGGTTTGCATGTCTTAGGGTGCATTTAGTTTTTGAATACTCAAAGGGTCCAAACGACATTGTAACGTGTGATATAGTGTTTAGGAAGCACTTGAGTGTTGAGTGAGGTGTTGGGGGCTTATAACATAGTTTGGAAGACTTCACAAGTGATTGGAGATACTTGGAAACCAGTTAGAAACATTTTGGTATCATTTGTATAAGTTTTGTAAAGGCGATAGGTTCATTTACTTTGGCTTTCGTTTGCTATTCATATGTACGTATTTTTTTAATGTAATTGTTGATCTTGATTCTCGACATTGTGGTGATTCGAACCACGTAATTTATTATATGTGTTGTGTGTACGGATCGCGAATAAAAGGTGCAAAGCAAACGCATCTCTCGTCCATGTAGGTGTATTTATTTGAGGTGTTGGGCCTATTGGGCTTGGGATTTGGTTCGGGCCTAATGGACTTAAATAGGGTCTGATTGGTTGTGAAATGGGTCCATTAGTGTGCTTAGGTGTATTTGAGGCCCATTGAGTGTTGTGGGGCCCATTTGGGCATATTAGGCCCAATTAGTGAAATGTGGGATCCAAAGGGGGGTTGTGAGTATGTTGTGGGGTATGGGTGAGCATAGTTAATCTAGGGTGGATTTGTATGTAATTGTGAATGTCGTGGTACGCGTGTGAGCTCGTTTCAATAAAGGTGTGAATCACATACATGCTCTGATGTTTTTACAATTATCTTTTTTGAAGCAGATAGTTCACAGTGCTCATTCTATCGATACTGGGAAATAAAAAAAAATCATGTTTACACATATATTGATTCATATGTGCATAGTGTGGACAAAAGTTTAAATTTTTGCCTAAAAAAAGGGTGTAAATAGTAATATGTAGTTAGTCCGTGATTAACGTTTATTAATAACTGGGGATTTTTACAGGATGTTACAATTATCTTGCATTATGATCAAACCCCTAACAAACCATTTAGAATGTTGATGCGTGGGTTCGGAGTTGAGATGACTTCCTTTTCTACGAGCAAGGTTTTCAACCCTCTAGGCAGTGTACCTAATTGTTGTAGTGTAGTATGGGGTAAGCTTAGGGGATTGATTCGTTCTCTAGGGGAATAGGAATGCTAGAAAGAGATGTATGACGAGAAGGTAAGGTTGAGGGATATTCTTTTTAGTCTTTTTTTATATTTTTGAAAGCAAGTAAATATCTCGGGGTATAAGAGTGGGGGTGGTACTTCTACCGATTTTAACTACTTACTAATTAACTACTTTAACTATCGATAGATTATGCTTAATTGAGGTGTGCTCGTATGATAATTAAAGATGTGTTTACTTAGATGTTCTTACTCCCTAGTTATCTCTTATTGGTCGGTTGAATTGTCACATCCTCATCTTAATTGGTGCGTTGTATTCCGTTTGGTCATAGGGGGGTGCCTAATTCCCTAGTTCTATGAATTGTAACTCTCCTCTAGACTATCCGGGATCGGCAAGCACAATAGTATCTCCCCCGAATACTCTACTATCCTTAAGCTACAACTCATGCAATAAACACAATGAATGGCCTAGGTGCACTCCTAAGATTTTTTGCTATTTAGGACATTCAAGCTCACAACAATTAAAGCAGAAGCCAGTTTTCCTTACTCTATCATCTATCAATTAATACAAGAGACAACCTAACAATAATTAATAACTAGGTTTCATAGATCTAAGCAAACACAATGATAATTTAGCTACTCGTGTTAAACAAGCAAGCATACACACATACAATTGAACATGGGGTAGACATAATGATAATATGGATTAACAAACTTATATTATGATGTAAAGAAGGGTATGGGACCCTTAGATATAGTCCAAGTCAGACTAAAACTGAATTAGGGTTTGCTCTCCAAAGTTCTACCTCTTCAAATACAGAAAAATTGAATTCTATATATAGATTTACAAATGCGACGGCGCCATCAGGTCGCCGTCATTAGGGTTTCGTTTGGGCCAATTCATCGTTGGGACGGCGTCAGTTGATAAGCGTGACGCCATGAGTCTTCATGAATGACGTCGTCTGAGATTGGTTCTTGGGCATCTGGTGTGGAGAATAAGGGAGACGCCTTCCAGACTTTAGGCGTGACGTCGTCAGGTTGTAGAACCAAAATTTGTTCTGATCCGTCATGTGTATTCTGATCAAAACTTCCATATAGGGATGGCGTCACCCTTTGGTTGGGACGCTGTCAGGTCGGCTGGAGGGCCTTTGATCTTTACTTTGCCATTTTCTTCATGTTTTTGCTCCTTTTGGTCCAAATATGCTTCATTCTAGCATTTTGCTTCCAAAAGACCTAAAATGTGAAAATGAACGATTTTAAGTAGTAACGGATATAAAATGTGTTGATTTAGGGCTTAAATGACCCCTAAAAACGTATGTTTTAATTCCTTATCAAATATCCCTACACTTGGAATTTGCTTGTCCTCAAGCAAATGTGCTTTTGGCCAATTAATTTATAAGTTAGGGGCATGAAGCATTGGTTTAAAATAGTCTACAACAAGTACAGGCGCCACAATTGTCATAACAAGCATGGAAATTATATACTAGCACCTCACGGTTGGTGTTTGGATTCTCTCGTCTCTCGGGTTTATATGAAATATAATATGAATAGAAATGGAAGATAAACACTCATTACATGGCATAGTACATAGATTACCATAGGCTTGAGAATAGATCAAACCTCCACCGCTTTGGCGTAAGCACCTAAGAATAACTATCTAAGAGGTCTTTACAAGGGTTGTAACATTAGGCTTAGGGTAGGGAAGTAAAGGGTTTTGTTGGATAGGGGATATTTAGTGGTGGCAAGTCAAAAATCTTAAGAATAACTATTTAGTGGTGGGAAGCCAAGACTCGACTCACTAACACTAAACAACTTGAAACAAAACACAAACATAAACTTAAAAACATAAAGATAAAGATAGATGTAGGATGGTAGCACGTATGTTTTTTTCATTTTTTCATCATTTTTTTTCAACAACTCATTTTCTCTTTTTTTCGATTTTTTGTCATACCTTTTTACTCTAGCATCCTCTACGATAACATCAAAATAAAGGGATTTATAGGAGCATCCCTACACTTGAGTTTTTATTTGACTAACACTAATTGACTCGATTTGAAAAGATCAAAACACTTGGAATATTTAATTACGAAGACAAAGGGAATTTAAATTTATCGTTCTTTCCCATTACTCCATAAAATATTACTTTAACCCATGAGTCCCAATCATCCCAAAACTATCTACAAATTATATGACTTTACTTAGCAACCATTCAAGTAACTGGATAATTGAACTAAGGGTTTATTAATGATAACAATAATGCACTAAAGATGAGTGCATACAAGGTAGGCTAAGGCGATTTGGGTGTAACATTTGAAGGAGGATTGTAAATAATGCTCTTTAATGATATTCCGAAAAATCAAAACATCACGAGAACCGCGAAAAGGATAGGTTCTGAGGGGTTAACTAGGGGTATCGTGTACTAAAAATGAGTACATCGCAAGGGTGTGGGGAAAATTACTCAACCGATGTGGAAGAAGTAATTAAATTATAGGTTTAAAACAATGGTTATCCTAATGCCTCTTATCATTTAGTTAATCCTAACTACACGAATGTAGTCTCACTAGCGATCTCGGAATGCATCACAAAATAAGTTCTAGAATCTATTATACTACCGTTACACTCACTAAGCATTAAAGATGAATGCTTTTATTCCTAAAGATCTAGGGGCGAACCTCACAATTTTTGTGGTGGAATTTGAGTGGTATACGGTTTTTATGCTAGTCATATAATTTCGATGCTACAACTGCAATGAAAAGGGTCATCTGTTTAATGCATGTCTGAAACCAAGAACCAGAGGAAGTGCATATCACAATCAGGCATTACTCTTGGCTCTTAAAGATGAAGCTAGTGGAACTATCACTGATGAGGAACAAAGCTTCATGGATAATGCAGAATCTGATGATGATATGGAGGACTTGCAAGCTAATGCAGCTGTGATATTAATGGATCTAGTGTGGTTTTAAATCAGGTGGAAGTTCTAAGTGAGGTACATGATCATATACAATCGCAGTAAACTCCTCATCATCAAACTCTTGGTTCACATTCAAATTCTTATCTCTATATAGATCTTTCAATGGTTGCTCAATAGTTTCATAATCATACTTCTTATCAGATGGAAACAAAAATCCAACTTACGTGCATTATCATACATAACAGTGTCAAACCGTTCATCATTAAGATCACAGTGGTCCTCCGGTTCATTTTTCGAAAGGTTTAAAAGAGGAGCATAATTATACACAATTGCAGGAAACTCCTCATTATCAGATTTCATATACTTATCATCTTTGTAATTTAAGTACCATTTCTTTACTTTTTGTTTTCCAGCATTATTCCTTTGCTTTGTAGATTCGAAATATTCCTCATCCTCATTAGCTAGACACCAACTTTGTGCACCATACCTTGCTTTTTCAAAATCGAACATCCAATTATTCTTTGATGCCTTTTCAGCTTTGTACGCAATGTACTTTTCCATGATATATTATCATTGTTATTTTCGATCTTCATGAATTTTTGAAGAACAAACAACCAAGAAGACAAAGCTGTAGACAAAACAAAATACACGAAAAATAAAAACTAATCAAAAAACATTAAAATACATAATGAAAAATATTTTTGTGTTACAGAGGGTCGATATGTTGTGTCAAACAGAATATGGATATGTCGTATACAACATGGGTCAATATGCCGTATCCAACAGACAATGAATACACCATATTATCTTCCTGTAACAGATTTTTCGGAATATTAAACACTAAAAATCACAAAAACTAAAAAAATAATTGGGTCACAAAACGTCAATACGCCGTGTACAATTAATTTGTATATGCCGTATTGAATCCAATACGATACGTCGTATCCACTGAAGATGAATACACCGTATTGGGACAAAAAGACAGAAAGCAAACAAAATAACTAAAACAGATCATAAACAATCTAAACACACAAAATTAAACTAAAACACAGACTATACCACTGAATAAGCTAAAGCTAAAATCACTCCCCAGCAGCGACGCTAAAAACTTTATGTGTTCAAGTAGGTGTAAGATTTCTATCAGGTTTTATATTTATAATTGTTGACTAACCTATAGAATAAAACTAACAGCCATTATACCCGATCAGTTTTAACTAGTGAATGGTAAGTACGGGTCGTACGCAAGGAATGAGTGAACTAAAGCTATATCTTAAGGTATTCTAATTATCTATCCTAACTATTAGAAGGGGATTCAGTCTGAAATATTGGCATGGATTTGGTATTTCTAATTAACTATTAAGTAGACTAAGAAATGAAAGTAAATAGCAATAACGAAGGTAAGGTCGAGGTCTTATGATAGGTGAACATGCTAGCCATGTTCATCGTATCAATTCATAGTGATTCATCTACTAGTGCAATGACTAATTTGCTACTTCCGTTGGTGATTCAGGAATGCAAGCTAAGATTCGAGGACCATGGGTTTGGCCTTGTGAGTACACTCCCTATCTATGGTAGACTGGCTAGATGGTCACGGTTACATAGCTCTATGCATATCCACCTGATACGCGTACAACGCGCCTTCGGGGTAAAAGGAACTTCCTTTTCGTCGAGCAAGTTTTTCAACACCCTAGGCAGTGAACCTAATCATTGTAGTGTAGTATTAGGGTAAGCCTCGGGAATTGATATCGTTCTCTAGGGGAATATGAATGCTAGTCAGAAATTACTACACTAAGGTTGGGGTTGAGGAAGATTATTTTTTATTTTTTTTTATATTTTTTAGAAAATTGAAAGGTACGAATCTCGGGGAATTGGATTTGGGGGGTGGTATTTCTATCAATTACTCTACTTATCTAATTATCTAATTATCTAATTAACTAAGCTAAGGGTAGTCTATGTCTATTTTTGTGTGCTCGTATGATGATTTAAAGATGTGTTTACCTAGATGCTATTACTCCCTAGTTATCTCTTATTGATAGTTGAATTGTCACGTCCTTATTCTTAGCACGTTGTGTCTTCTAAGGTCGTAGGGTATGCGTTTTTTCCCTAACTCTTTGAGACTACCTTAAGGTTATTGCATACGAAATCTCTGGGATTCATAAACTAATTCTAAAGTTATCTTTGGATGTTTAGCCTACAATAACTCTAGGTAATTATAAACTAATGTTCACAAAGATTACTCAAGCATTAAAAACACAACGAATGACCTACCGCAATACTAGGTCAATCACAATTAAGATAAGAGACAACCAAACAATATTCAATACCTAGGTTTCATAGATCTAAGCAAACACACAAGTAAATTAGCCGGACATGGAAAACATGCAAGCATACACACAAACAATTGAAGACATAATTGAATTAATGAAGTAAATCACTTATCTTGTTGTAAAATAGGGTATGGAACCCTAAGATACTGCCCAAGACAGCCAAAGTTCAGTTTAGGTTTTATTCCACAAAACTACCTCCCTAAAAGTCTGAAAATTCTAATTCTATATATAGAGTTACAATATGCGACGGTGTCACTCTTTACTTGTGACGCCGTCGGATCGCCGCCATTAGGTTTTCGTCTTGGCCACGTCAACTTTGTGACGGCGTCACCTTATGGTTGTGACGTCGTCGGCTTCATCTTTTGTCGCCGTCAAGATCCAAATCTAGGCCGTCTGAGTTGTGACGCGCTACTCTTTAAAATCTGATGCCGTCAAGTGTAAAATAGCAATTTGGCTACTGAGTCGTCACAAAGCGTGTTGCGATGGCGTCGCCATTTGGCTGTGACGCCGTCACCTTCTGTTCCAGCAGCTTGAGTGTCTTGATTTTTGACTTTCGCTATTTTCTTCATATATTCGCGCCTTTTCGTCCGAATAAGTGTCATTCCAGAAATTTGCCTTCAAGAGACCTAAAAAGTGAAAAGGAACGAAATTTAGCAGTAACGGATATAAAAGTGGTCGATTAAGGGCTTAAATGACCCCTCAAAAGTGTACCTTTTAAATCCTTATCAAATATCCCTACACTTGGTATTTGCTTGTTCTCAAGCAAATGTGCTTTTGGCCAATTAATTTATAAGTTAGGGTATGAAGCATTAGTTTAGAACAATTCACAATGAGTATAAGCCCCGCAAAAGTCATAACAAGCTTGGAAATTACATACTAGCACCTCACAAGTGGTGTTTGGATACTCTCATCTCTCAGGTGTATATGAAATATATCAAGTTGGAAATGGAAGATAAACACTCATTAACTGGTCCTAGTACATAGATTACCATAGGCTTCAGACAAGATCAAACCTCCATCTCTTTGGCATAAGCACCTAGGAAAAAATATCCAAGAGGTCTTTTAAAGGTTTGTAACGTTAGGCTTACGGTAGGGAAACAAAGGGTTTGGTGGGATAGGCGATTTAGTGGTGGCAAGTCAAAAATCTTTATGTTACAAGCATGAGAAGAATGGCTTTGCTAAGCCAAGACTCGACACTCTAAACTCTAGATAAATTAAAACAAACAAACATAAATTGAAAGATAGATGTAGGATTGATAAGGTTTTAAAAGGTACCATTTTGAGGGGTCGTTTTAACCCTTATTTGATCACTTTTGTATCCGTTATTACTTAATATCGTTCCTTTTCACTTTTTAGGTCTCTTGAAGGCAAAATGCTGGAATGGCACTTATTTCGACGAAAAGGCGCGAATATACGAAGAAAATGGCCAAAGTCAGAATCGAGACACTCAAAGCTGCTGAAAACAAAAGGCGACGGCGTCACTGCTTAACTGCGACGCCGTCGGAGGATTTTTGTGACGATACAGAAGCCAAAAACCCTATTTTCAAGTGACGACGTCGGGCTTAAAAAGAGTAGGTTGTCGCTACTCAGACGGCCTAGATGCGATCCAGACGACGTCAGAAGCTGAAGAGGACGGCGTCACAGACATAAGGTGACGCCGTCGCAAGGTTAACGTGGCCAAGACGAAACCCTAATGACGGCTACACGACGGCGTCACAAAACATAAGGTAACGCCGTCGCATATGTAATATTATATATAGAATCCGAATTTTTCAGTTTTAAGAGAGTCTTTTTGGAGTAAAAACCTAAAACCGAACCAAGGGTGTCTTGTACAGTATTTTAGGGTTCCAAACCCTATCTTACATCAAGATAAGTATTTACTTCATCAATTTAATTATGTCTTTGATTATTTGTGTGTATGCTTGCATGTTCTCCATGTCCGGCTAATTTATTTGTGTGTTTGCTTAGGGAGTATGAAACTTAATTATTAAATATTGATTGGTTGTTTCTTATCTTAGTTGATCAATGATCTAGTAATGCGATAGGTCATTCGTTGTGTACTTCATGCTTGATTCATCTTTGTGAACCTTAGAATATAATTACCTGAGTAGTTGTAAGCTAAACCATCCAAAGAGTGCCTTAGAGTAAGAGTTTATTATCCCTAGTGGGTTTTGTAGACGAGACCCTTTGGTAAGTTCAAAGAGTTATGGAGAAACGCATACCCTACAACTTTAGACACACAACACAACTAAGAATAAGGAAGTGACAACTCAACCATCAATAGGAGATAATTAAGGAGTAGTAAAACCTAAGTAAACACATCTTTAAACTATCATACGAGCACACATTAATTAGGCATAGACTACCACCACCTAAGTTTAGATAATTAGATAATAGTAGAGTAATCGGAGAAATACCAACCCCCCAAATCCAATACCTGAGATTCGTACCTTTCAATTTCCTAAAAAAAACATAAAAAAGATAAAAAATAATCTTCCTCAACCTTAACCTTAGCGTAGTAACTTCTTACTAGCATTTCTATTCCCCTAGAGAACGATATCAATACCCGTGGCTTACCCTAATACTACACTACAACGATTAGGTTCACTGCCTAGGGTGTTGAAAAACTTGCTCGACGAAAAGGAAGTTCCTTTGACCCCGAAAGCGCTGCGTAAGCGTATCAAGTTTTTGGCGCCGTTGCCGGGGAATAGAATAGCTAGTTAGTAGTCCACCTCGTTTAGGTTTCTTTGCTTGATTCCTATCAAGTAAATTTTTTCTCATTTTTAGCTTCCTCTTAGTCTATCCCCCTTCTTCGTGACCTTTGTTCGTAACACCCATCACTTTTCATCATGGAAGGTGATAACCAACCATCACTCATCAACCCACCACCAAATTACCCGCCAAGAGCCCGTACTCTTGGTGAATACTCAAGACCAAGCCACCTAGGCTATAGGAACACCATTGAGCTTCTCGACCAAGCCCAAACTACGGCCCTGCGATCCGACACCATCCGGTTGGTGCAAAATGGATGTGCATTCCATGGACTTCCTTTCGAAGATCCAAATCAGCATCTGAGGGATTTCCTCAAATTTGTCGATTCCATAGACCTTGATGCTACTACTCGGGAGACCACGCGCCTGCGTCTCTTCCAATTCTCTCTACGGGACCAAGCTAGTAATTGGCTTGAGCGACTTCCCACCGGCTCCATCTCAAGTTGGGATAATCTTACCTCTCGCTTCCTTGCTCAATTTTTCCCACCGGAGAGAACCACTAAGCTTAGGAATGACATCTTGATGTTCCAACAACGTCAAGGTGAATCTCTCTACGAAGCATGGACCCGATTCAAGGACTTACTTCATAAAGTCCCTCATCACGGCATTGATCTTTGGCTCCTAGTCCAAATTTTCTATGATCATGTCAGTCTCTCCCTCCAACAAACCATTGATTATGCCTCCGGTGGAAGGCTAAGTAACCTCGATGCTGAGGCATGCTGGGAAGTTATTGAGGACCTAGCTCAATATGAAGAGGAAGGTTGGGAAACTCCAGTTGTTCAAGAGAACGGGTCAACTGACCGAGCACAAGCAATTATGAGTATGGAGGCCCAAGTGAAGGCGTTAATGGGAGTAACCACGCGTGCTGATGAACATGTGAATGCGGTCAAGGAATTTTTGATCCCAAGAAAATCCCGGCAGGATGAATTCGAGGACATTATGTTGACATTTATCTACAAGCAAGAAGAGGAAATAAAACGCCTCGAAGCTCAAATGCGAACAACTCACGACACTTTCTTGGGCCTAGCTAACAACTTCATGTTGAGCGTCCGTGGTGAAATCGGAAAAAACAATATACCTAAAAAGCTAGAAAAGTTGTATGCGATACCAGGACATACCAGGGTGACTCCCGAACCTTCTCCCTTAGTAAACCTCGTCAAGGAATCATATTCTTGCTTAAACCCCTGTCTCAACGTTTCCCACTTGCTCCCTAGACACACATTCATTGGAATGGTGCACGTATCACTTCCCGATTTTCCCAATGCGAGGAAAAGTTCTTTTGGTTTTAAACCTGGAAAAAAAGAACCTCACCCTCAAGACTTTGGAACTTCTGAGATCACGATTGAAAGACAATTTGACATATGCATTGCTTACCATAGTGGAGATTACTGGTGGAATAACCAAATTGATTTTAAAATAAAAACCAAGTTCCTTGTCAAAAATAGTAACCAGATTTTTGATCCGGGCGGATTGATAGAACTATTTTCTTTTATGAAAATTTGGGCGTGACGCCGTCGCATATAATGTGTGACGCCATCACTTAGCCAGATCAGACAAATAAATACCTCACCATCCCTTTCATTCCTTACCCTACACAATTTTTATCCGCCCCACACCACACACCCACGTTTTCCCCACCTCTAATTCATCATTTTGCCACGTCAATCTCCACAAGGTAAGTAATCCACATTGATCTTTGTCTATTCAGTTGTCCTAATTCATGCTCAATTTTGTTTTTCCCTCTTTTTCGATCCGAAAACCCCAACTAATTTGATCAATGCTAAGTGCCGCCTATGAATCTTGTTAACTTGGCTAAAGATTAGGCGAATAATAGTGTTATCATGTGGGGATTAACCTTGCGAGAAGCCTTGACGGCTTAGGAATCAAAACCACCTAGCCATTACACCATTGTCACTGCAACATGGGTGTTTGGGTTAAGGGCTGTGGTTAAAAACCTGGGTTTTTCCCTCGCAAAGGTCGGATTTGAATTCTGGTCTTGGTGACGGTGTCAGGTCTATGATGTGACGCCGTCGTAATCATCTAACGTCGTCCTCATATGTTTGATTTTCTATTTCAGATGATCAGAAGAACGAAGAGAACTAGGGGACAGTCTTCTAGTTCCCAGGAAAATATCGTTGACACGATTGCTGAGTGGGGAGTGTTTGTCGAGGAAGATTGCCAAGCTCGTTACAATGATTTGCTTCATCAAACTATTGACTCAGGGGCTGTTGTGGACTGGGAGTTTCTTGAGGAACATGATCTGGCTAGAGAGTTCTCAAATAGTTTTAGGAGGGACAAGTTCACTGATCCCCAGTGGGAAAGGATGTTTAGGATGCGTGAACCCGTATATGGCGAGTTGGTGCGTGAATTTCAAGCATCTTACACGTTGGATATAAATTCATGCCGTGATAACATTGAGTTTCAGGGGGTCCGATTTAGGTTAGGGGAAATTGGAAGGCTATGCCGGTACTTGAGTTTGGATGGAGGTTGGGGTTATATACTGCTGGGAATGCTGAGAGCGATGTTTTTAGGGCTAGCTTGGCAGCCAGACTTACTCATAAGGATGACATGTTGGGTATTCAGTTCTGGAACACAATAGCTAACGGGGAGTACATTACGGGGAGTACTCTCGCATCTCAGATCCGGGATC
Source organism: Chrysanthemum seticuspe (assembly GCA_019973895.1). NCBI lineage: Eukaryota > Viridiplantae > Streptophyta > Magnoliopsida > Asterales > Asteraceae > Chrysanthemum > Chrysanthemum seticuspe. The sequence goes on from BPTQ01000004.1 coordinate 110,178,202, forward strand.
CACGGATTAGGCTAGTGCACCGTTGTCTCACATTCTCTATCACAGGGCGCCGGAACACTAGTCATCGTGTCACTTTACCAGATCTATTCTATCTCTACTGCATGTTGGCCGAGGGTGTGCACTGTAACATCCCATTCTGGCTAGCCGACTACTTGAGGACTGCCAGTGGGATGAGGTTTGAGGATAAGGTGTATGGGGGTATGTTTATCACCCGGTTGGCACGGTCTTTTGGCATTTTGGCAGGGGAGGCACCCGCATACCTTAATGAGGTGTCACCAAGGGTCGTCAAAGCCAAGTCCTTAAAAGCTATGGAGGTCATCATGGATTATGGTAGGGGCTTTTCTTGGTTCCGTGCTCAGCCCGCCATTCAAGGTGGTGATGACGATGATGATGAGGAGCCACAAATACCAGCACACCAACAGGGGGTGAAGCAGGAAGCTCCACTGACGCCTACAGGCACATGTCTAGTGGAGATTGGCAGGCCTACCAAGGAGCATGGATGGGACGCATGGATACATGGATGGCACAGCAAGACCAAAGGGCTAGCTGGACCTATGACCATACGGTCAGGCAGATGCAGCATCTGTCTATGCGTGAACAGCTTGATCCACATCTCCAGATTGATCCTTTCCCAGGGCGAGAGGAGGATTATCCACCCTACGGGTATTTAGGCCATCTTCCCCCTGGTTATGACTATCGTTATGGACCCCCTCCCCAGTGACTCATGTAGTTTGTATGGATTGTTTATGAAACAATTTTTGTTTGGGCATGTAATAATCCAGGACATCTTAACTTTGTGGTGAACTTTGAACTATGTGGTGTTTATGTATATTTGAATGTGGTGTGATTTGTCTAGCTTATGTGATTGGATTGTCCTTGTTAGTGTCATATATCTTTTATTAATTGTTTATCCTCATGTTTAAATTTGTAAAAATGCTTTATTTTGTTTTTAACCTCGTCTTAATTGCATATAAAGCTATTTTACATAAGGGATAAGTGTAGGGAGGATTACACACGTTTTCAAAAGAAACGTAAACATGAGAATAACAATTAACTAAAAGATATGTATGTTTGTTTGTTCGAGTCAAATGCTTGTATCGAATCATAATGGATGTTTTTGCAGAAATTTTTCCAGATTCTAAAGATGTAAATTTTCCAGAATATTTTTTTTCAGAAAATCGCAGAACAGTTTTTGTCAGGATAACCTGACGGCGTCAGGAAGGAGTAAAAACATCAGATCACTTTTTCTCGTTTTCTGAGCTACTGATTCGTTGTGAAGTGAGTGGTGAAAAACACAATATCAATGTATATCAAAATAACCGTAAAATTCGACAAATTAACCCTTTAGGAAAAAGGTCAACGTGCCAAACCTCACGGGTGTGATAAAAGTGATACCGGGAAAGTGATTTCCCCGGGTCGTGTCCGAACGAGGTGTGAATGGAAGGATTCGTTGAGTTTCGTGATTTGAACTTGAATTGGTTTTAATGATTTGTTGATTTTGAATTACGTTTCTGCAAATTAATTAACGGGAAGGTAATTAAGGAAAGGGATCCCTAATAAACTACAAATAAACTATTACTAAGCCTAAGGAATGATAAAACGAAGCTACACTAAGTCCTAGGGTGCAAAAACGTAAAAACCGGGAAACAACCCGAGCCATAAACGTAAAAGTTTTGCAATTTAAGGGCTACGGGTGTGAAATCAATTTTCCTACGTTCTATTTGACTAAAAATAATTTTAGAAAAAGACCGGGTATTTTTTTGACTTTTAAAATAATTATTACGAATTTAAAACTATTTTACTCTAATTAAATGATTAAAAATATTAAACTAATTTTGAAAAATCTGAAAAATTCACAAAAACTACTTTAGATATTACTGATTCTAGGAAAAATAAAAAAGGTGGGTGATGCTTTGAGGAATAAGCTAAAAATAAGCTGAATAAGGCTTATAAGCAAAACTGTTTTTAAGGCTTAAATGAATTGTTTGTGTAAAATCCAACGAGACAAGTCCCAAGGGCGCGTTGGTTTGGAGGGTGTGTGTTGGGGCTTTGTTTTCTGAGTGAGGAGACCCAGGTTCGAATCTGGGCTCCTACACTTTTTGCAAATATTTTTTTTTTCAATTTTCTCTTTTACAACTTAGAAACTCAGCCAAAAGAAATACTTTTTGTAAAAACCTTTTTGATAAAAAAACTGATAAATAAGCAGTAAGACTGCTTATTCACCACAGATAGCAATAAGTCAAACCAAACACCCCTTGATCAGAATCTTAAGCACATTTAAAGCCAAATAAGCACTCAAAATACCAAAGGCGGAATAAATAAGCTATACTAACCTAACCTAAGTGGAAAATGATAACTTTAACTTAAAAAAATTAAGGGAATGAGCAGATAAGCAGTTTGTTAGGGGGAGGAATAGTTGGATAAGGATGGCTACACTAAGGAAATACTAAGCTAGCCTAAAAAGGATCACTAAGCTTACTCTAAATAAGCACTAAATGAGACTACTTAAGCTAAATCCTAGACTACTAACTACTTAATAATTACCTCATTAAGCTACTTAATCTACTGATAAGCTAGAAAAGGATAATGAAGAGAGAGACCTGTGACTGCAGACTAGAAACCAGCCAAGGATGTCTGTTTGCAGCTTATTTTTAAGCTGAGAGGTGGACTTCCAAAGCTAAGATAAGCTACAAAAGTAGAGTTAGGATAGTGGAGATTCACAAAAAGCTGATTGGTGGTCAAGAAAGAGCTAATTACAGCTTAAAAATAAGCTGATAACAGCTTGGTTTGGCCAACATGTTACTGATGCAGAACACAAAAAAAAAAGTTGAAATGGGACAAACTTGGACTTCTATTTAAACTGAGTTAGGAGACTCTTTGGTGCATGAAATTGAAACTAGAATGAGTTGGTAATACAGGGGCTTGAGAAAAACAGATTTTGCCAATATTGAGCTTCAAATAAGCTGATAAAAATGCCCAAGAACAGCAGCACAGGCTGCTGTCCTGTACAGTACCCAAAGAAAGAAAAAAAAGATTTTACTTTTCAACTTGATTCCATTAAAACCATTTCAAACTAAACTCTAATTTATTAAGACTTGATTAGCTAGCTATACAGAGTTTGACCCTTAAAAGTCAAACGGGTAAAACACACTTTTTTGACCCTTTAAAGGCTTGACCCAAACACCCTTGACTGGTACCCAATTCTTGAAACTACTTTAAGAAAACTTAGAACTTGCAACTTTTTCAGTAAAACTAAGATAAAACTTACTAACTCTAATTTGATTGCACTAACTAGGCATTAAAAAAAAATAAGGCAGCTAAATAAAAAAGAGTACTTTCATTGAATAAAAAAGAAGAAACCTTACAAATAAGTTTGGAAACATACAACTGATTTTTTTTAAAAAACTAAAATTAAGGGTGCCTTATAACTTGGCTACACATCCTATTTATACTAAAATCTTGGGTCTTCATCTTCAGGTCTTGTGCTTCTTCTCTGAGGGCAGTCAAGCCAAAAACCTCCTCATGTGCTTTCTTGAATTCATCCAAGCCATCCAATAAGTAGGTACACTTTGGGAGCAATCTGAGCCATCCATTGAGTCTTTTTAACAAGGATTGCTTAGGTGGCAGTGGGAAAAAGGGATAGTGGGTTTGGGATTAGGGTTTAACTGGGTAAAAGGGATTAAGGGAGGTTTTGGGTTTTGATGAGGTTGGGTAAAAGAGGAGGTTGGAGGTGGAGTGTTTTGGGATGGTGGGTTGTCTGGGTAGCAGAGAAAGGTGAATGATTTTGGAGGGAAAGAAAAAGGAGGAAGAAAGGGTGTGGGATGTTTATCAATTGGGGAGTTGACCGGGTAGGGTTTGGTGGACTGGACCAGGTTTGGATTAGGGGTTTGAACTTGGATATTGGGCTTAAGTTATTAAGATTTGGACAAGAAATGGGCCCAATGAGATGCTTTAGGGACTAAACATGTACATTCTGAAATTCCAGGGACCACATATGTAATTCTGAAAAGTGATCCAAGGGCTATACTTGTAAATCTCAAATAGGTTAAGGACCATTTTTGCCAAATGTGAAATTCCAAGGACTAAAAATGATCATTTTTAAAACCCAGGGATCAAAACTGTAATTTCTCAAAACTTTTGAAATTTTTCACCAAAGGACTAATTATGACAACTTATGATTTCAAAAGGACCTTTGGTGACTTTTCTTTTTAAAATACGTGCTCAGGGACTATTTCTGTCAATTTTTGAAAGTCGGGGGACTGAAACTGCCAATTATGCAAACTTTGTTTGTTTTTCATTTGTTTTCAATAATTTTGCATCTGAAACATATAAAACACAATTTTGAGATAATTTCAGTATTTTGATGCATTTCGGAGTGTTTTTAGATGTTTTGCAGTTCAGATTTGACCTAAAATGATGAGTTTTTACACACTCATCAGCTACTTATAAATTTTTGGAATTTTCCAGGTCTTAATTTTCTTAGAAATTCTGTAAACATCCATTCCACAAGCATTATATCCTAGTTTAAATCGAGTCTTATATATATTATTATCGCCAATTTTACGCGAATGTTTCGTTTGTTTTGTTCAAGTGTGCAGGTTTAGTTTGTCAAGAAGAAGTTACACAAGATTGGAAGGAGCTTTTCACGCAATAATTCTTCTTGGAAAGGATTTAACCACCACTTTACACGAATCCTACTGAGCTAATCAGGGGAGTATTAGTTTCTTTCGTTTTTGATTACCTTCTTTTATCATTACTTTGATACTTTCGGGGAACATTGGGGACAATGTTCAGTTTAAGTGTAGGGAGGGAAAATAAAACGGGAACTTTGAAACTATGCTTATCCTTGATTATTTGCTTTGTCCAATTACACTTTTGTAATAAACCATGAGAAAATGTCGGTTAGGGAAATTTTGGCACCAAATTTAAAAATTTTCATGACATATAGGAGTGGGCCATTAGTCTTAACAAAAGCGTATCACGGATAGGAAGTTGCATGACTAGCACAAAAACCCTTTACCACCCAAATTCCACCCAAAATGTGAGGATCGCCCTTAGATTAGTAGGAGTTAAAAGCATTCATCTTCAATGCTTAGAGTGTGAACCGGTAGTATATTAGATTCTAGAACTTGTTTTGTGATGCATTCCGAGATCGCAAGTGAGACTACACTTGTGTAGTTAGGAATAACTAAATGATAAGAGGCATTAGGATAACCCTTGTTTGATACCCGTAATATAATTACTTCTTCCACATCGGTTGAGTAATTCCCCCACACCCTTTGCGTTGTACTCATCTTTAGTACACGATACCCCTAGTTAACCCCTCAGAGCCTATCCTTTTCGTGGTTCTCGTGATGTTTCGGTTTTTCCGGAATATCAATGAAGAGCATTGTTTACACCCCACCCCCAAATATACACCCAAATCGCCTTAGCCTACCCCTTATGCACTCACTTTTATTGCAAATGTTTGTTATCACCCTAAACCCTTAATTCAATTATCTGGTTGCTTGCATGAGTTGCTAAGTCGAGTCATATCCTTTGTATACAGTTTTGGGACGATTGGGATTCATGAGAAAAGTTAAAGTTTATAAAATGACGGGAAGGGAACGTTAATTCAAATTCCCTTTGTTTGCGTAAAAATGTACCCCAAGTGTTTTGATCTTTTCAATTCGGGTCAAATTAGTGTTAGAGTAATAAAAACTCAAGTGTAGGGATGTGCCTATAAATCCCTATCATTTTGATGTTACCGTAGAGGATGGTAGAGTAAAAGTGTATGAAAAAAAAATCGAAAAAAAAATAGAAAAAGAAAAAAAAAATATAGAGTAAAAAAAATACGGGCTACCATCCTACATCTATCCTTTAAATTTATGTTTGTTTATTTCCGTTACCTAGAGTTTTAGAGTGTCGAGTCTTGGCTTAGCAACGCCATTCTTCGTATGCATTTAACATAGAGATTTTTGACTTGCCACCACTAAATAGCCTATCCCACCAAACCCTTGTTTCCCTACCGTAAGCCTAACATTATAACCCTTTAAATGACCTCTTTGATAGTCTTTCCTAGGTGCTCATGCCAAAGCGATTGAGGTTTGATCTATTCTCAAGCCTATGGTAATCTATGTACTAGGACCAGTTAATGAGTGTTTATCTTCCATTTCCTATTTGTTATATTTCATATATACACCCGAGAGAGATGTGAGTATCCAAACACCCCATGTGAGGTGCTAGTATGTAATTTCCGTGCTTGTTATGAATTTTGCGGGGCTTATATGTGTTGTGGACCATTTTAAATCAATGCTTCATGACCCCTAACTTATAAATTAATTGGCTAAAAGCACATTTGCTTGAGGACAAGCAAATAACAAGTGTAGGGATATTTGATAAGGTTTTAAAATGTACCATTTTGATGGGTCGTTTTAACCCTTATTTGATCACTTTTGTATCCGTTATTACTTAATATCGTTCCTTTTCACTTTTTAGGTCTCTTGAAGGCAAAATGCTGGAATGGCACTTATTTGGACGAAAAGGCGCGAATATACGAAGAAAATGGCCAAAGTCAGAATCGAGACACTCAAAGCTGCTGAAAACATAAGGCGACGGCGTCACTGCTTAACTGTGACGCCGTCGGAGGATTTTTGTGACGATACAGAAGCCCTAATGACGGCTACACGACGGCCAAGACGAAACCCTAATGACGGCTACACGACGGCGTCACAAAACATAAGGTGACGCCGTCGCATATGTAATATTATATATAGAATCCGAATTTTTCAGTTTTAAGAGAGTCTTTTTGGAGTAAAAACCTAAAACCGAACCAAGGGTGTCTTGTACAGTATTTTAGGGTTCCAAACCCTATCTTACATCAAGATAAGTATTTACTTCATCAATTTAATTATGTCTTTGATTATTTGTGTGTATGCTTGCATGTTCTCCATGTCCGGCTAATTTATTTGTGTGTTTGCTTAAGGAGTATGAGACTTAATTATTGAATATTGATTGGTTGTTTCTTATCTTAGTTGATCAATGATCTAGTAATGCGATAGGTCATTCGTTGTGTACTTCGTGCTTGATTCATCTTTGTGAACCTTAGAATATAATTACCTGAGTAGTTGTAAGCTAAACCATCCAAAGAGTGCTTTAGAGTAAGAGTTTATTATCCCTAGTGGGTTTTGTAGACGAGACCCTTTGGTAAGTTCAAAGAGTTAGGGAGAAACGCATACCCTACAACTTTAGACACACAACGCAACTAAGAATAAGGAAGTGACAACTCAACCATCAATAGGAGATAATTAAGGAGTAGTAAAACCTAAGTAAACACATCTTTAAACTATCATACGAGCACACATTAATTAGGCATAGACTACCACCACCTTAGTTTAGATAATTAGATAATAGTAGAGTAATCGGTAGAAATACCAACCCCCCAAATCCAATACCCGAGATTCGTACCTTTCAATTTCCTAAAAAAACATAGAAAAGATAAAAAATAATCTTCCTCAACCTTAACCTTAGCGTAGTAACTTCTCACTAGCATTCCTATTCCCCTAGAGAACGATATCAATACCCGTGGCTTACCCGAATACTACACTACAACGATTAGGTTCACTGCTTAGGGTGTTGAAAAACTTGCTCGACGAAAAGGAAGTTCCTTTGACCCCGAACGCGCTGCGTAAGCGTATCAAGGATGCTAGCCCGTATGTTTTTTTTTCATACACTTTTACTCAACCATCCTTTACGATAACATCAAAATAATAGGGATTTATAGGCACATCCCTACACTTGAGTTTTTATTACTCTAACACTAATTTGGCCCGAATTGAAAAGATCAAAACACTTGGAGTACATTATTACGTAAATAAAGGGAATTTGAATTTAACGTTCCTTCCCGTCACTTCATAAAATTTAACTTTTCCCATGAGTCCCAATCATCCCAAAACTGTGTACAAAGGATATGACTCGACTTAGCAACTTATGCAAGCAACTAGATAATTGAACTAAGGGTTTAATATGATAACAATAATGCACTAAAAGTAAGTGCATACAAGGTAGGCTAAGGCGATTTGAGTGTACATTTGGGGGTGGATTGTAAACAATGCTCTTCATTGATATTCCGGAAAACCAAAAAATCACAAGAACCGTGAAAAGGATAGGCTCTGAGGGGTTAACTAGGGGTATAGTGTACTAAAGATGAGTACAACGCAAGGGTGTGGGGGAATTACTCAACCGATGTGGAAGAAGTGATTATAATATGGGTATCAAACAAGGGTTATCCTAATGCCTCTTATCATTTAGTTATTCCTAACTACACAAGTGTAGTCTCACTAGCGATCTCGGAATGCATCAAAAAACAAGTTCTAGAATCTATTATACTACCGGTACACTCTCTAAGCATTAAAGTGGAATGCTTTAATTCCTACAAATCTAAGGGCGATCCTCACATTTTGGGTGGAATTTAAGTGGTAAAGGGTTTTGTGCTAGTCATATGACTTCCTATCCATGAGACGCTTTATTAAGACTAATGACCCACTCCTACATGTCATGAAAAATTTTAAATTTGGTGCCAAAATTACCCTAACCGATATTTCTCATGGTTTATTACACAAATGAAATTGGACAAGGCAAATAGTCAAGGATAAGCATAGTTTCAAAGTTCCCGTTTTATTTTCCCTCCCTACACTTAAACTAAACATTGTCCCCAATTTCCCCGAAAGTATCAAAGTTATGATAATGGAAGGTAATTAAAAACGAAAGAAACTAATACTCCCCTGATTAGCTCGGTAGGATCCGTGTGAAGTAATGGTTAAATTCTTCTCCAAGAAGAATGTATGCGTGAAAAGCTCCATCAAATCTTATGTATCTTCTTCTTGATAAATAAAACCTGCCCACTTGAAAAAAAACAAACGAAACCTTCGCATAAAATCGGCGGTAACACCATATATGACTCTACTAAACTAGGATATAATGCTTGTGGAATGGATGTTTACAGATTTTCTGGAAAATTAAGACCTGAGAAATTCCAAAAATTTATAAGTAGCACAGAAAACGAGAAAAAGTTAGAAGTTGTTTCTACTCCTCCTAACGCCGTCAGGTTGCGATCCTAACGCCGCCAGGTTATCCTGACAGAAACTAGTCTGCGATTTTCTGGAAAAATTCTGGAAAATTTATATCTTTAGAATCTGGAAAACATTCCTGCAAAATATCCATTATGACTCGATACAAGCATTTGACTCAAACAAACACACATGTATATCTTTTTAATAATCGTAATTCTCATGTTCACGTTCTTTTTGAAAACGTGTGTAATCCTCCCTACACTTATCCTTTTTGTAAAATACCTTTATATGTAATCAAGACGAGGTTAAAGACAAAATAATGCATTTTCACAAATTCAAACATGAGAATAAACAAGCAATAAAAGATATACGACACACAAACAAGTAAACAATTAAGCATGGGTTGCCTCCCACGAAGCGCTTTTCCTTATTTATGAGTCTTGTAGCTAGACTCGAAGTCGTGCCCCTACGTGACTTCATTACTGTCACCTCCTTCAGTTACTAAGCCTTTATCAAAAGGTTGTAGACGTTGTATGCTTATCGTGGACTCCTTCCCAACGTCGTCTATTATGACAACGGTTTTATTTTTTAGATTAGTTTCTTTCACCGTATAAGGCCCAAACCATCTTGGCTTGTTTCTACCTCTTAATGCTTTTATTCTTGACTTGTACAAAAGCACTTTCTCTCCCTTTAAAAATTCCTTAGGGTTCTTTTGAGTTTGTGGTATTGAGGTAGGATTATTTCCTAACTTTTTATCGCGTTTCCACAAGGTTGCATGTAGTCCTTGAACCATGAAATCTCTAAGCCCCTTTTCCCATTCGTTAATTTTCTTCCTAACCATATTCTTAGGGACTTATGGATTCTCGTCAGTAATCTTTTCCATAATCTTTAAAGGATATCTTGGAACAATAGGTATCCTAACGTATCCCTTGCCACTTTTGAGTACATGATGCCCTCACCGCATTTGATGGTTTCTTTGGCAGTGGCCAGAAAAGGTGTTCCAAGAATGAGTGGCATATTTCTATCTTCCTCAATGTCTATAATCACGAAGTCCACCGGATAGACAATATTGGCCACCTCTATTAAGACATCCTCCGTTATTCCTATGGGGTAGACATATGTGTGATTTGCTAAGGAAAGTCTAAGATTGGTCTTGGCTGGCTTCTCCTTAGTCAACTTATTATAGACTGATAGCGGCATTATGTTTACATCAGATCCCTAATCAGCTAAGGCATTTATATTATCAATGTCACCTATGCTACATGGTATCACGAAGTTCCCCGTGGTTTCTCGTTTTTTAGTTACTGGTTTTTTTAGAACCAGCTTATACATAGGTCCCATCGGCATGGTGTCATACTCTTTTTCTGTTATTTCTCCTTCTAGGGCTTTCCTAAGAACCTTGTTGTACCTAAAGTTGTTCACTTTGTTAACAATGGTTTTCTTATTAATCTCGTGCTTAAGGTAGTATTCAATGGTCTCGGGTTCATCATTGGTTTCAGCCTCCTCCTTCTTCTTACTATCCTTGCTTTTCTCAGTTTCCTTCTCCTCAACTGTTCCATCTTCATCAGGCACAATGGAAATGGTGTTAACAAACAAAGTGGGGGGAGGGTGATCATCGCTTCTTACTATCACCTTTTCAGGAACTTTTGTCTTAGTATACTCTTTTACCAAGTTCATCATCTCTGTCATCTTTGCCTGCATCTCCTCCCTTTACCTATAGACCTCCTCTTCAATTTTCGCTAATCTTTTCGTATGGGCTGCCATGTATTCTCTCATTTGTTCCTTAAATCTCGGTGAGAGTGGTATTGGAGAAGTAGAACGGAAGCGTCGTTCGGAATTGAGATTTTGCTCATGGATTGGTGATTCAGAGAAGGGTGTTGGTTGGTTGGTGAAGTTAGCGGAATTAACCATTTCTCGAGGGGTTTGTTCAGGAGCTCTCCTTTGCCTCTCAATTAGATAATCGATCCTTCTCTCAAGAGCACTCATTTGCTCTTCAATGACGTTGGAAGACTCATGAGGAATCGATATGGCATTAACCACTTTGATGGGGGTTTCATGGGATTCACTCCAATTTTCGTAGCTTTGATAGGCAAGCTCTTCTATAATATCCCATGATTCTTCTGCGTTGAAGTTGCTAAGCCTTCCACCGGCGGCTCGATCAATGGATCGCCTTGTGATGAAATCGGTATGGTCATAGAAGATTTGGATTTAAAGCCAAAGATCAATGCTATGATGAGGGACTCTACGGATCAGGTCTTTGAATCGGGTCCATGCCTCGTAGAGAGACTCGCCTTGAAGTTGTTAGAACGTCAAGATGTCTCGTCTAAGCTTAGTAGTTCTCCTTGTTGGGAAAAATTGGGCAAGGAAACGAGAGGTGAGATCATCCCAACTTGAGATGGAGCCGGCGGGAAGTCGCTCAAGCCAATTACTAGCTTGGTCCCGTAGAGAGAATTGGAAGAGACGCAAGTGCGTGGTCTCCCGAGTAGTAGCATCAAGGTCGATGGAATCGAATATTTTAAGGAAATCCTTAAGATGCTGATTAGGATCTTCGGAACAAAATCCATGGAATGCACATCCGTTTTGCACCAACCGGATGGTGTCGAATCGAAGGGCCGTAGTTTGGGCTTGGTCGGGAAGCTCAGTGGTGTTTCTATAGCCTAGGTGGCTTGGTCTTGAGTATTCACTAAGAGTACGGCCTTTTGGCGGGTCATTTGGTGGTGGGTTGATGAGTGGTGGTTGATTATCACCTTCCATGATGAAAAGTGATGGGATTACTAACAAAGGTCACGAAGAAGAGGGATAGACTACGAGGAAGCTAAAAAATGGGAAAAAAGCTTACTTGACAGGAATCAAGCAAGGGAACCTAAACGAGGTGGAAATCTAACTAGCTATTCTATTCCCCGACACCGGCGCCAAGAACTTGATACGCGTACAACGCGCGTTCGGGGTCAAAGGAACTTCCTTTTTGTCGAGCAAGTTTTTCAACACCCTAGGCAGTGAACCTAATCGTTGTAGTGTAGTATTAGGGTAAGCCTTGAGAATTGATATCGTTCTCTAGGGGAATAGGAATGCTAGTGAGAAATTACTACGCTAAGGTTGGGGTTGAGGAAGATTATTTTTTATCTTTTTTTATATTTTTTAGAAAATTGAAAGGTACGAATCTCGAGGTATTGGATTTGGGGGGTGGTATTTCTATCGATTACTCTACTTATCTAACTATCTAATTAACTAAGCTAAGGGTAGTCTATGTCTATTGTTGTATGCTCATATGATGATTTAAAGATGTGTTTACCTAGATGCTATTACTCCCTAGTTATCTCCTATTGATGGTTGAATTGTCACGTCCTTATTCTTAGCACGTTGTGTCTTCTAAGGTCGTAGAGTATGCGTTTTCCCTAACTCTTTGAGACTACCTTAAGGTTATTGCCTACGAAATCTCTGGGATTCATAAACTAACTCTAAGGTTATCTTTGGATGTTTAGCCTACAATAACTCTAGGTGATTATAAAATATTGTTCACAAAGATTACTCAAGCATTAAAAACACAACAAATGACCTACCGCAATACTAGGTCAATCACAATTAAGATTAGAGACAACCAATCAATATTCAATACCTAGGTTTCATAGATCTAAGCAAACACACAAGCAAATTAGCCGGACATGGAAAACATGCAAGCATACACACAAACAATTGAAGACATAATTGAATTAATGAAGTAAATCACTTATCTTGTTGTAAAATAGGGTATGGAACCCTAAGATACTGCCCAAGACATCCAAAGTTCGGTTTAGGTTTTACCCCACAAAACTACCTCCCTAAACGTCTGAAAATTCGAATTCTATATATAGAGTTACAATATGCGACAGTGTCACTCTTTATTTGTGACGCCGTCGGATCACCGCCATTAGGTTTTCGTCTTGGCCACGTCAACTTTGTAACGGCGTCACCTTATGGTTGTGACGCCGTCGGCTTCATCTTCTGACGCCGTCGGGATCCAAATCTAGGCCGTCTGAGTTGTGACGCCCTACTCTTTAAAACCTAATGCCGTCAAGTGCAAAATAGCAATTTGGCTACTGAGTCGTCACAGAGCGTGTTGCGACGGTGTCGCCATTTGGCTGTGACGCCGTCACCTTCTGTTCCAGCAGCTTGAGTGTCTTGATTCTTGACTTTGGCCATTTTCTTCATATATTCCCGCCTTTTCGTCCGAATAAGTGTCATTCCAGCAATTTGCCTTCAAGAGACCTAAAAAGTGAAAAGGAACAAAATTAAGCAGTTACGGATATAAAAGTGGTCGATTAAGGGCTTAAATGACCCGTCAAAAGTGTACCTTTTAAATCCTTATCACCACCCTTAACCCGATTGTCACAGTGTTAATAAGCATCAAACACACATAAAGTGGCTCAACTATCAATTATAATCTATCTTGGTAATCATATACAAGTGAAACTACCAAAACCCTCATAAATGGTCATCTATAAGGGTTCTCACACCAACTTATTTGCCTTATTAAATCAATGACTAGGCTAGGGATACGGCCGACCTCTAGTCCTAATGGCAACCACCATGAAGCTATGTTATCACGCATGCCAATCATTATGATACAGATCAAAAATCACAAAAATGCATCCATAATTTATGATCTAGGAAATAGCCACAACACTTCAAGCAAGTAAACGAACGCAATTGAGCACGATAAACATAAATGATATCCAACAAAAAGGCAATTAATTGAGTAAATAAATCAAAACAACTAGATAGTCATAAACATGGTTAACACCTAAGGGTGTTAGCCCATAATCTCAGTAGCAATACACAATGATTGAATCAAAGCTATAAGAGTAGAATTCATAATGAAATCGATACGATAAATACTGATTAAACAAGGTAAGAAATACTTGAGATGCCCTCCTAACGAGTCGTGGTTTTTCCTGACCTTCCTTGCCTCTGAAAGTCGTTCTTGACGTTGGATTGTGTGAAAATTGTTGAATGAGCCATCTTCTATACTTTCTGTTAGTGGGTCGTGTATTCAGCTCCATTGATACGGCATATTGGCTCTTTTGGCATGGGCTCCACTCATAAAATATTTTGGTATCATTATTTAGCCTCCTTTCATAAGAAGATTAATAAAATTTGATCATATTTTGCTTCTATGATTTTCGGATGAAGTGTTATGAGTTTTGGTTAATTTTGGTAATGATTCATGTTTAACTTTTTTGATTTTATTAAATGTTAATAATGCATAATTTAGCTACCGTGCATTGCGGCGAAACCACTTTAAGTCTAATATTCGTTCCATAGAATTTTTAGTATAAGGCACCACGTGGTATAGCCATTTTATTATATCTTAAATTGCAAACGGGAATATAAACAAATCCACAAACTGTATACAAAGACAATTTTTTATAGCAAAAAATACACTGTAAAAAATATATACTATAAAAAAATATACACTGTACAATTAACATATATCCAAAACACACAATAATTTTGCTAAACGGTTTGTTTTCAATGTATAATTTACATAACTTTCTAGTATCACAAACACCCTTCATCGCTAAAAAAATATTACTAATTCAATCAAGAACTGACTAAAAAAAGTCAAAGAACTCACAAATAGAGCTCAAAATCTAATCAATCTTTGCGAAGACCCTTCATTCTGAGATAATTATGCCGTCTAAACATTTTATTTATAAAAAAAACACTTGTAAACAAAACCTTGGGTGAAGCATACATGATCAGGCAGCCTCTCCTAAGCAAATTTTATGACTGCCCTTGCAATACTCATTGGATTTTCATGGTTATGTATGTTGTATGTGAATGTGGGTTTATTTGGACTATGAATGATTCTACCTCAAAATCTGTGTGTTTAATTGCAATATTTGGGAAAAGGGTACAAGTGTTTATTTAGTGGAATCCGTATGGAGCTTTAAGGAGATATCCAGATGGATGAAGAAGATGCAGATGGAGCAATAAGAAGCTATCCAGCTGGAAGGAAGAAGATAGTGAAGGAAGAAACAACATAATTTTGATGAAGAGTTTTAGTAGAGATCAAAACGACATAGTTTTGGGAGGGATGTGAGGCAGAATACAGATGGAGCAATAAGAAGCTATCCAAATGAAGGGAAGAAGATGGTGGAGGAAAAACGAAATAGTTTGGTTGAAGAGTTTTAGTAGGGATCAAAACGGCATTCTTTGGGAGGGATGCGAGGCAGAATATTTAGGAAGATAAAATGATGTAGTTTTGGGTTATACCAAAACGGCGTCATTTCTCATGGTTAATGGTTTTTTAGAAGAGTTTTGGAGACGTTTAAAATGGTGTAGTTTTTGTGAAGCTGTGAGGGAGAATTTTTTGGAGCAAAAAACGACGCACTTATGGCCACCCCAAAACGACGTCGTTTCCCACGACATAACTTACCCGATAACCTGACTGTGTGTTTTGTTGTTAGATACCATGCGGCGCTATCAGCTTGTAAGGTGGCACGACACTGAGCAATACACTCATCTACACTACCAAAAGAATGTTAGAAACAATATATGGTGATGGCCCAAAACTGTGTCATTCTAAATTCTAAAAATATCTCCCTCACATTGTACAGTCAAATGATTCCACAACTGCTAGTCGATAACTGCAAGAAAATGTTTTTAGAGCTCACGGTATAGTAAGCTGATGGCTTCATGCCAAGCCACCAGCCCAACCATAACCTATCTCGACTTTCAATTTTCACGCCACCACAGCCAGCCCACGTTGTGGGATTTCGTGCTTTTTTTGTTCTTTTTTTGTTTTATTGTGCTGATATATACCTTGAAAATATTAAGTGCATACCTTAATAAAACTTGAGATTGTTGTAGGAAGAATAATGAAATTTTTAGAGTGAGGAGGATGATCTTGTTGGGTAGGTAGATGGAAATGAAATGCATTAGAATTTAAACCAAGTTAGACAGGCGGATATATGTTTATATATAAAATGTTTTATATAAATATATTGTTTTTAATTCTATAAGTTGAACCTCAACGGTCAAAAAAGTAAATAGGCTCCACTACTAGCCTTTTTTCCATTAAATCCGTTATTTTTTTATTTTATTTTTTTATATTTTTACCCCTTAAAATCCTATAAATACTCAATCACTCTTTCAATTTTTACATACACTTCCACTATTATTTTTACCTCTCAACAACTATAATACTTCTTTTTTCTTCAAAAACACTATGAATCCCAACAACGATGGTCCCAACTATGATCATTACGATATTTATTTTCAAGACGACCCGAAATGGTATATGCGGGGTTTTGAAGCTTATCAACAATTTCTAGCTTTCTGTAATCCAGAAGTCGGGAGTTCGGGTTCGGGTCTAAATACTAGGACATACATACCACGTGAATGGGAAGAGGCGAAACAACGGCTATTTTTGGCGACGAAAATAATCCTCCTAAATACCCGGATAGGAATTTTAGGCGAAGGTATCGTATGAGTTCTAAACTTTTTAAAGAAATATTCAATGATATTACCAATTACAATGCCGACCCTCTTCCCGAATACTTTCTTTTTTTAAACAATGACCGGATTGTACGGGTCATTTAAGTATTAGTCCTATTTAGCCCATGGAATTTATCCTGAGTGGTCTACGTTTGTCAAAACGTCCTCTATTGCAAGTGATGAAAAAACAATGAAGTTTAAAAGAGTTCAAAAACTTTCAAGAAAATATATTGAACGAGCTTTGAGAGTCCTACAAGATTGTTGGGGAATTATACAACAACCCGCACTTGCATACCAAGTTAACATGCTACGAAAAATCATGTATTGTTGTATAATATTACATAACATGATAGTGAAAGATCTAGAATTCGTTGTTACTGAATTTAACGAAATCTTTGTTTCTCCACAACCGAACATTCAACGTACTTGGATCGAACGATGTGACTTGCATATTAGGAAAACCAAAGAACTTCAAGATAGAAGAGCGCACAACAAACTTCGAAAAGACATCGTCGAACATTTATGGAACCTTAATCACTAAATTGTATTTTTTTTTACCGTATCGTTATTTTAATTTTGTATTGTCATTTTATATACTTGTTTATTAATGAAATTTAATTTAGTTAAATATATTGTTTTATTTAAATAAATAAAAAAAAATTGTGCACTATGCCAAAGAGAGGTTTTTTTATGTCATGGACAAAACTAATGTCATAAACAAAAACTGTTGAGATGATACCACTTTTCTTATAACACCCCCTCATGGCACCACACTGTACATAAGCCTCTAACAAATGGGCATATAATAACCTAATCTGGTGTCGTGAGTCATTATATGGTACTTGACTCACTGGTTTTGTTAAAGCATCTCTAGTTATAAACTTTTTGAAAACAACTATAGATTTTTCATGACTGTTTATTACATCAATTTATAAACTTTACATATTCCAAATTTGAGTAAGGATCAAATGAGAAATAAAATTAAAATGAGAAGGGTGAGAATAAACCACAACCGCATATTTCAGATGCACCTACAAATATAGGTGCATCTCCTCTTAAATTTCTCCATCTTATTTAAAATGTGTGGCTCAAATTTCTTCTCATTCTTCTCATTTTAAATTTTCTTCTAGCAAGATCTCTTCCCACTTGTAAACCTTTTGTTACTATGTTTAAGCTTCGTAAATCTTTACATATGAGAAAAACATGTATTTAATGAGTTTCAATAAAATCATTTTAATGTATTGAAAAAGTTTATAATTGTAACACCTCCGTCCCGACATAGGAACGAGAGGTCACAATTAATGACAAAGCAACTAAACCTGAAGAACCAGTTACATAATACGTTCATGAAAAACAAGGTTCAACCATAGACTAAAATTTAAATGTACAAGGTTAAAGCACCAACATTATTTAGTGCAAGGTCCAAAGTCAAAAGCTAAAGTTACTGAAAATAGAGTCTTCAAGTACATGATCTCTAAGGTCCTGCTAGCTCTCGTCACACATCCCCATTAACCCTGAGTACCTGCCGCAGGAGAAAAGAAAGATGCGGCTGAGCTAATTGCTCAGTGCGCGGATGTAGATAACGAATAACAATAACACGATATATATATACATAAAGAGAGGAATGCAACGAGATCAAAAATAATTTCCCCATCATATCAACATCTCAACACCAGAGTAATCAAATATTATAAGGCTGAAGGAAAAGGTTTGGGAAATTTATACCGAGTATCCTACATCATATCATATCAAGTGCACTCCCACGTGCTAACATCATATCGTATCAAAAATCATAGTGATACACTGGTCGCGACTCCAGTGCATCTAAAATCGACGGAAGGTATGTATGGCACTACACTACTCGACCGCATGATCATATCAGATCATAAACATATCATATCATTACATAGCCTAGGATGCATCCATACGCCTCCCAAATTAGAAAAAGGCTCCACACATGAGCAAATCATATTATAAGATCATAAGGGGAGACGCCGTGAACTGATCACACCGTCACGGGCGGTGTCAGGCCATTGGCGCCACAATGACAAGTCTGCGGTACCTCCACAGATAGTTGCTCGGTATTCCTAACTCCTGTCTACATATCTAGGGTTCTATGGTAGCACAGTGAACATATAAACCAACCAAACACCCGATATTATGTTCACCATGCATATGAGTCATAAGGGAAAGGAATCAAGAAACATTCATACAAAAGTGGCGCTGGCTCATTTTCACAAAAATCATTTTTAACATAATTTTCCCCAAGATCATCAAATCATATTCCAAAATTATTTTCACCGTTCATCATCATTGTAAAATGCATTTGTCAAACAAATGGGGATATATATCATAAGGATGTCAAAGGACTATGAGAGTATTGCAAGGAGTTCAACGTAAGTATATCAAGTAACGACGAAAGAGAGTACGGGCATTTAAAAATATGAACATATCAATGATTCAAGAGAACACGAAAAAGAACATCCGTACCTTAAGTAGTCTAATGCGCGCACTAAAAGCTCAACCTACTACTTCTTCAAATATCTACAAAAATGGGGGAACTAATAAATATCGAATCGATAACTCTTGTTCACTTCCTCATATTAAAAATCTATACAAATGATCCTAGGCATTATAATGACCCGAATATATTATGGTATGTTTGTATATTATATACATGAGATAATTTCATGCCTGTTGTAATGTGCATTGTTATTTATTTAATATTATATTTTGTCTAGACTTATTTTTATGAAACACATGTTCTTATATTAGACTTATTATTTGACCAAACTTGGTTCATGTGTTGCAAACTACCCATCAATATCTCTAACTCAAATGTTAAGATTATGTGATGAAAACGTTTAACACATAAAACTCCATTTTATATTAATATGGTCTAATATGTTGAGTATGGATCTAGTGAGAATAATTATTTAAATGAGAATAGTGAGGAAGAATTGTAGCCACATATAAATAAGAAAAAGAAATAATAGAGAGATACATTTATTTATATGGATGCATCTAATATTTGTGGTTGTGATTTCTTCTCATTTTATCATCTTAATTATATTTCTTATTTGATCCTATCTACTAATATGTTAAACTATCTTTTATTTTATTTTTTTACACAAGCAGTTAAGGACTAAAATCCTACATGATCATTAGCTTTACAAGTTATATTATATTAATAAAAACATATAAATCTTTTTGTAGACACTTAGATACTTTAAGGGCTTTTATAAAAATATCATAAAACAAAACAATGAGAACATAAGTGTCGTCCCTACTCTTCTTCATTCTCTGTTTCATTTGTTTCTTCATATTATTGTTCCTTTTTGGTTTCATGAAGTATAAGTAGTTATTACTTTCATAAGGTAATATACATAAGCAACTTATTTAAAGTAGTCTTGTTTAAATAGGAATTAAGTGAGACAAATAAAAACTAATTGAGAAAATCTTTATACACCATATGCATGTGCAGGTCATCAAATATGCATGGGAAGCTAGAATTCATCCTAGTTTCATTTTTCATTTTGCTAACTAGTGTAAAACATAGTTATGTGAACATAATCGGTAGCTTTACTCGCAAGCTTTTATATCTTATTAAGCGACATATTCCAAGTCACGGACGACATAATAAGCGAGATATTACAATCGGTAAACAAAATCTGAATATGAATCGAAGAGTATACCTCCAAGCTAAACGAGACGGTTCGAGATGAAAACGAACACAAGTATGGATACCAACTCAAACACGAAAACTATGATGACAAAAATTTGATCGAAACACAAACTCAAAACTCGAGTGAAGATGAGCAGATCACAACCCAAGTAGCCTAAACGTATGACCAAAAGTAGTTTTTAGAAACTGTGAATATGTGGAGTGATTGTGGATATATATTTGTACAACCTTAAGAAAAGCGAAACTTATTGATTACGTTTGTTGACCAACCAAAGCTTTGACCATATCCATTATCTTTCAACTTCGGGACTAAGTTTCAAATTTATTATTATTATTATTATTATTATTATTATTATTATTATTATTATTATTATTATTATTATTATTATTATTATTTTTTTATTTTTTTTTATTTTATTTTATTTTATTTTTTTTTTTTGGGTCATTATAACTCATCCTCCTAAAAATGATTTCGTCCACGAAATCAATAAGAAATTCCTAGGTCTTATGTACGGGTCATTAAAATTTATCCTAATTAAAAGGATTTAGCCCCCAAAATCGACGAGAAGTAAATGGTACCACGAAAAGAAAGGGTACCTCTAATCAAACAGTCGGGGGTATCGCTCACGAATAGATTCCTCGAGTTCCCAAGTAGCCTCACGTTCAGAATGATTTTTCCATAGCACTTTGACAAAGGGAATTGTTTTCTTGCGCATTATTCGCTCTTCTCGACCTAAGATTGCTTCGGCTTCTTCTTCACATGATAGATCTTCTTGAATCTTATCGAGTGGGTATTCTACAACATGAAGCGGGTGATAGTTGTAGCCTCGTAATGTAGACACGTGGAACACATTATGTACATGAGATAACGTTGGGGGTAATGCTATGCGATATGCAACCTCTCCTACTCTCTCCAACACTTCAAAGGGACCAATAAACCTCGGACTAAGTTTCCCTTTTATGCCAAAACGTTGAACACCTTTCCATGGGGAAATCTTGAGAAACACATGATCACCGGGTTTAAAATCTAGGGTCCTACGATGCTTATCGGCATAACTTTTCTGTCGTGAGCGAGCCTCTTTCAACTTCTCTTTTGCAACCTCAACCTTCTCGTTAGTAATTCTAACCAGCTCAGGTCCTTCAATAATCTCTTCACCAACTTCATTCCAACATATTGGAGATCTACACTTTCTTCCATACAACATCTCATAAGGTGCCATGTCAATACTTGCATGCCAACTATTATTATAGGCAAATTCAACCAAACAAAGATAATCGTCCCAATTTCCTGTCCATTCTAGAGCACAGCATCTCAACATATCCTCCAATGTCTGAATAGTCCTTTCTGACTGGCCGTCCGTTTGAGGATGAAAGGCAGTACTATAATTAAGCTTCGTACCCCATGCCTTTTGAAATCCCTTCCAAAAATGCGATGTGAAACGTGGGTCACGGTCTGAGACAATTGACACCGGAGTGCCATGAAGTCTAACAATCTCCTTCTGAAATATTTCCGCTAACTTGCTAGCAGAGTATCCTTCACGAATGGCTAAAAAGTGAGATGATTTTGTAAGTTGATCAACGACCACCCATATTGCATCATTCTTCCTCAAAGTCTTAGGTAGCCCGGTCACCAGATCCATGGTAATATTTTCCCACTTCCAAACGGGAATTTCCAACTGCTGCAAGAGTCCGCTAGCTCGTTGGTGCTCTATCTTCACCTGTTGGCAAGTAAGACATTTTGCCACAAATTCTGCTGCATCTTTCTTCATTCCACTCCACCAAAAGTTTTGTTTCAAGTCCCGGTACATTTTCGTTGAACCAGGATGAATAGAAACTGGAGAACTATGTGCTTCTGATAATAATGCTTCTCGAGTATCCGTATCATTAGGAACACACAACCTATCACCGCACCACAATACTCCATGATCATCCAGACGAAAGTCTTCTTGTTTACCATCCTCTAAATTTTGCATTATAGCCCACAACTCACCATCATCTTTCTGGGCTTCCTTAACACGCGTCAATATTGTAGGTTCAACTTTCAACTGAGCTATGATGCCATCTACCTTACCAATGTATATTTCCACCTCCAAACGGTTCAAATCGGCTACAATCTCCGGTTGAGTAACTAGACAAGACATGCTCCCATAACTCTTCCTACTAAGCGCATCTGCAACAACATTTGCCTTGCCCGGGTGGTATTGAATATTGGCGTCATAATCCTTTAGGAGTTCTAACCATCTTCTCTGCCTCATGTTGAGCTCCTTTTGTGTGAAAATGTACTTCAAACTTTTGTGATCAGTAAAAATATCACAAGTTTCTCCGTACAAATAATGTCGCCATATTTTGAGAGCGAAAACAACAGCTGCTAGTTCCAAGTCATGTGTAGGGTAGTTCTCCTCATACGGCTTAAGCTGTCGAGATGCATAAGCAATCACCTTCCCATATTGCATAAGAACACACCCTAAACCATTCTTGGAAGCGTCACTATAAATCTGAAATCCCCCGGTTCCTTCTGGCACAGCAAGTATCGGAGCCGTAACCAATCTCTTTTTTAACTCCTTAAAGCACTTCTCTCGCTTATCATTCCATTCAAATTTAACACCCTTTCGTATCAGTTGGGTTAGAGGCAATGCTAAAGACGAAAAACCTTCTACAAAACGTCGGTAGTAACCAGCCAAACCTAAGAAACTCCTTACCTCGGTAACTGATTTAGGTTGTGGCCAATTGGTAATAGCCTCTACCTTGGCAGGATCCACTTCAATTCCTTTAGCAGATACTACATGCCCAAGAAATGCAACCCGCTCCAACCAGAATTCACATTTAGAAAATTTAGCATATAACTTCTTTTCTCGAAGGATCCCTAAAACTGTGCGCAGATGTTGCTCGTGTTCTTTTTTTGATTTAGAGTATACCAAGATATCATCAATAAAAACCACAACAGATTTATCTAGGTAATCATGAAAGACGCGATTCATTAAATCCATAAAGACGGCTGGAGCATTTGTCAAACCGAAAGGCATCACCAAGAATTCATAATGACCATAACGAGTACGAAATGCGGTCTTAGGAATATCTTCTGCTCGCACTCGCAATTGATGATATCCAGACCTTAAATCTATTTTCGAGAAGTATTTTGCTCCTTGAAGTTGGTCAAAAAGATCATCAATTCGAGGCAAAGGATAACGATTTCGAATAGTAACTCGGTTCAATTCTCTATAGTCTATGCATAACCTCATAGATCCATCCTTCTTTTTCACGAATAAAACTGGAGCACCCCACGGAGACACACTAGGTCTTATGAACCCACGATCAAGCAACTCCTGTAGCTGCTCCTTCAATTCTTGTAACTCCAATGGTGCCATACGATAAGGTGTCTTAGATATGGGTTCAGCACCAGGTACAAGTTCGATGGTAAACTCGACCTCTCTCTCTGGTGGCAACCCTGGGAGTTCCTCAGGAAATACATCTGGGAATTCATTCACAATCGGTTGATCTACTAGTGAAGAAGCCTCCTTTGAAGTATCCTTTATAGCCGCCAAATATCCATCACAACCATGACGAATAAGTTTCCTCGCCTCCATAGCAGAAATTACTTTAACTAAACCACTAGCCGGAGCTCCCTGATAAACAAATTTCGGTCTCTCGAGGTTTCCAAAAGTGACACGTTTAGATTGACAATCAATGGTGGCTTGGTGTTCACTAAGCCAATCCATTCCGAGGATAATATCGAAATCATGCATTGTCATAGGAAGTAATTGAGCTAAGAAAATGTTATTTTCGATTGTTATAGGCGAGTTGTGACAAATAGTAGTAATAGTCACAGAAGTTCTCATAGGAGTAGTAATAGACATAGGCGGATTTAGCAATGAGTTAGGCAAACCAACACGTTGAGCAAAAGAAGAAGAAATAACAGAATGTGTAGAACCCGTATCAAATAGCACATAAGCCTTGCAACCACATAAATTAAGAATCCCAGAAACTGTACCTGAAGATGTGGCTGCCTGATGTGCAGTCATTGCATAGACCCGACCAGTAGTACCTCGATTATTGCCACCACCATTATGATTCATATTCTGCTTAGAAGTGCAATCCTTGGCCATATGACCCACCTGACCACATGCAAAACATTGCCCCGTCTCGAGAAAACAAGGTTTACCCGGATGGTTACGCCCGCATTTAACACATGAAGGAATTGGGATTTTATTTGGGTTTCTTGTGTCAGTTCTACCTGCAAACCTTCCATGATCTTGAGTTCTTTGTACGTAGTTGTTTCCCCTGGCTTGATATGATCTCTGACCCTGCCACTGTCCCTGGCCATTCCCGTAGCCCCTGTTCTGAGTTGGCCTTTGACCTTGCCACTGTCCCTGATGATTACCACGAGACCTATCATCAAAATTACGATTATTCCCCGAGTGAGACTTACCATTCCGATCAGACACCCCAACATGATCTTCCCTACCCCTCTTCCTATTATACTCAGACCTAGAGGCAACAAAGTCAGCATGCTCCATTTCCAAATTTTTCGCCGCATTTGCTACATCTGAAACTTTCTCAAACCTAATGTTGATGAGGTCCCTCCTATACTTCAAATCAATTGCCCACTTAAACTTCCTGGCTTGTTCTTCAGCATCCCCGGCCTTAGTGCCCGCAATACCAGCTAGCCGAATGAATCGCTCCATAAAATTAGTGATAGACTCGCCAGGCTTCTGTCTAATGTTTGAATACTCACGAATATATGCCTCTCGATCAATATAAGAGAAATAGTGTTGATAAAATACTTCGAGGAAATCACGCCAGGCAAGAGCTTCAACAAAACCTTCCCCTTCTGCTTCTTTCAAAGTTTTCCACCATCGTTGTGCATCCCCCTCTAACTTATAAACTGCTAAACGGACTTGCTGGTTTTCAGTACATTCCAAAACCTCAAATATCTTTTCCAAATGAGCAATCCAGTTCTCGGCATCTATCGGAGTAGGTGCCCCACTGAATGGATTTGGTTTTTGTTTTTGGAATTTCTCTAGTAATAGTTGCATCGGTTGTTGATTGTTGTTAGCACCATTCCCAATATTATTGTTATTATTATTCTCACCACCATTTTGATAAGCTTGAAGAGCCTCAGCCAATGCCTGAGGTAAACGCTGAGCAACGGCGTTGGCAACTGCCTGATTTACTGCGTTCAACGTAGCTGGATCGAGAACTCCAGTAGCGTCGTTGTTCTCGTTGTTGTTTGATACGTTAAAGCGACTAGAGGATCTTCTCTTAGGAGGCATCTATAAGAGAAGAGGACTTAGACAATCATATATGGAAAGAGTTTAGAATCAGAATCACACAAATACGGTAGAGTGCCAGATGAAGGAAAAAGAATCCTACCCCATTATCTACCCAAAACTCACAGGTCAAACCTAAGGGTTTCCTACAGAATCAAACTTGGCTCTGATACCATTAGTTGTAACACCTCCGTCCCGACATAGGAACGAGAGGTCACAATTAATGACAAAGCAACTAAACCTGAAGAACCAGTTACATAATACGTTCATGAAAAACAAGGTTCAACCATAGACTAAAATTTAAATGTACAAGGTTAAAGCACCAACATTATTTAGTACAAGGTCCAAAGTCAAAAGCTAAAGTTACTGAAAATAGAGTCTTCAAGTACATGATCTCTAAGGTCCTGCTAGCTCTCGTCACACATCCCCATTAACCCTGAGTACCTGCCGCAGGAGAAAAGAAAGATGCGGCTGAGCTAATTGCTCAGTGCGCGGATGTAGATAACGAATAACAATAACACGATATATATATACATAAAGAGAGGAATGCAACGAGATCAAAAATAATTTCCCCATCATATCAACATCTCAACACCAGAGTAATCAAATATTATAAGGCTGAAGGAAAAGGTTTGGGAAATTTATACCGAGTATCCTACATCATATCATATCAAGTGCACTCCCACGTGCTAACATCATATCGTATCAAAAATCATAGTGATACACTGGTCGCGACTCCAGTGCATCTAAAATCGACGGAAGGTATGTATGGCACTACACTACTCGACCGCATGATCATATCAGATCATAAACATATCATATCATTACATAGCCTAGGATGCATCCATACGCCTCCCAAATTAGAAAAAGGCTCCACACATGAGCAAATCATATTATAAGATCATAAGGGGAGACGCCGTGAACTGATCACACCGTCACGGGCGGTGTCAGGCCATTGGCGCCACAATGACAAGTCTGCGGTACCTCCACAGATAGTTGCTCGGTATTCCTAACTCCTGTCTACATATCTAGGGTTCTATGGTAGCACAGTGAACATATAAACCAACCAAACACCCGATATTATGTTCACCATGCATATGAGTCATAAGGGAAAGGAATCAAGAAACATTCATACAAAAGTGGCGCTGGCTCATTTTCACAAAAATCATTTTTAACATAATTTTCCCCAAGATCATCAAATCATATTCCAAAATTATTTTCACCGTTCATCATCATTGTAAAATGCATTTGTCAAACAAATGGGGATATATATCATAAGGATGTCAAAGGACTATGAGAGTATTGCAAGGAGTTCAACGTAAGTATATCAAGTAACGACGAAAGAGAGTACGGGCATTTAAAAATATGAACATATCAATGATTCAAGAGAACACGAAAAAGAACATCCGTACCTTAAGTAGTCTAATGCGCGCACTAAAAGCTCAACCTACTACTTCTTCAAATATCTACAAAAATGGGGGAACTAATAAATATCGAATCGATAACTCTTGTTCACTTCCTCATATTAAAAATCTATACAAATGATCCTAGGCATTATAATGACCCGAATATATTATGGTATGTTTGTATATTATATACATGAGATAATTTCATGCCTGTTGTAATGTGCATTGTTATTTATTTAATATTATATTTTGTCTAGACTTATTTTTATGAAACACATGTTCTTATATTAGACTTATTATTTGACCAAACTTGGTTCATGTGTTGCAAACTACCCATCAATATCTCTAACTCAAATGTTAAGATTATGTGATGAAAACGTTTAACACATAAAACTCCATTTTATATTAATATGGTCTAATATGTTGAGTATGGATCTAGTGAGAATAATTATTTAAATGAGAATAGTGAGGAAGAATTGTAGCCACATATAAATAAGAAAAAGAAATAATAGAGAGATACATTTATTTATATGGATGCATCTAATATTTGTGGTTGTGATTTCTTCTCATTTTATCATCTTAATTATATTTCTTATTTGATCCTATCTACTAATATGTTAAACTATCTTTTATTTTATTTTTTTACACAAGCAGTTAAGGACTAAAATCCTACATGATCATTAGCTTTACAAGTTATATTATATTAATAAAAACATATAAATCTTTTTGTAGACACTTAGATACTTTAAGGGCTTTTATAAAAATATCATAAAACAAAACAATGAGAACATAAGTGTCGTCCCTACTCTTCTTCATTCTCTGTTTCATTTGTTTCTTCATATTATTGTTCCTTTTTGGTTTCATGAAGTATAAGTAGTTATTACTTTCATAAGGTAATATACATAAGCAACTTATTTAAAGTAGTCTTGTTTAAATAGGAATTAAGTGAGACAAATAAAAACTAATTGAGAAAATCTTTATACACCATATGCATGTGCAGGTCATCAAATATGCATGGGAAGCTAGAATTCATCCTAGTTTCATTTTTCATTTTGCTAACTAGTGTAAAACATAGTTATGTGAACATAATCGGTAGCTTTACTCGCAAGCTTTTATATCTTATTAAGCGACATATTCCAAGTCACGGACGACATAATAAGCGAGATATTACAATCGGTAAACAAAATCTGAATATGAATCGAAGAGTATACCTCCAAGCTAAACGAGACGGTTCGAGATGAAAACGAACACAAGTATGGATACCAACTCAAACACGAAAACTATGATGACAAAAATTTGATCGAAACACAAACTCAAAACTCGAGTGAAGATGAGCAGATCACAACCCAAGTAGCCTAAACGTATGACCAAAAGTAGTTTTTAGAAACTGTGAATATGTGGAGTGATTGTGGATATATATTTGTACAACCTTAAGAAAAGCGAAACTTATTGATTACGTTTGTTGACCAACCAAAGCTTTGACCATATCCATTATCTTTCAACTTCGGGACTAAGTTTCAAATTTATTATTATTATTATTATTATTATTATTATTATTATTATTATTATTATTATTATTATTATTTTTTTTTTTTATTTTTTTTTTTATTTTTTTTTTTTTTTTTTTTTTTTTTTTGGGTCATTATAATAATTTTGGACCTATTTCACTACATTTCATCATAAACCTTTTCTACTATTATGATTCAGTTTATAAACCATTTAAGATGTTATAGTTCATAAACCTCAAAATGCCCCTGTGCTTAAACTTTAAGAGTTAAAACTTCATGAATTTGTCAAACAATTACTCTTTTATAAAAAATTACAATAATACCTAAGAAATTCTTAGACATGTCATTAGGATATCAAGATATTTATAAAATTACAATAATACCTAAAAATTCTTGGACATGTCATTACGATATCAAGATATTAAACTTATGTGAATATGATAAGAGCACAAGGTACCTCATGTTCCTTGGTCTAGTGCAATAGTATATGTGTTGTCATTTCAATACATTTTTTTATAATACTAGAATTTATAACTCATCACAGAACACCCCTTCTTTAAAAAAAATGATGTTATGGGTAAAAACGATGTCATGAACCTAACAAAAGAGAGCAAAAAAAAAAGAAAGATAGAAAATCACAGCCTGACAACACGAGACTCCGTGACACAACTTCTGGTGTCGTTGTGGTGCCATAGGGTGGGCTGGTGGTTTGGCGTCATAGCTACCAATCGCGTGTACCATGGCCTCTATCTGAATCTTAATAACCTCTTAGTTAAATATTTCAAAAACCGATTAACTGATGTCAATGAGGTGGTTGTCAAAAAGATATCCATGCATACACATATATGATTTCGTATTTTTCTCAGGATGCTTATTTGATGTTCATACATAGTTTATCAGCAATGATTTATTGCATGTATATCTTACTTGTGCAAGCTCGGGGTGTTGTTGGTCGTTTAAATTGCTCGAGATAGACAATTTTCAACAATTCAAGTGGAAACGAACTTCCTAATGTTACATCAATCATTTTTTACAAATAGACATCATTTTCAAATTGTTAATTTGTGGCATAATATTGTTGATGTAAATCATCAATTTGACTCATACAAGTGGATCTTCGTAAACCGAAATATAAATGTGCATTCTCATACTATAGCTAATTCGGCTTTAGATACTCGTGTAAATTTTATTGTCAACAATTCTTTTGTAAACTACCAAGTTACTCGGTAATTGCGGATGTTTATGTTAATAAATGATGGTTAAAGTGCCCGCACGTTGCGGCGGTATAATGTTTGATAAAACTTTTATTATATATCACTAAAAATCATTTAATTCCACAAAAGGTGTAGATTGGCGGGAACACCCTGACCCCTTACATTCTTTACAAAAAAATATTGCATATGTAGATTGTTTACATACGATAATAGTGTAAGTGAACCAAATTCAACACAAAGTGTACCAATTCTAAACAAAGTAGTGAATTTCTTTATCCAACGAGAATAAACAGATCATAATAGAAGATCTAAAAAGTAAACAAGCAAGCAACTATTATTGGATTACTGAAACACTTGTTTTGGAAAATAATATAAATACAAAGTTACACAAATTATTTTCATCCCTCTATGGCTTCAGTTCTTGATAAGACAAATTGCTTTAATTCCTTCATGGCTTAAACTCTTGCTAATTTTTCGTTGGCAACGAAATCGTTTTCACTCCCTTGTCCAAATCAATTCTTGCTTCTGAAACAGTCATTTATTCTTTTTAGCAATAATCTTCAACCTGTGAAGTAACTATATGTTGGTTATATCATTCAACTGATCAAACTAGTCCATGTTTGAAA
This sequence comes from Chrysanthemum seticuspe, assembly GCA_019973895.1. NCBI lineage: Eukaryota > Viridiplantae > Streptophyta > Magnoliopsida > Asterales > Asteraceae > Chrysanthemum > Chrysanthemum seticuspe. The sequence continues at coordinate 110,208,437 of BPTQ01000004.1, forward strand.
GCAAGGGAAAATAAACTTTCCACAAAAGCAATAAGCAATATACCTCAACGCATCCAGATGGAAGTTGACGATTCATGATATGACCAATGATGTAACCCGATCCATAGGCGATGATTGTGACATGATCAGGCTGTAGAAAAAGCGTATATGTACTAAAATGAATATGTATGATATGTAATACCGTTTAAATGTATGTGAGAAGAGATCTAACAAAAAGAAAAAATTTAGAAAAACCAAAACCAATGTACCTTGAACCTATGCTAAAGTGTAGTTTGAAGCCGATGATGCATTAGCTTATGTATGGACGATTTGATCTTTGCGTATTTTACTATCACAACGATGACAATTTAAGTTCATTGCGGATTAGGATTAGGAACTACCGGAGATGAAAATCCCTTATAAACCGTCAAACATAGCCTTTATATCGATTTCTTACGGCCTCCTCAACCCAAAACCATGCGTTGTAGCCAATCTGTACGGTAACAACTATCGGTCGCCACGTACACAGAATTCCCATGGTAGCAACACCAATGGCCACATAAGAAGACAAATTGAGATACAAAAATTGAGATTTCCTTTTTAATTAATAGGTAACAAAAACCATGCAACGAAAAATGTATTTAATCCTAAAAAAGTATTTGAGGTCCCTAATATAGTTTAAAGCCAATACACATCAAATGTCAATATTATAATGAGCAGGGCCACAAATATAATCTAAAGCTAATATGAAAATAGCCTGCAGGGAGATCTCTATAGCGAAACTCATTTCATTTCTCAAAAAAACTTATACTTCTATTCATAAAAAACACTCCACACAAATGCTTTGATGATACAAACCTACAATAAACGTTTTTCATGTTTAAATGCTCACACAAAATAACGAAACAATGAATTATTTCTATCAATCGCCATATCAATACACTTCATGCTACCTGACACATGTTTCAGGAATTTTGCACGTCGCCTTTAAATTACACATGCATCTAAAGCAATAGTTATAAAGCCAGCATTTTAAACCTTTGCATTTATTTCTTTCGTTCTCCTCATTCGAACATTAGCATGTCCGGGAATCGGTTCATGTATAGCCCAATAAAAAAAGACAATCTATCAATAATCATAACTAGAAAATTTAGACTCCACTTTAGATCACACAATAGGTATGAAAACGGCTATAACTTGTAACCATTTTCAAAGATTAAGCAACAAACAACAAAATTTATACACAGATTATAAATACAACACCTATAAAAACCACACAAAAGTTTGAATGTTAGCTCGTATATAAGATAGGGGATTTCAATAATTGTTTTATGTTAGCTGTGTATAACTTTTTTACTTCCGGTATCACGCGATTGGTTTTTGCAACACCAAAATTACGACTCACAGAGTAACCTAGTCATCATAGCCAAGCAAGCACTTTACAAATTAGATCTTCAAAACATAAGGCAATAATTGAAGCCCTACATACAGCATCCCTCCACAAATATCAAATCGGTTAAAAAAAAGTAGTTGCATTATACGCCATACGGTTTTTGCCACAACAAACCCAAAGTTTGCTATATAATACGCCTGCATTCCATGCCAGTCGATTTTAATATAACATTGAGAGCCTTCAAAAGTGGACTGGACATGAACCCTTACGAAAAGAGCGCATAGTTTCAAACAAGTATTTACTTATCAAGACAACATGCACGTCACAAAATAAGGCAAAACAAAATCGTAAACCGCTTGTATACACGTTACCTATATCTATACTATTATATAAAGAGTTTATGACTTTTTAAATAAGAAAGTCTTAAAATTTTTAAGACAAAAAACATTACTATAAAAGAAAATTTCAATGGCTTGTTACATATACACATATAAAAGTAATATCTCAAAAATTAATTGTCTTAAATTCATAAACTTGTAAAATCTATAAAATTAATTGTCTTTAACCATCGTCTATAAATCAACACATCAAACAACTTACTCAAAATACATTAAAAAGAATAAATAAATAAAATAAAACACTTTCATATCCGCAGCTCACCACCCTCTACACCTCAGCTTCTACTAAAATCGCATTTCGGTTCTTTTTTAGTTTTAGCCAAAAACCGACTCAAACCGAACCGTGTACACCTCTACATAAAGTCATCATCACGAAAAACATGTAATCGAAATATATTGTTCACCAAAAAATTTAGTTACAAAGTACTCGCCGCCGCAACGCGCGGGTACCCTTCTAGCATGATTAACGCATGCACAAAGTAAGAAAATACAATAATATAAAAAACATCATGCGATACCCACCTTTAACCACATTTGAGTACCTTTAGAGAAATCATGGAGATCATGCTACTGTAGCCATAAACTGCAATTAAACCCAAATCAATCAGTAAAAACACAAAACACTGTAAATAAATTACACACATTACAACACTTATGAGACCAACACTTACAACCAAAGCTTACACAAAGCTCCTCCTCACCTTATAGCCGAATGTGATTAACAATTTATGCACTTCTGACCACAACTTACACAAAATCTACAAAATTGCACAATGCTGATCAACTTTAAAACAACAAGTATAACCAAGCAACCCTTCTAGAAAACTATAATGATATAGCAAGAACAATTACCCCGTATATTAGACATATGCATCATACAAATCAAATTTTAAACTACAATCTTTAAAAAAATTTATACCTACACGCGACATTAAAAAAGTTGAACTTAGTCAGGCATTCTACTAATCACTTACATCAAAACCCCTAAAACAAATTTCATCTTTTTTGCGTAAAATAAAATGCATCTTTATTTTTCATACCTACATTTAACAATGACGTAAGAAAACATCCCAAAACATTAAACGCTTGGAATAAAACTGCTCAATCACCTTTTCTGTCACCTCTAATTACATGAGGATAACACACCTAATGCTTAAAAAACCAAAAAATATGCAACAGATAAAGCATATGATAATCTTACATATACATGTTTTTAATATCAAAAATCCCGCATTTACAGCTCAATAAATAGCAAAAATATGAATTTTATTACATATATTATGTAATTTTGTTATTTTATATTGTAAGTAATTGTATATGGAGTATCGAGAAAAAAAGACGGAATTTTGAAAGATCAAACGAAATCCCGAACAAAGCCTAATTCAATTATTTTAGCAAGCCCGAGATAGAGCATAAAACTAAACTTATGGAGAGCAACCACATCATTGATCAGTTTGCCGCCCAGTGGTTATAATGTTTCTTGGTGATTGACTAGACACGGGTTCTAATCGCGTAAACTTTTTAGATTTATTTTTCATGCGTATGCTATCCCTCGTCCACTTAACCTGGCCCTAGCTGCAAAACCCAACTCGGTACATCAAATGGACCTAGTCCAAGATGAAAGATGAATATTTGCTACATGGACCCAGCCCAACAAGGAGATAACATGCCAACTATTTTGAAGGATTAAATATCTCATATACTATTGGTATGTTTGGCAAAAATAGCTGCTGCTGATGCTGAAAGAGATTATAAAAAAATATTATTTTTATAAGTTACATGAAGTAATTTTTTATTTTCAGAGATTATGTAAGATTATTTTTTTTTTATAATCTCTTATAAGTTATGTCTACCAAATAAAGATTATTTTTTAAATAAATTATTTAAAAAAAAATAAGCATGCTAAATCCTTCCATAATCAAAAAATATGAATGTCAAAAGTTACTTACCGGGCGCGAAGCGCGGACAAAAATATCCTACAACAACAACAACAACAACATACCCAATCCCGCCGAAGGTATGGGGGAGGTAAAATGTAGACAGATCATACCCCTGCCCCAGGATAAACCCGGGAGTAGAGAGACTGCTTCCAACGAGACCTCCGGCAAGTGCAGGTGTGTGGGTGAGAAAGAAAAGAAAAGAGAGAAGAAGACAGTAAGCAACAAGTACAAGTAGGAAAAAATCAAGCTAAAGCAAGGCAAGGCAACAAAGAAAAGCGCAAAGTAAAGCAGGCAGACCTAAGAGGGCAACAAATAGCAAGAAAAAAAGACACACGGGCCTAAAGCTAAGGCAGAGCAAAAATAAGGCACCAAAAGCAAAAGCAAGGCAAGAAAAAGCAAGCAAGCCTAACGGAACGAGCAAAGCAAAGCAACGCACGGGGCCTCAAACTACAGGAAAGAAAAGAAGGGGGCCACCAAAAAAACCGAAAAACACCAGGACAAGGCAACAACGAGACGCCTAAAAGCCTAACCCACCCAAACTACCTAAGCCCACAAAGCCCCAAGCCAAAAACTAGCCGCAGATCCTAATCTTATCTCTCCACCCTTTCCTATCTTAGGTCATGTCCTCCGACAAGTGAAGCTCCGACATGTCAAGCTTAAGCCTATCCTCCCACCTGAGTTTGGGTCTTCCCCTTCTTCTCACGCCATCTACTACTATCGCCTCGATCCTTCTAACCGGCGCTGTTTGAGGCCTCCTCTTGACATGGCCGTACCACCTCAACCTTCCTTCTCTCATCTTCGAAATAATATTTCCGACTTCAAGTTTTGCTCCGTTCGGGATCATGTCAAGCAAGGATTTACCACAAGTCCATCTTAGCATTCTCAGTTCCGCCACCTCTACCCTGTTAGCATGGGCCTTGGAGATGGGCCAACACTCGGACCCGTACAACATAGCCGGTCTAATCGCCACCCTATAAAATTTCCCCTTTAACTTTAAGGGGACGTTCCTATCACAGAGGACCCCCGAGGCCGCCCTCCATTTCGCCCAACCAGCTCTGATCCGGTGGGTTACGTCCTCATTATCCTCCCTGATCTATGAATCATCGATCCTAAATATCTAAAAGACTCTTTGGGTGGCAGGATCTAGTCACCGATATGAATATCCTCGTGATGACCTGACTCGCTCCTCCCAAAATCACATCTCATGTATTCAGTCTTCTCTCTGCTCACCCGAAGTCCGTTGTCTTCAAGAGCCTCCCTCCAGAGCTCAAGGCTGATGTTTAAACCTTCCGCCGATTCTGCCACCAACACAATGTCGTCAGCAAATATCATGTTCCACAGGATGCCCTGTTGTATCCCTCGAGATAAGTCATCTAGAATCAAGGCGATAAGGTAAGGTTTTAAAGTAGATCCCTGGTGTAGCCCAACTTTCACAGGGAAAAACTCAGAAGTCCCCACGGTGGACCGTACACGGGTCTTAGCCCTCTCATACATATCCTTAATGACTCTCGCGTATCTCCTTGGTGTTCCCTTGCCAATAAGAGTTCTCCAAATCAGTTCTCGTGGGACACTATCATAAACCTTTTCAAGGTCGAGGAATGCCATATGCAGGTCCTTTTGTCTCTCTCTATACTTCTCCATGAGACTTCTGAGAAGGTGTATAGCCTCAATCGAAGACCTTCCTGACATAAAACCAAATTGGTTCTTAGACACCCTCGTCTCCCTTCTCAGCCTCCTCTCCATAACTCTCTCCCAAAGCTTCATAGTGTGGCTAGGGAGCTTGATGCCCCTATAATTGCTACACACTTGCACATCCCCCTTGTTCTTGTAGATGGGAATGACTTCACTGAGTCTCAATTCTTCCGGCATCTTAGCACCGAAAAAGATCTTGTTGAAGAGGCAAGTCATCCATTCTACTCCTTCCTTCCCCAGGCACCTTAAGCTTCTATGGGGATTTGGTCCGGCCCTACCGCTTTGTTTCTTCCCATCTTCTGTAATGCAACCTTCACTTCTGGTTGGGTAATCCTCGAATAGTAGCCTTCAGGTCGTTGGGTATAGTTCTCTTCTTCCCCACTTCCTTCAGTGCTTCCTCCGTTGAAAAGGGAGGAGAAATACTCTCCCCATCTTTTCCTAATATCTTCTTCGTGCACAGTGGTCCGCTCGCCTACATCTTTGATATATTTGACGTTTCCTAAATCCATCCTCCTTCTCTCTCGGGCTTTAGCAATCCTGAATATATCATTTGCCCCCTTTTTGGAATCCAATTTCTTGTACAAATCTTCGTATGCCTTTTCCTTCGCCTGAGCCACTGCCTTTTTCGCTTCTCTTTTAGCTACTTTATACCTCTCCCCCACGGCAGTAATTTCATCCTGGTGACCCTCTCTACACCGAATGAGTTCTCTGAACCTTGATTGTTTCACGACAACTTTGGATTGCACTTCCTCACTAAACCACCAAGATTCTATGTTTGGTGGCTGGGACTTGGCTATCCCGCTAGCCACGCCGAGGGACTCTTTTGCCGCGTCTTTAATGATGCCGGTAAGAATGGTCCAAAACTGGTCCGCATCTCTAGCCGTCAGGTCCTCAGACCGAGTAGAGAGTCCCTCAAAGTCTTTCCTTCTAAAAGACTCTACCGTCTCCCCATTCAAATTCTTCCAAAGAATCCTTGCCAACCTGGTAGTTGCTCTCCTATGATGTTGCCTCACGAAAAGTGAATCCAAAGCTAACAATTTGTGCTGGGATGAGCATGCCTCGCCTGGGAAAACCCGACAGTCCCTACACGCTCTAAGGTCACATCTACGCACTATTAGATAGTCAATCTGGGTGTTGTGACCCCCACTCTGGAAGGTGATCAAGTGCACATCTCGTTTTTTGAAGAAAGAGTTCACAACTACCAAGTCGTGAGCCAAAGCAAACTCTAAAATCGTTCGACCTTCATCATTCCTAATTCCAAAGCCAAAACCACCATGAACCCCCGTGTAGCCATCCGAAGCCGCGCCTACGTGGCCATTCAAGTCACCATCTATAAACAAACGCTGGTCCGAGGGGCACTCCCTAACAAGCTCGTCGAGAGAGTCCCAGAAGGTCTTTTTCTCTGCTTCACTTCGGCCCACCTGTGGTGCAAATGCGCTAATTACATTAACGGTCTCTCCCTCAATGACCAACGTAATCGCCATGATCCTATCGCTCCTCCGGATCACTTGCACTACATTATCCTTGAGACCCGCCGCTAAAATAACTCCAACTCCGTTCTTCGCTGTCTTAGAGCCTGAGTACCAGAGCTTGAAACCGTTAACCTCCCTCGTGCTGGAGCCCTTCCATTTAGTCTCCTGAAAGCACGCAATGTCAAAGAGCTTTCCAGTCAAGGACCCAACATTCCAACAACCTATCCTAATCCTACGAAAAGACTCTACCCTAGCAAAACCCCTACCCCCTCTAAACCCTCCTGACCCTCCTATACATCCTAGCCCGCTCCCCCCACCTACTCCCCTAACCCCGCTTACCCCATCTACCCCACCTACCCCGCCTACCCCGACAACCTCGCCTACACCACCCAACCCGACAAGACATGACCTCAGGATACCATCACTAACCAAGGCGTCTATCCTACCCCAACAAACAACAACAAGTCCAAAACAACAAAACCTACCCTAAAGCAAATAGAAAAAAACCACAAACAAAAGAAAAGAGCACCCAAAAACGAAAGCAAAAACCAACCCCAAAAACTATAAACGGCAAAGACACTGCCTAGGACAAAAAAAGAATCTAAAAAAATATGAGTAAAGAGGGTAAAGAAAGACAAACACTCTGATGTTGCCCGAAAAAAAAATCCGGTCAACAGTTGTGGCGGCAGGCAACGATCTCCGGCGAGAGTGTCGAGGTCCAAGGGTCGCTAGAAGAGTCAGTCCACTAGGTCCCCAAAACAACCTGAAAAAGAAAAAAGAAGACACTAGCAGAGAGGCAAATTTACCGGAAGCTTGGCCGGAAAAACTGGGTTAGATCTGCTCCGGTATGGCTGGAAAAAACTCGTAAACACGAATGCAACAACCGGCGTCGATCGTAATAACTGAAGTTCGCCGGGAAATAAAATTTCGGCGAAGTCGTCAACAGGCCCGTGACGGCGCGTCGGAGCTCCGGCAGCCAATCCACTAGTCCCGTTAAGATCGGGATGAGATGGGGAAAATGTTGGTGGTGATTAATTGTAACAGAAACTTGATGGTGAAAGAAAGAAGAGGGGAAATCGTTGATGGTGAAAGGAAGACAAAAGAAGACAGAGAAAAAAGGAGAAGATTGTAATAGCCTTATGCAGGTTATTTGAGCAATGAGAGCAAACCCCAGAATGTGAATCTTGGACAAAAATATCCTAGATAAATTCAATTTCAGTGTCAATGTGTTGTAGAAATTGTAACACCATACGTGTGACTAATATTTTTAAAACATTTACTTCTTATGAATTACAATTGTTTTATTTTGAACATGTCTAAATTCATTTTGATTATTAAAGCCATCACAAAAGTTCAGATTTTCCAATTGGTCGCCCATCTTTTCTTACTTTTTATTAAACTAGAACATAAACATTCATTCTCATGTATATAATTTAGCTACTTTGATTAGCTAGCGACCATTACGGTTTAATCTTAATCATTTCTAGAAGCCCACATCATGCTTGATAATATCATCATGAATTAAAGTGAACAAATTTCTTTCAATAAATTAATTCTTAATAAATTTAAAAAGTAGTACATCCATGACCAACTCGAATGATGACTGCCATGCATAATGTTAATATAATGGACATCCCATCCACGACAATTCAATTTTAGAAGATGATGATATCAACTATATTTAGAGCTTAGTAAGGGGTGATTTTTTTTTTTTTTTTTTTTCCTTTTTTCCTAATACAGAAAAGAAAGAAAAAAGAAAGGACAAGAAAGTTTTAATGCTTTTATCCTCAAAACTTTCCGCCCAAATATGACCGGATTTAAAAAGAAAGTAATATACACCATTATTTTATATCTCTTGAGTTACAATAGCATATTGTCTATATATGTTTGATAATTACGAAATAAAAGAGAACTTTTTTTCCTTTCCAATTTTTTTCTTTACTTTTGTTTAACTACCATTTCCGTTCCCACCGGAAAAGACACGAGAAATATGTTTTATATAACTTGCAACATCTGATCAACTCATTTGACATGCAATTATAAACGTTGATAACTAGCAATGTTGACTGGTTTACATCCTCTCTATCAGTGGATAATGATAACATCAAATAGTCCTGAGTTTCTAAGCGTTAATTTCCCCCTACATCATCACACTTTGAGTAAATTATTAGTGAAAACATCCTTATTCCTTATTATTTCATTTCAGGACACATTCGAAGTAAGGAAGCTGCAATTGGACGTTTTCAAGCCCTATTGATTCGACTGTCTCTTAATTACGGCGTAACCAAGTGATGAAGTTACGACGCAACTAAATATTACGAAGGCTACAGCGTAACCCTCAGCTCAGGTTACGCCGTAACTACTGATAAGCACTAAATTGACAAAGACCACGGCGTAGCCCTCAGCTTAGGCTACGCCGTAATGTAGAAATACACTGGATTACAGAAGCTACGGCGTAACCCCAGCTAAGGTTACGCCGTAACTATGGATATGCACTGAAGGTTGAAAGAAGTTACGACGTAACCACCTAATAAGGTTACGCCGTAACTAGTTTGAAGCCTATAAATAGTCGATGGTTTCATCAGTTTTAGATATCTCTCCTTTCCCAAACCTTCTATGGTTTGGGGAGATCAAAACACAGAAGAAGAAGCATGGTTTAGGAGCATTTAATAACGAAGTCCTCATCTACGATTTCCTTTGTATTCGAGTTTGGATTCTTTTTATATTTTTCTAGATCTTATACTATGAATTCATATCATTAATTAAAGTTTGCATTTATGTTATTGTTATTCTCTATAATTCTTTATAGACATTTGCTAGTCTTTTCATAGATCACTAGCCTTGGTAGTATTATAAGCTTTGTAGTATCTAAAGGGCTTAGAGATATGACCAACTGACCCTAGTCTGATAGATAGCGGAGTATGGGAGGAATTGGCCATAGTACAACCGCTCTTCGTGTGCGAACTGACCAAATGATCACTTATCAAGTGGAGGTATTTAAGAGGTTGGGGGAATCTAAGTTCCTAACGGCCGGGTTCCCACCGTCTAGATCTAGTAGATTTGGTGCTTAATGACTGCTATTAGGTTGCCGAATGATCCCGGGTGACCTGCTCATCTTGGTGAGGAATCTAAGAACCATAGGCCATGACGAATCGACCAAAGGAGTCTGGTGATAATTAACCACTATATTGAATATTGGTATCGGGAATCAATTCATAATTGTATTCTTTATTAAGCTACGTTTATCTATCTCTTTTCCCTAAATATCTTGTGTCTGTGTAAGCAAGTGAATAGCATAGTTATGGATTATCTCAACTTTGTCATACCCATATATTATGAATATCCTTTCTAATCATGTTAGTTCTTTCAAGGTCACAGCTCTCTTGGGACGATACTCGGATTTACCTAAGGCTTTACTTCATCTGATCGGGTACTCTGCCCGTTAGTATGTGTCTATCCTAAGTTATCTAAGTTTTATAAATATTAAAAGCAGGATAAAATAGCACATCAGCTTTTTGGCGCCGCTGCCGGGGAGCAGTTAATGAAAGATCTAAGGTATTTCATTTCACCTCATTAAGAGATTTGAGCACTTCCATAAGGTACGTTTTTAAATCTCTCCTATTGCAATTATACATAATTCATATTCTGACGCTAGTAGTTACGGCGTAACTCCTTTCATGGGTTACGACGTAACCATATTGCAATTTATTAAAATTATTATAAAATCTTTTGACTATTTAGTTACGACGTAACCTCTTTTTAGAGTTACGACGTAACCGCTAAACAATCAGATATATAAAAATCTGACCTTTGATTAAAATTAAAAATTTAACTACGGCGTAACCCTTATTAGGATTACAACGTAACCCATTCACAATCATTTAATATTCTAAAAATATTAGTTACGGCGTAACTATTAAATCGAATTACGTCGTAACTATCTTGGCGGTATAAAACCTTACGGACTAAGAACTAGGTTTTACACACACACTTTCACCGCCTACCCATACAGTAAATTTTTCCATCAAGATCTCTTCATCTAATCGTTCTCCATGGCTGGTAAGATCTATCACTACTCTTTATGATTTGTTTATGTCAATTATTTCAATTAGGGTTTATATTTTAATATTTTAGGGATCTTGCCTATTTAAATAAATTATTGAGATTGGGTTGATTAATTGATGATTTTGATGATTTCCCCATGTTATTTTGATTCGTGTCCTTTCACTATGGTTCGATTTAGGTGTTTTGGCTTTATTTAAATAGGGTTTTGGGTCAAACAGATACCTAGTGGGTTAGGCACGGTCCCTCAGCACTAATAGGTTAAAAATTTATCAAAACTTTTTACCACTTGGAAAAAATTGATGGTTCCGGCGTAATCTATTGCGTAATTGAAACATCTGAGGTGCTGAGTTTCTGGGGAAGTTACGGCGTAACTGGGGGTTTGGTTACGCCGTAACCATTAAATTTGTAATTACGGCGTTGCAGTTTGATATAGCTACGCTGTAACCTTTGAAATTACCTAATTACGGTGTAACTCTTGTTTTGGTTAAGTCGTAGTTTGACATCAGTAAGGTCTGCACTTACTGTTATTTGTCTTATTTTCAGGTGCAAACAATCCCACAAATTGGTTTAGGTTCTTGGCACACCCTGATGCTGGTATTAGGCAGTTGTGCGTGGAAGAGTATGAGACATTAAGGGGAAAGAATATCAGTCAACCCGAAGCACTTGATTTTGATGCATTTGGTACTTTGGCAAACGGGAAAGCTAGTAGGAGATTAAGGAAGTTTTGCAAAATTAAGTTCATGTGTAATGCTGGGGAGTTCAGGTGTAATGCATGGTTGAGGCTATTCAGGATCACGGAGCCGGTCATTCCGGAATACGTCCGTGAATTCCTTGCTAGTGTGGAATTTCGTACTGATATTGGTGATGATGACGTGGAGTCAATGTTTTTACAGCTTGGGGGCGTTTGGAGAAGTTTGACTCTTAAGCAGTTTACTATGAGGATGGGTTTGTATACTGAGGAGGAAATGGAAACAGAGGCTTTTAGTCGGTTCTATCACACTTGTTGGAGAAGAAGGGATGAGACTCAAGACCTTGCTGCTTATTTCAACCAGATCGTTGTCATAGATGGTTATGATTCAAAGAGCCCACCATCCTACGTTATGGTGAGAAGCCCCATTCGTCGACTGGTGCACCGCCTACTTGCTTGCTATGTTCGAGCAAGACACTCCGCTAAAGAAAAGATAACTATGGATGATCTTTACCTAATGCATGGGATGGAAGGGGGGAACCACATTGATGTTCCCTTCTATTTGGCAAGGTTTATGGCTGTTGGTGCTAAGGGGTTTTCATCTAGGAGTCCTTTGCAGGGTGTGGAGTTTGTTAGACACCTTGAGATCGTTTTGAGCCTTAGGGTTAAACAATAACATATACATACGCAGCGGAATAACAAAGAAAAATTATGTTATTGACACAAGGTTTCTTTCACAATTACCACCTGATTGTACAATAGATTGCACTACCAGGCTTCGATGAGGATCAAAGTAATGAGGGGTGTATGTTTCAGCCAAGACTTGCCTTTCACCTGAGAATAAGAAATATGAAACACTACGTTAAGTGATTGCGTAGGGGTAGGACCCTGCGAACCACCTCCGGCGTGAGAGTAAGTATGAGTTATGGTTGTTTAAGTGTGTGTAAGTAAAGAAATGAGTGTGAAATGAGCATACCATAATCCATTGCCCGTCCAACCTATTTATAGTGAGTGAAATAGGGTTGAGAGCACTTCTGCATGAATGTCGGAGATCATGGGGGCGTCCCATGATTGTGGGTAACCGCTAGGGCTTAGTGACCCACGTTCTCAGACTTGACGGGGAAGCCAAAGAGAGAGAGGGAGATCGTGGGTTTGACCAAGTCAGGAGTTTCCCTTATCCATTGTTCCTTCGTCAGCCATACCCCGAAGGGCTTAGGGCTTCGGACGGCGAATTCCCCTTAGGTAACCTTCGTGCTAACGAATGGTTTGACGCCTATGGATATTTTGGAATCCTAACTTGGGCCTTCCTATGGAAGGGCTTCAACACGTCTCGGAGGAGTGTCCTTCGAGCTACTCGGAGGGTACATCATCAAGCCCCCCAGTCGAAAGTGATGTATATGATCAAGGAGACATTGCTTTCGACTTCATGCTTCGAAAAAATTCTATCCTGATGCAAATTGCGTTAGTTAGAGGATAATTATGTACCTAACTTAGCGCATTTAATGCTAAGTACTTATTGCGACTTCCCGCTACAGGAATCACACTTCCCCAACTTACCCGGAGACCAAAAGTCGTATTTATTCAAAATTTAAAAATTTTTAACCGGATAAGATATATCCTTGGGACACGTGTGCGGTGCCTAAGAGAGAAAAGAGAGTATAAAAAGGGAGTAGATGAAACCCTAACTTATTTTACTCTCTTCGTCTTATTTCCACACGCAGTAAATTTTCATCGCCTTCACTTCCGAAACCAAAGGTAATCCTTCTTTCGTACTGAAAGCTTATTTGTTTTTTTTTTCTAGAAAATGGATTCCAAGTTTATTATAAAGCAGCAAAAGTGTACATTGTCTGCCAAAGATCTACATGATCACTTAGCTGATTACCCAATCCCACTAGAGCACAAAGTGATGTTACCCAAACCTAATCAGGGTATTTTTTATGCTTCTCAAGGTTTCGTAGGGCTGTACACACATGCATTTAGCCATTCGAACCTTAGGATTCCGCTGCACCCATTAATATTAGAGTTTATGCAATACTACAAGGTTCACATCTCTAGGTTTAACCCCTTTGGTTTAGCCAAGCTGACCACATTCATAGTGATGTGCAAAGCATACGGCTATGAACCAACATTAACGGTTTTAAGAGGATTTTTGAACTTGTATCCTGGGGGCAATTGGTTAACTTTAGCAAAAGGACTGAGTCAGATGTTCCTAACCAGTTTGGGAGGGTATATACAAACATAACAGGTTGGAAAGGTAGCTTTTTCTATGTGCAAGACACCATTGTTCCCCCTAAATATCCAGAGCTGCTGAATAAGGAAAATATGTTTGATGCAAAACGGTATAATGACCCCCTACCATACGAGGTGCGAAGGGATCCCTGCTATAAGCGTTTGGCCAAATATCCTGTGGATGTGCAAGTGTTCCCTGAAGCCATCTTATATATGGCTGGGATTGCCCAAAGCTGGGAGGGGTCTCCCAAGAAGCCTGTGATCATATACCAAGGACAAAGTATGTTTATCTACTTTTATTTAAGTAGGATCAATGTAGCACTGATATTTATTTCTTCTTGTTTCTATTTTGCAGAGATGTCGTTCAGAAACTTCATGTACCAAGATTTGGATGAAGATTTAAGTTTTATGCCTGCGGAGAAGGCCGAAGAGTCTTATGGTGTTGGCTCTCCTTCGCCATCTGTGTATAACAATGAGGTAGACACTCCGACCCCTGTTCCTCTTGCATCGGCGCCTCCCCAAGCTGCGTTAGAGGGTCCGTCCCAACTGGTTGAGAATGTTGCTGACTTGGACGATCCTGCGGATGAGGATGTCCCAGTTATAGGGTCAACAGGGATAGCTGACAGATTAAAGAGTAGAAAAGGAACAGCAGCCAAGGCTGTTAAGTCTACCATCAAGAGGAAGAATCCCCTATCTACCTCCGGAGGTAGAGTTGTGAAGCAGAAGAGTGCTGAAGGCAGAAAGTTTGTGAAGTCAGCCTTCGAATTGCCAGATTAATCAGTGGAGGTGCATGGTAAGCAGTTCCTCCTTATAAAATATGTGAAGTCATAATTGTTACAACTAACTTAGCCATTATACATTGTATTGGTCGCAGGCCTTCCAGAGACGAAGGAGCTTCCCAATGCTTTGGCCTGTCACCGGATTGTCGATCATGTCACCCCTCCTCAATGGAAATGTATGCTGGAAAATATGTCCATTGAAAGGTTTTGTGACATGCATGACAATGGGGTTGCGAGGCAAGCAGTATTGGATAACCACTTAAATGCCAAAACCAGATAATTGCTCAGAAATGTGGTCAAGCTGGAGGCTAAGTGTGACGAGATTGAGGGGAACGTTGAGAAGAACCCCGTCGTCCAAGACCTTCGTGGAAAGGTAGCCCAGTTGACAGTTGAACTCGGAAATCTTAAGTTGGAAGAAGCCAAGGTCGTCACTCTAACAAGTCAGAAATCTGTTCTTGAGGCGAAATATGCTGGATTGGAAAGTGAGAAAGCCAGGCTCGGAGAGGTAGAAGTGAAGTTAAGGGAGATAATCGATGGCTTGCAGATGAGGTATAAGATGCTGCAAAAAGATCGTGCGGAGGTCGTTTCGAAGGTGGTGCCTTACATAGCCATGGAGCTCTACCACATTGATGAATTGGGAGCTCAGATGTGGAAGGTCATCAAATCAGCCATTTTCCATGGACGGTGCTTAGCGTTGGAGGAGGCTGCCAAAACAGGAAAGCCCGTGGACCTTTCCAAGATTGAATGCTACCGTCCCACTTCGAAGGCTGAGTATGATGAGGCAGGAAATGCGTTCACAACCACAGAGTACTCCTTCCTTGCTGAGGCTACCAAAGATCCTATGGCATCCCTCGAAGACCTCCTTTCCAAGAAACCTCGGAAGCTGAAGCCTACCACTCCCACCAAGAAGACCATGTCTACCAAGCCTGTCTCAGTACAACCATCCCCCACTCCATCTCCCAAAATGCAGGAATGAAGGCTGCCATGTTGGCAGTAATTTGGTTTCAAAGGGTGGCATGTACCCTTAAGACAATTTATCTTATTTGACAATGTTTGTCTTGTTCTCCAAACAATTTAAATCCTTTTGATGTATGGCCATGGACCAAAAACAATTTAACTGAGGCTTAGGCTCCTCGTGCAGGTACAAGGGCACTAGCCCTCATTTTGAATGGTATGGTGCAGGGGAAATACCTCTACACACTTAGTTATTATTTACGTTTGTTTTGTTAACTTCTCGTACGCCATTTTTCCGACGCTTAAGTTTTACAACCTAAGGTTAAACAACCTCATTATGTGTAAATTGCAACACCAAGAATATAATGACCAAATTTGATAATTGACAGAGGGTCGCGACCCACTCTATCTCACATCCTTTAAGTAGTATGACTTTGTATATATTTTTACAAGCGCCAAAGACTACTAGGAGAGTTAATGTGAATGTTAAAGCTGGCTTAAATGATAAGGCATGTATTACACCTTGAGCCATTTTATTCGACATTGAAACTCATTAATGACTTGGCTGAACAAATCTTTGTGTTTATGAAGCAAGAGATTTGTGGGAAATGTCTTATTCATCATTGAATTGGTAGGGAGGATTACATCATTCTTGAAATGAAAACTAAGACAACTACCAATAATGTTTGCTTTCCCTTGAGAAGCTTCTAATTACAAGAAAAAAGTAAAAGTACTTCTTAAACATAGAACTTTCGAAGGTTCGTACCATTCCGTGTCCTGTCAATGGGTTCTCCAAGAAGAGTGGCCAATTTGTAGGCTCCATTGCCGTAGGCCTCAGCTACCATGTAGGGTCCTTCCCAAGTTGGTCCCAGCTTTCCCTAGTACTCTGCTTTGCTTGCACTGTTGAGGCGTAGCACATATTCTCCAGGCTTGAAAGTGGAAGGTCTGACCCTTTTGTTATAATAGCCTTCGATCTTATGTTTGTGTATTGCTTCTCGGATGGAGGCTATTTCTCGCCTTTCTTACAACAGATCAAGGTTTTCCCTGATCCTTTCGTCATTTTGAGAAGCATCGTATGTTGCCACACGCTCCGTGTGTACAATTAGTTTCGAAGGGATGACCGCTTCTGTTCCGTATGTTAGGCTGAAGGGGGTTTCACCATTGCTTGACTTAGGTTGCGTCCTATGAGCCCATAGTACTTGAGGAAGCTTATCCACCCATCCATGATGAGTTCGCCCCAGCCTTTTCTTGATCCCTTTGACGATGTCTTTGTTTGTAACCTCCACTTGTCCGTTACCCTGCGGATGGTAGACGGATGTCCAAGACTGCTTTATGTTGAGTCCTTGACAGAAGTCGTAGAAGACTCCTTCGGCAAACTGCTTCCCGTTGTTAGATATGATTATATGGGGCACTCCGAATCTGCACACAATGTGCTCCCATACAAACTTCTCGATCTGTCTCCCTGTGACAAAGGCTAGGGGTTTAGCTTCCACCCACTTAATAAAGTAATCGATTGCTACCAGCAAGAATTTGACTCCTCCGGGCGCTATAGGCATAGGTCCTATGATATCGATGCCCCCTGAGAGAAGGCCATGCGGATGTCACACTTGTCATTTCTTGCTTCGGCATCTTTGGAACGTTTGAGTGTATCTGACAAGCTTCACATTTGAGAATGATTTCTGCTGCATCCCTGTGCATCGAAGGCCAATAATATCCCAATTTCATAATCTTCGAGACAACTGATCGGGGTCCTGCATGAAGGTCGCAGGATCCTTTATGGACTTCAGAGATAATGCTCGTTGCTTGCTTGGGTCCCACACATCTTAACAAAGGTGATAAAAATGACCTTCTATATAGGGTTTCCCCTATTAGCCGGTACTGCGGGGACTTAACCCGAACTTTCCTTGCTAGCTTAGGATCTTCAGGGAGAAGACCACTTATCAAATATTCCCTTATGGGAGTCATCTATGTCTCTCCTTCTTCGTGAATCACATCAGCAACTTCTTTGCGAATGATGGATCTTTCAGGAAGGACTTCTACAAGTACTTATTTAGTGAGATGAGTGAAGGCCATTGAAGCTAGCTTGCTTAGTGTGTCTGCCTTATTGTTCTGATTCCTACGAACATGCTGGATGGTGTAGGAGTCGAAGCTTTCCAGCATCTCCTTTGTTTTTTCCAAGTACTGTTTGATGACGGGCTGCCTTGCTTCATAGGAGCCTGTCACTTGGTTTGCAACCAATTGGGAGTCTACGAAAACAACGAGAGCTTTGACCTCTATATCTTTAGCCAATAGGAGTCCTGCTAGCAACGCTTCGTATTCTGCTTCATTGTTTGTGGCTTCGAACTCAAACCGAAGAGCATATGTGTGCTCCTTCCCTTCAGGGCTGACCAACATTAGACCTGCTCCAGAACCATCAGAGCTGGAAGCTCCGTCTATATAAAGTTTCCAGTCAGCCTGTACTTGAGCGAGATTGGTTTTGGGCTCTTCCTTTCCTACGTCAGGCTCGGAAGGTGTTTCTGCCAAAACGTCTACGAGAATTTGCCCTTTAATAATGTTTCGTCCTTTGAACTCTATTTCATGCTCTCCAAGCTCAATAGTCATTTAGCCACCCTTCCAGACTTTTCAGGTTTCGACAAGATTTGTTTGAATTGCTTGTCGGTTAAGACTGTGATTGGATGGGCCTGGAAATAGCGTCGAAGCCTCCTTGCTGTGTAGATTAAGGCGAGTATTAACTTCTCCAATGTTGGGTAGTTGATCTCTGCTCCCTGTAGGACCCTGTTAGCAAAGTAAATGAGGATATGTCGTTTGTCTCATTCTGCCATAAGGACTGCGCTAATACTTTCCATTGAGGATGCTAAGTACATAAATAACACTTCGCCTTTGATTGGGGCTGTAAGTGTTGGAAGGATTTCGATGAACTCCTTCATCTTCTGAAAGGCAGCCTCAGCATCCTGGCTCCATTGAAAAGTTTTCTTGTCCACGCATCCTTTGAGTGTTTTGAAGAATGGTAGGGACCTGTCAGCCCCCTTCGACAAAAACCGGCTTAAGGCTGCTAGCTTCCCATTCAGGCTTTGCACATCTTTTAGACACTTAGGGGCTTGGAGATCTGAAATTGCCTTGACCTTGGAGGGATTAGCCTTTATCCCCTGCTTGGTGATCAAATGCCCCAGGAATTGTCCCTCTTCCACACCGAAGGAGCATTTCTTAGGGTTCAGCTTCATGTTAATCGCCCGAAGCTGGTCAAATGTTTCCTGTACATCGAGGAGTAGGTCCTCCTCTGTCTTGCTTTTGATAACCATGTCATCAACGTAGGCTTCGAGATTTTTGCCTATCTGTTTGTTGAAGGCTTTATCTATGATACGTTGATAAGCTGCCCCTGCATTCTTCAATCCGAAGGGCATCTTTCTGTAATAGTAGACACCTTTGCTTGTGTAGAAGGCTGTCTTTTTCTCGTCCTCCTTTGCCATCTGGATCTGATGATACCCCTTATAGGAATCTAAGAAGCATTTTAACCGGAAGCCTGCCAAGGACTCTACCTTCCAGTCAATTTCTGGTAGGGGGTAGCAATCCTTCGGGCATGCTTTGTTGATGTCAGTGAAGTCAACGCACATGCGCCACCCTCCGTCGCTCTTTTTGACCAGTACTGGGTTGGCTACCCAAGTTTGGTACTTAACTTCCCTCAGGATGCCTGCTTGTGTGAGTTCGTCAACTTCTTTGCAGGCTGCAGCATTTCTTTCGGGGGCTAGGCTTCTCGTTTTTTGTTTTATTGGCTCAATGTGTTTGTACTCATTGAGTTTATGCTCCGTTCCGAAGGACTGTCCGTCTATCAGCAATGTTCTTGGTACCCCTGTCATGTCAGAATATTTCTAAGCAAAAACATCAAGGTTAGTCCGCAACAGTTCCGTGAGCTTCGCCTTGAAATTTGCCGAGAGTTGCTTTCCTACTACCACCGTTTGTTCAGGGTAGCTAGGGTTAACTATAACTCGCTCTTCTGCATCGGTACAGCTTAGAATTGTTATCGGAGGTTCCTCCGATTCTTCTTTGGTCCTTTTGACACCATATACACCCTTATCCGCCCCATAATTAGAATGAACAATTCCTACTCCGAAGGGGGTTTGGAACTTAATAGCAGCATGTATGGTAGAAACAACAATACCCATCTTTTGCATAGTTGTTCTCCCTATTAACAAATTATAATAAGAGTCTGACCTGACTATAACGAAGGTAAGTGTTTCTGTGCGGGATAAGGGTCCTTCGCCTATGGTGATTTCCAACGGTACTTCTCCCAAACGCAATGAGTGTTTGCCGAAGAATCCTACTATTGGTGTTTTCAAGTCCACCCTTCGTGAGCGTATGGATGACTTGAGCTTTAGGAAACATTGCTCATAAATGATCTCGCAGGAGCTTCCACAATCCATATATGCTCGATTCACCTCCCTGTTTGAGATTCGTACCCTGATGACCACGGGGTCAGTTGAAGGTGTCTGCCCCAAGATGTGAGGGAAGGTTATTTCCCCTACACTTCCTAGCTCTCCGTCTGCTTCCTTCCTTTTCAAGGTTGGATCGTGCCTGTGTACCATTAGTATCGGAGCTTCTGTGGGTGTAGAGTCCTTCTTGTTCCCCTTCCATTCACCTAGTTGGGTGTCGGAGAACTTGTCCTTTCCCTTTTTGATGCCTTTAACCAGATGCGCTAACTGTCCGGACCGCACTGCCTCTTCGATCTACTTCTTTAGTTCTCTGCAGTTGTTCGTGTCGTGTCCATGGTCTTCATGGAATTGGCAATACTTAGACATGTCTCTGGCCTTGCTTCGTGCTGTCATCCAAGGTGGTGGATCGAAGGACTTAGCGGCTTTCTCGGTAGCCAGAATCTCCCTGGGGGATTTGACTAAGTTTGCCAAGAATCCATGGTTTGAACCTTTGTTGTATGGAGTGAAGCGATCTCTGTTCTTCTTCTTGTTCTTGGATCCTTCCCATGCGGACCCACGAGAGAATTTGTTAGAAGCTTCCTTTTGCTCTATCGGAGCCCCATTTACTGCTACCTCTTTGGACTCAATCCAGGTGTAATCCTTCTCGATCAGGGCCTTGTATGTGTTAGGAAGATCGGTGGATAGGAACTCCACCAAGCTTCGAGTCCGAAGGCCATGTACAAAACCAGAAATCCTCTGATCTTCGTGCAACCTTAGAATTTGCAAAGTTTCATCAGTATACCTAGTAACGAAGGCCCTTGTGCTTTCGTTGTCCCTTTGCTTGATGGTGTGCACGGTTAGGTGAGTCTTGGTGTACTTCTTCTGCTGGCTAAAGTGTAACCGGAACTTAGCCTTAAGATCGTCTAGACTTATAATGCTCCCCAATTTCTGTCCGTTCCACCATATCCTCGAGGAGTCTCTGAGCGTGTAAGTGAACATGTGGCATGCTACAGGCATGACCCACTTTTGCATCTTAATAGCGCCTTCGAATAAGTGGAGGAAGTTATCAGGATCGCCTTTCCCATCGTAGGTGCCTATATGAGTAGGCATCTTTACACCGTCAGGTAGGGGGTAGTCTTTGATCTACTTCACGAAAGGTGTGCAGGCTCCAGAGGCTTCAGCATAGTAAGGGTTGTATGGAGGTGGATAAACAGGTGTAGGATTATACGGGTTAGGAAATGGCGGTGTGTAGGTAGGGTAAACAGTATTGGGTTGATACGAAGGGTTTATACCCATCGATTGTGTAGGAACATGTCCATAGGGCATTTGCTGGTAATTCTGGTTGGGGAGTGAACCAATCGGAGGGTAATTGTTGTAGGTTTGAGCAGGTAGGTAGGGGTTCATTCCCGGAGGGGGTAACTGATTCATGCCGGAGTATGGACGAGGACCTCCGACACTCGAAAGATAAGAGGGGGGTACTGGAACCCTTGTCCCTTCTCTTCCTAGATGGGCAGCTAGAAGAGGGGGTAGGTTTACTCCTCCGTTTCCTACCGGATTGCTTCCTCCGTTGGAGTTCTCGCTCCTTCTTTCACCATGCATTCTTTCCCTTCTTCCCGGATCTCCTCTGGGTCCTTCTTCAAAACCCACGGTCCTTCTGTTTAGCCTTCTAATGGAAGGAGAACCATTTCGCAGGGCCGAGCGCCCCCTGCTAACAGGTTGTGGCCTCTCCTCTATTTCAATCTCTTCATCATACACCTCGCTGGAGTATTCCAACTCTCTTCGCATTTCAGTATTGCGAACCTGCCTTTTGTGAGCCCTAAGTAAGGAATCCAAGGCCTCAAAGTTTGCCTCAACGAAGGCGGGGCTAATATCGGGGATAGGGTTAGCGGATGTTGAGGCGTGATGTACAGGAGTAGTTTCCAAACGAGATCGTGTGGTAAAGGTTGAGGCCGTTATGGGGGCGAGATTATCGGTGTTAGTTGTGTTGAGAGGGACCAGGGTAAAGAAACCAGGTGGAGGTGTATCTTCTCTTCCTGGTTCCATGCCGGAAATGTAGTGTAGTTGGTTAGGGTTTTAGGACTGGGTGATAACTAGCCTAATAGTAGTGGTCCTACGGATTGCGCCACTGATTGTACAATAGATTGCACTACCAGGCTTCGATGAGGATCAAAGTAATGAGGGGTGTATTTTCCAGCCAAGACTTGCCTTTCACCTGAGAATAAGAAATATGAAACAATATGTTAAGTGATTGCGCAGGGGTAGGACCCTGCGAACCACCTCCGGCGTGAGAGTAAGTATGAGTTATGGTTGTTTAAGTGTGTGTAAGTAAAGAAATGAGTGTGAAATGAGCATACCATAATCCATTGCCCGTCCAACCTATTTATAGTGAGTGAAATAGGGTTGAGAGCACTTCTGCATGAATCTCGGAGATCATGGGGGCGTCCCATGACTGTGGGTAACCGCTAGGGCTTAGTGACGTTCTCAAACTTGATGGGGAAGCCAAGAGAGAGAGGGAGATCGTGGGTTTGACCAAGTCAGGAGGTTCCCTTATCCATTGTTCCTTCGTCAGCCATACCCCGAAGGGCTTAGGGCTTCGGACGGCGAATTCCCCTTAGGTAACCTTCGTGCTAACGAATGGTTTGACGCCTATGGATATTTTGGAATCCTAACTTGGGCCTTCGTATGGAAGTGCTTCGACACGTCTTGGAGGAGTGTCCTTCGAGCTACTCGGAGGGTACATCATCACCACCAATTATTATTTGATCAGAATAATAACGTGCTACCTAAATGTAACAGGGATCTAAGACACCTCAGATCTTGGAGGTTAACTAATAACCTAGGCGTTTACAATAAACTATACGCCCTAGGTTACACACACACACACCTTTGACTACATTATGGAAGACATATATATAAAACCTACACCCCATGTCCTCTTTATATACTAGAGGATTAGGGTTTACAAGATACTACGAAGGACTAAATAATAAATCCTCTTCTACAAGCAAGTCCTTCCATCTTTTTGTAAGTTTCATCATTGTCACTTTAAGTCCCTTTGTTTCATTCTTCTATTTACTTTGTCTCATCAAATCAAGAATCCCAACAATCTTCCCCTATTTGATGATGACAAAATAAACAAAGTCGTGTACGAACTTCCCTAGACGAAGTAGCAGAAGTTAAGATGTAAACATCTCCATGAATGAAACAAATCTTGTCTTCCTTTGTCTTCTCCTTAATCCATGCTATCTCTTCTCATCTCTTCCCCTTTTTGTTATCAACAAATAGGGATGTAAGCATGAATTTCAAATGATTAAACACATCATAACTTGCTTCCCCTGAAATCAATGTGATAACCATATTGTGTGTGTAAACCAAATAACCAATCTTGTGTGTGTCGTCCAACATCTTCCAAACCATAAGAGAACCAAAACTTACGTTCTATCTGATATCGATCAAAACTAGCGATAGAAAAATACTTCTCATACGCCACAAGCAGTACTAATTAACCATGAGCTCTTTTTCGTACCACCATAAACCTAAACAATATCTGATTCTCACTATAACATTTTATCCCACTTACTCATAATTAATGAGTACGAGATAATATAATATGAATCAAAACATGTGAGAATATTCGACAACTGAAGTCATACATATCCACGAACAAGAATGCATAGATCACATTAATAATGCAATCCAATTACTTATGAAAACTCCATAGACCCATGTGATATACCATGCAACCTTGTGAATAGACCAATCACCGATGCTCATTCACCATGTGATATACCATGCAACTTTGTGATATATACCACTGTTCGTCAACAGAGAATTCCTTATGTCCCATGCTCATTCACCATGCAACCAATCAGATACATACAAGCCACCGTCCCACTCAGTTTAAATAGACAAATTGATGAATTAGTAGAACAGGCTTTGGACGACAATTTAAGCCTTGCACATCCTATGAGAATAGACAACCATGGATGACACTGATTTGAGTAATAACAACAGCAACGAAGAATAAGTGTAACAGCAGATTCATCACAAGCGTCCAATGAAAGCAGTACCATGTATGCATATGAGCAGTAAGCAATACAAACTAGTCGTGAATGTCGAGTAGCAGTCTAAACAATGATGTACCTTAGCAGCATAGTCACGAGTAAAGTTCTTGAGACGAGCAGTAGTAATCTCGCATAACTAGCAGTGGAAACCGAGATAACTAGTAGTGGATTCGTTTTAGCAGTGGTACAAGTAGAAACTAGCAGTGGTTTTGAGAATCTTGGCAGTGGTTTCGAGAAACGTAGCAGTGGTTACAATCAGTTCACGAAACAAACATGCAGCAGTTCAATTCCATCTTCTCTTGAACCAATATTCAACTAGTATATCAAAGACCAATACAACGTAACCCTTTGATTTCGATTACATGCTTCTACTCTTAACCTGCTTAAGCATGTTGCTGTTGTCGAGTTGTAGGGTTTGTAGAACACAGAAATCCAACTGCTTTTATTACATTAGCAACAACATGATCTTCAAGATTAAGCACCATGATGAATTAATGCATGACTTAGAGGCACCAAGCAACATATAACCAACTTCTACAACGATTTATATCAACAGAAAACAAAATCTAAGAAGTTGATATTCGAAAAACCCTAAAAATCGTCTTTGAAAAACTTCCCTCTGCGGCAGACTTCGACAGTTAATAACTTTTGATTGAGAGCTCAGATCGACGATCCCTCTAGTGAAAAGTTAGATGAATATATAGAGCACATTCACCAAAAATTTTGTCACAATCCAACAGTTAACGAAATAGTTATGATCGTTTCAAAATAGTGCTGCAGAAGCATTACGAAAATTGTTTAGATTCGAATTTTTTCATCTTTTCGCCATTCTTCGACCAATAAAACCTTGTGAATCCCTAGGTAACGAGCTCCCCAATCTCTGATACCAAATGTGGAGTTTGTTAGACTCCTTGAGATCATTTTGAGCCTTAGGGTTAAACAATAACATATACATACGCAGCGGAATAACAAAGAACAATTATGTTATTGACACAAGGTTTCTTTCACAATCACCACCAATTATTATTTGATAAGAATAATAATGTGCTACCTAAATGTAACAGGGATCTAAGACACCTTAGATCTTTGAGGTTAACTAATAACCTAGGCGTTTACAATAAACTATACGCCCTAGGTTACACACACACTCACCTTTGACTACATTATGAAAGACATATATATAAAACCTACATCCCATGTCCTCTTTATATACTAGAGGATTAGGGTTTACAAGATTCTACGAAGGACTAAATAATAAATCCTCTTCTACAAGCAAGTCCTTCCACCTTTTTGTAAGTTTCATCATTGTCATTTAAGTCCCTTTGTTTCATTCTTCTATTTACTTTGTCTCATCAAATCAAGAATCCCAACACAGGGGGCTCACTTCATTGGGAGGTTGGCTAGGAGTTTTGATCTTATGACCGATGCAGCTTTAGCTAGGGTGACCCGAGGTAGGGAGACTAGTTTGATAGGACTATCTAAGCTAGTCGAGTTCGGGATCTGCACCCAGGACATATACGGAATCATTGAGTTGGCTAGGACTGCCCCGAGGAGAGAAGTCAGGGAAGCTAGTGGTGCTGGGGATGATGGTGAAGAGGAGGCCAAGGAGTAGGCGCCCAGGGGAAGAAGAAGGACCCATGTGAATGTAGGGGAGAGGTTGCAGATCATTGATGAGAGGATCGAGGGAATGTCAAACCATTTCAACGAGGAGATTGAAAGCCTCGAAGTGGGTCTTTATGGTCTTAGTAACCAGTTTGAGGGTTTTACATGTACATTGGATCAGGTGCAGCAACTCCAACAGGATTTCTTTCATTGGAGTGCAGATCGGACTAGCCAAATGCTGCAGCACATGCATTTGAGCCACCCTAGGTGGGAAGGTCCGGAGTATGTGTACCAGCCCAACATCCCCGACGTTGGCATCCAAGGAGGAGTGGCATTCATGTAGCCCGGCACTACTCCTGGAAGCACCACGAGCACTCCATATGAGCTCTCCCAATTCCACTCCATGGATCATGATCTTCATAGGGACGATTGATTTCCTTATTTGATGAAACAATTTGAAACAATTTTAAAACAATTTGATACTCATGTTTGTAATAACTTAACTATTTGGATATTTGTATGATCTATCACCCATTGTACCCGTCGGGTACAAAATTTTCCTTATATGTTGTACAGGTTTTGGTTCTGTGATGCAGTTACGGCGTAACCTTAGGATCAGTTATGCCGTAACCCCTGCTGCAGTAGGCAATTTTTGAAGCAACACAAATAGTTAAGGCTCGTCCCCGGAAACGATACGCATTAGCCATCCCATGACCCACCTTCAACCTTTAGTGAGACATCTTGGGCAACCATTCGAGAGGGGAGTTTATTTCTTTCTTGATTATTTTTCATTTCTATTTTATTTTTCCTTTTTCTTCATACAAATGGGACTTTGTACACTTCAAGTGGGGGGATAGGAATAGAAATGAAGTGTATGATTACTTAGCTTACTTGCCCTAATTTTCTAGTTGGTTTCAAAATTTTAAGCTTATTTGAAAAAAAAAATTATTTTTAACCAATCTAAAATCACATAAAGCCGAGCACACTATTACCCTTATTGCCATTGGTGAGATTTAGCCTTTCCGTTTCCCCCATTTTACCCAAATCTACCATAAATTGAGTGTGCCGATAGTATTGTAAACTTTATAACTTGGCTTTTACATCACTTCGAGACCATAAATGAGTAGTGTATCAAGTTAGCTTGGTGCATTTGGAAAAGGCGATTTGAAAAAAGTAAATGTTTTAGGATTAAACCCAAATAGCCCATATGTGTTCACTTGTGTGCGTGTATCGATTAGTCACATTGGCTTTTCGACCTCTGTGTTAACCCTTTTTGTTGCACTCACCTTTAGTGCAAGATACCCCTAGTTACACCCTTTTGGAGCCTATCCTTTCATTTTCTAACCCTTATTTTCATTACACCCTTACACCTTAGCCTACCGTGTAGTTTTACCTTTTTTCCTTGAAGCCATTGTTCACCCTAGTTTGAGGTTCAAAATAAAGTTTCTAAAGGCGCACCTCATCATCTACATCTCGCTAAAGATCGTCAAAGACCCCCAAGTTATCACCTTATGCTCAGTTCAAGTGGGGTGAAGCATATCGTTGCATCTATGTTAAAAAAAATAATAAAATAAAAAAATAAAAAAATAAAAAAAATTGTTATATGTGCGAAGAATTATAAGCACTATATGAAGAAATTGGTATCGAGAATAATCTTCTCGATCACATTCGAAGGTTGGAAGAATAGTTCAAGAATAAA
This sequence comes from Chrysanthemum seticuspe, assembly GCA_019973895.1. Classification (NCBI taxonomy): domain Eukaryota; kingdom Viridiplantae; phylum Streptophyta; class Magnoliopsida; order Asterales; family Asteraceae; genus Chrysanthemum; species Chrysanthemum seticuspe. The sequence continues at coordinate 110,235,797 of BPTQ01000004.1, forward strand.
TAATGGTGGATTCCGGTGACATATAATGACATTATGAAGATGAACCTTGAATATTGGTGGGACGATGGCAACTCGGTTTTAAGCTAAAACTATTTGTTTTCCTTTTCCGTTTCACCCATGCCTATCCTTACCCTTTTTGTCGTGAATCATGTCTAGGTGATGCAGCGAGCAATCCTTGATGTCTTGGCCATAGATTTGGTCATGTATCATTGATTTTGTCCACTTCACCGTGACACGTTAGTAATGACACCACCCCTAAGCCTTTGAAACACAACCCAACATTGATTTCTAAAAATTTGTCTTAACCTTAGCTCTAGTGGTGGAGTTGTGTGTAATTGCCAAGCTTATGATAGAATACTTACTATATCCGTGCAATTGAGTGATCACCCCGAAATTAACACTTAGAATAGGATTAGAGTGAGAGTGTTTTCGTTCCCATTGTGTTCGGCTCTTATTAATATTCTAGCATGGAAATTAAAACTACGCATTCTTCAAGGATGTATCTTTTGCAGTCTAAATTGGTCTACTTGAGGGCAAGTAGAGTTTAAGTGGGGGGATATTTGATAACATCAAATAGTCCTGAGTTTCTAAGCGTTAATTTCCCCTACATCATCACATTTTGAGTAAATTATTAGTGAAAACATCCTTATTCCTTATTATTTCATTTCAGGACACATTCGAAGTAAGGAAGCTGCAATTGGACGTTTTCAAGCCCTATTGATTTGACTGTCTCTTAATTACGGCATAACCAAGTGATGAAGTTACGACGCAACTAAAGATTATGAAGGCTACGGCGTAACCCTCATCTCAGGTTACGCCGTAACTATTGATAAGCACTAAATTGACAAAGACCACGGCGTAGCCCTCGGCTTAGGCTACGCCGTAATGTAGAAATACACTGGATTACAGAAGCTATGGCGTAACCCCAACTAAGGTTATGCCGTAACCATGGATATACACTGAAGATTGAAAGAAGTTACGACGTAACCACCTAATAAGGTTACGCCGTAACTAGTTTGAAGCCTATAAATAGTCGATGGTTTCATCAGTTTTAGATATCTCTCCTTTCCCAAAACTTCTAGGGTTTGGGGAGATCAAAACATAGAAGAAGAAGCATGGTTTAGGAGCACTGAATAACGAAGTCCTCGTCTACGATTTCCTTTGTATTCGAGTTTGGATTCTTTTTATATTTTTGTAGATCTTATATTATGAATTCATATCATTAATTAAAGATTTCATTTATGTTCTTGTTATTCTCTATAATTCTTTATAGACATTTGCTAGTCTTTTCATAGATCGCTAGCCTTGGTAGTATTATAAGCTTGGTAGTATCTAAAGGGCTGAGAGATATGACCAACTGACCCCAGTCTGATAGATAGCGAAGTATGGGAGGAATTGGCCATAGTACAACCACTCTTCGTGTGCGAACTAACCAAATGATCACTTATCAAGTGGAGGTATTTAAGAGGTTAGGTGGAATCTAATTTCCTAACGGCCGGGTTCCCACCGTCTAGATCTAGTAAATTTGGTGCTTAATGACTGCTATTAGGTTGCCGAATGATCCCGGGTGACCTGCTCATCTTGGTGAGGAATCTAAGAACCATAGGCCATGACGAATCGACCAAAGGAGTCTGGTGATAATTAACCACTATATTGAATATTGGTATCGGGAATCAGTTCATAATTGTATTCTTTATTAAGCTTCGTTTATCTATCTCTTTTCCCTAAATTTCTTGTGTCTGTGTAAGCAACTGAATAGCATAGCTATGGATTATATCAACTTTGTCATACCCATATATTATCAATATCTTTTCTAATCATGTTAGTTCTTTCAAGGTCACAGCTCTCTTGGGACGATACTCGGATTTACCTAAGGCTTTACTCCATCTGATCGGGTACTCTGCCCGTTAGTATGTGTCTATCCTAAGTTATCTAAGTTTTATAAATATTAAAAGTAGGATGAAATAGCACATCAGATAACATGCTGAAGACAATGGTTAAACTTACTTAGACTCACCAGCTGGCTCAGGAAAGTTTCTGCCTATTGTGAGAATGTAATTATTTTCTTTTAGAATTTTCTCATGTGAGACTAACTGAGCTACACACCTGAAAGAGTGACACCAAAATTGAAAGAGAAAAAGGAATGTGATATAAACCGAACAAGAAGAAGGACACTCGAAAATAGATATATAACGTTGATTGGCCTATTCACATATTATAAATACACTCACTGACAGTTGCACGACTAAACCAAGGTCGATAAATCCGAATTCTACTTATGCATATTCTTTTACAAAAGGTAAGGAGTGCAAATCAATATCACTTATGATGATATACAATACACCTAAAAAAAAATTCAAAATTAATTAAACACAAATTTATAAGGATGTTGCACGAACATCTCATAGCTAAATCTTACAGTAGAAATATATTTGTAATTCTTAGAATCGTTTTAAGTTCCATTCATTAAATTACATTTAACGAGATAAAAAAAATATACTGCTACAATATCGTGGTTATAAAAAGATTGATGGATCAACTGATTTCATAAAAAGTGTTTCTTTTTTTTCTTTTTTTTTAATTTAGGTTACATATTTATTTTTCCTAAAAAACTATTTTTTTTATTTAGGTTACATAATCTTTTTTCACTAAAAAACTATACACGGGCTATGGTGATATGATAGTGATCTAAGGTTTACAAATGTAAACTAAGTTGAAAAAACCAAAAATAAAACATTTTTTTGATATCAGAGAAGTTGTTCAAAATCTCATTTCAGACATATACATATTGTATGAGACAGTAACTAGTTTGTGCGTACGATGAATACAATAGAACTAAGGGTTAACAAGCAATAGGCTTTGCAGTAAGATCACATTGTTCTCGATCTTACGATCCCACCTCTTGTTCTAGAATACTACTTTAATCCTATGACGTTGACAAACTTATTACAACAAACACACTTTTGTATGACAGGATGAAGGATGTAAATGGATCAGATATGGATCGGGTGGAGGTATATCCACATTCATATTCATTTATTTTTTCATCATCCATATCCATATACATACATACATACATACATACATACATACATACATATATCTCTATATTATATATAACATGAGGCGTTACACGTAGATAATGCCACGTAAACGTCACCTCATTGCCCAGTAATTCATTATTAGCCATGTCATCACATCGTTGCTATGTAAGCATTTTTAAAATTTATTTTATTTTTGATGCCACATAAGCATTTGTTGTCCAACTAAGCATTAATTGTTAATTTTCCGATTTTTTTTTTTTTTTTGTAATTTTTGGAATTTTTTATTTTATTATTTTTTTTTGTAATTTTCGGGATTTTTTTAAAGATTTTTGAAAATTGAGCATTTGTTGTCCAACTAAGCATTAATTGTTAATTTTCCGAATTTTATTATTTTTTTTTTGTAATTTTCGGAATTTTTTTAAAGATTTTTGAAAATTGTTTATAAAAAAGGTTCCTTGCAAGGATTGAACCTTGGTTGTTTTGATAAATAACTTGTGTATTTACCACTTAGGTAACAAGTTATTTTGATAATTATGTTGCATATTATAATCTATAAATGCAACCAATTATGTAGAAGAATCTCTACAACTTGTAGGAGAATCCCCTACAACTTAGGTTACCCTAAACAAAACATATACATAAAAAATTATCTACGGTTCATTCATAATATCTTTTCTCAAAAACCCTAATATCCTTTTTCCCTCACAATCTCATCTAATGATTGTTTCTGTGTTTTCTTCATCACAGTTTTGTAAGAAAACATAGACTTCTTCTTTGGTCACCACAGTTACCTTCAACTCAGGACGTAGTCTCTCTATAAGTGCATGAATTTTTTGATAGGAATTTTCCCCGATATCGTCACTATGGCAAAGGTATGTTAATTTTTATACAAATACGAGTTTATGAATGACATGTAAATATTAATGTCAAATTGCAAAATTTTAAAATTTCATCTAACAGAGTATTGGAAACGGAATTCCCCTTGGTGCTGTGGTGACAACGCCATAAATTGCGTCCCACCTTAGCAACCTTCAGTTTGGCCCGTGTATTATCTTTCATAACGGTTTTGATGGAAGTAACTTATAGTCTATTCTGATTAGGAGGCAGAAGCATAAGCGATGTTTACGGTGCAAATTGACAAGTTGCAGTAGGAAAGAGATGAATTTCAAAGGGTGCTCATTCGTTTAATCCTCCTCCTCACGTCACAATATTCACAGTAGCACCTCATCATCATGTAAGTCCTAAATTATTAATTAGAGCAATTTGAGTTTTATTACATTATTGAATATAATGATGATTCAGTGTTTTTGAGTTATCATATTTATTTGACAGATTACTGTGGATGCGTGTATTATGAATGCTACTTAGCTGCAAAGCTAGATCAGAAGTCTTTTTGATACGATCCCAGGTTAGTCACGAAGAAATACCTACATATACAGTTTACTTAAGGGACTTTGTAAACAAGTTTGGATAAAGAGTTTGTTATGGATCACAGACACGCTCTTATTCAATACAGAGTTGCATATGGAACAATAGATATCAGGTTGTTACCAACTTGAAGGACTATAAAAGTAGGACATGTACAGTGAGTGGTCATGAGTGGTCATGACTGACATGAACCGTTCCTAATAGGTTCCATTATGTATTTTCTTAGTTGCCAACTGGCCATGAAAAAATAGGTGCATTCATTCGTATCTGCAATGTGTTATCCTGGATTGTAAGGTTCTGTACTTTGATCACTGCCAGGTGTTTAGGAAGTAACTTTTTGGGACTTGGATATTAACCTTATAACATATGCGATAAATGAGATGCACTTTTTTACTGTTGAAAGCAACGAATATAGTAACAAACTTCGTTGGTACTATCTTCATCCTCTCTCTGTTTGGTGGCTACCTATCTGATTCTTACCTCGGTTGTTTCTGGACTATGCTTATTTTTGGCTTTATCGAACTCTTAGTAAGTTCATTTTCTCTCCCCTAACCCATGGCCATGCATGCTTAGGTTATTTTCTTTCAGTTCATTTATAATATAATTCTTTTATATGTAACAGGGCTTTATACTGTTATCACTCCAAGCCCAACTTCCTCATCTAAAACTACCAGATTGCAACATGCTAACCGATGGAGACAAATGTATAGAGGCCAAGGGAGTGGAGGCTTTAATATTCTTTGTAGCCCTCTATATAGTGGCTTTAGGGAGTGGCTGTATGAAGCCAAACATGTTGGATCATGGTGCTGATCAATTCAACAAGAGTGATTCTAAGCAGTCCAAGAAGCTCTCTACCTACTTCAGCGCTGCATACTTCGCCTTTTCCATAGGTGAACTCATTGCCTTCACCCTCATTGTTTGGATCCAAACCCATTCGGGTATGGATATTGGGTTTGGTGTATCTGCCATCGTCATGACAATGGGCATGATCTGCTTAGTTTTTGGTACCATATATTATAGAAATAAGCCTCATCGAGGAAGGATTTTAAGCCCTATTGTACAAGTAAGTTTCAGTTTCTCTTAAAGCTTTTAAATTGGCATGCTATATATAAGTTATGACAGATGATGCATTCTTGGCATCACATCAGACTTAAAAAATGCCATACAAAATTTCTAAATAAACAAAAGTTTCTAAGAAAGGATACACTAAACTGTATATTGAATTATACAAAAACAAATCTTAAAGCTTTATAACACAAAACTTGAAAGTCCCTATGGTATACATGTTCGAATATTATCTTCGCTACACGTAACAAATACTCTGTGCTGCATTTTATAATAGTTTTTGTACTGCATGTCTTGGAAAAGCCACCTGAAATACTTTCAAAGCTGAATGAATTGGCTGGCTTTGAACAAGATGAAGAAATTCAACTATTTGAGGTCAGTGTGTAGACTCCATTTATTTTTCACTTTTGTTATGGTTTTATGCTCACTGTGAAGGCTTATCACACAGGAAATTAAGTTTGAACCCAATGTTATGTGTGAATACATTGACAAGAAGCTTACATTTCGTGGAAGCCAGGTACATGTACATTTTTTTGTCAGCTTCTTTGAATAGTGTCTCAGTTATCTAATAGCAAGAATTTATGGTTTTCACGATTTTATAGCTTGAAGACGGCGACATTATTTGCTATCAGAAACTTCTTCATGCTGAAAGTACTGAAACCTTGCGTTATCCTGATGTTCTGTCTTTTCTAGAATATGTTCATAATCGACAGGTATTAATAGTATGATTTGAACTTTTTGTTCATTAACTAATTGTTGTTTGAGTTAATATTTTTATGAATTGTATTTTGGTACATGGTGATAGGTTGTTCGTTTCCGTGCGTTAGAGAAATCAAAAGAGGATGAATTTCCCTGGAATTGTAAGCTATTCTGATTCTGCAGATTACCAATTGAAGTAAAACATGTTGTTACTTTATTAAGTTTCGACCTGTAACCTTTATTAATTTCATGATCTTGTGTTACAAAAGTGGTTAAAAGAAATATGGTTCTAAAAGGAATAGTAGTATCCAATGGAAAAAGTGGTTAGAGAGACTGCAGTGGGCAAATCTGCACAGCCAAGAACCGGGTCAAAGACCCTTGATCGATAAAGATCAGAAGCAACTCTTGAGTGTCATGTTGTCTTCTGGTGATTTAGTCCTTCAGCTTATAAATGACATTCTTGACTTATCCAAACTAGAGTCAGGTTAATTTCTAAACCTTCTTTTATAATTAGTATTTCGTATATTAATCAAAGTATCATGATTTCTTATTCTAGCTTGAATGGAGCCAAAATGCATAGACATCGGCATCTTATAATTAAATTTCTTAATAGAACTCTTGAATTCAAAGTAAGAACTCGCCTAATCTTTAAAAGATTTTGGTTTTGTTAACTTAAAGATCTGAGTTTTTATTTCATTTTTTCTATGTTTTTCAGGGATTTGTGATATCAGATTTCATGCTAATTACACTTGGTCCATTCAACATAGCATTATTTCATTTTTTCTAGGTTTTTTTTTTTTCTTTTTTTTTTCTTTTTTTTAATCTTAAATATTTTCTATATAAGATAATATGATTGTTGTTGATTTTTGGCTTAGATTAAAACGTGTTGGGCATTGTTTTTTTAAAGTGATTATGTCGTAGGAGATAGTGTTTGGATGCGCATGTTCATTGAAAAATAAGCAATCCCAAATACCTTCTATAAATGGGAATGATAGGTGTTGATTTAGATTGTGAATAAAATGTGTTTGGCATTGATCCTTGAAAGTGACTGTGTTTGGCATTGATCCTTGAAAGTGACTGTGTTACAGGACTATAGGAGACTTTTTGGAAGTGCGTGGGTGTTTGGGATTGCTTATTCTTAAGTTATTTTTTCTATCCAAACATAAATAGATATAGAAGAAATCAGTTCCAAACATCCTCTCTATACGAATTTACATGAAAATGAGCTGCACAATCATATATTCATATTATCAGTATCTGTTTTGTTGCAGATTTGCAGCTTCTCATAAACTTATCATTGAGACCTATATCCCGATTGTCAGCATTAGTTGCCCAATAGCCAATGACAAAAACTAATCACGCTCTTTTTCCTTTTCATACGTATCAGGTTGCATGTTGCAGTCCTACATTAACTCGTGAGTGCATATTTGCAAAGAGGTAGGTGATAGGATACACACATGAGCAAATATTAGAAGCTGAAGCATTAAGGTATTATCATTCAAATTTGCCAAACTATTTTGCGTATTTTTACAGTGATCTGATTGTATGTGATCAAGTCTTTGGTGGACTCACTAACTGGAGTTAATCATGTTGATATTAACATGGAAGAATGTAAGGTGACTGTTGGTTATGATCCAAATATGATTGGTCCCAAATCTCTAATAAGTTTCATCCAAGAAGCTGATGTGGGATCTGCTCATTATCAGGCAAGGTTATACATTCCAGAAAGAACTGCTATATATTGTCACAACAAAATTATTCACCGGGACGAGGATCTTGCATTGGATGACTTTGAGGCCGAAAATTGGAACATGCCTGAAGGTGCACTCATTTCAGGTAAGTAAAAAGTATCTTCTTTTTTTCACCCTTTTAATATTTATGGACTATCATGTTGATTATTGTTCAAGGCCCTGCTCTTCGACATAACACTACTTAGGATGAAGAACTTGCCGCATTGCAATAATAAATGTCTTTTTAAGAAAATGTTAGTTTACTTGTGGATTCACTCTTGTGTGCCACAAAAATTTGAATTATTTATCAGGTAATGGGACAAAATGGGTAGTTTTTAGGACCTGTATTAATAAGCTTGATCAGTTTGTTATTGTTTTTATATTAGTAGAAAACTAAAGAAAAAATAGAAGGTCTTCTTGCATTACTATAATAGTGATTTAGGTAAATAAATGAATTTTATGCGACTTTTGACCCATTTCCATAGTGACGAAACTACAATAAAGAAGATTTATTAGACGTTGGCCTGATATCAAACATTTGGAAAACTATTGGATTATAACTAGATGACGATGGCATCAATGATGCATTTTAGAAGAATTCTGGACAGTAACAACGAAATCACTGAGCCAAGGAATACATTTGTTTGCGAAGTGACATGTCTATAAGAGAAAAGAAGAGGCATACATGTTGTTACTTGAAGTTCATGATTTATTAGATAAATGGCTACCAATGTGTAATCTTTTTAGTTTTATTTTTAAATGGTGATGTTTAATTGAATGATCGTGGGTTTGAGAAAATGGTAACCACTCACACTTCAACTTCACAGCTTCCATATCCATATAAGAAGAATAATTTGTTTTCAATTTTTGTTTGTTTCTTCCATCGTCTATCAACGGTAGGAAACTAAGTCATGTCATGGAGGGTTATGGTTCATCTTTGGTTTTACTCCTTCCGAGTAGTCTAATGGTAAACATATCTATTCCTTAATGTTATCCGTGTTGGTTGCAATTCGTTTGGAGGATTATTCTAATAAAATATAGGGTAATGCTACTTCTTTCCAATTTGCAAGCAACAAGTAAATGGGAAAAGGTACGATGAAATATATTAAAATGTATCCATTAATGTGTGTAACTTTTATGATCTACTAAAGGATATTATGTAAGTATCTCAATAATTAAAATAAAAGTTATACTATATGCCATGTTATGGTTGCAGGCAAAAGCGTGAAAAAAATGTATGCACAAAAATATATAAAAGAAGCTAAACTTAAGGTATTAATAACTTACATACATCATTACTTTGGTTTGTTTGCCTAATTTATGCATATTTGGTACTGATATGATATATATTTTTTTAACCGTAAGGTTAGTTTACTTTTTCCGAATTGTGGATTTATAGAAATTCAGCATACTATTAAAGAGATGAAGGTGATCCCATTGCCATGTTTCTATGCATAGTCTACACCACTACTAACATGACCTTCTACAACATAGCATGCTGATAGTCGAAGAAAAAAACTTCAAAACTACCGAACAAAATTATGAGAAAGAGATATGAAACATGTCTTTGGGATATATGAAACATGTCACTGTAGCATAATGTTTATCCCAAAAGAAATATCTGAAGCTTAAACAAATTAAAGTGTGGGAAGAATTCCTGTATGATATGTCACTGTAGCTTAATACTTTCTCATCAGATAATGTTGCGGAAGATGACAATGCACTCGGTATTTGTGATGTGAACTTAGAAGTAGGATGTCCTTTCTTCGTATATTAGTGTAATGGTGTCAAATGGAACTCATGACACATGTGCTTAGATAAATTAAATATTATATACATGTTGCATAGTTGAAAACCTTATATATCATTACATGTTATTGTCAAAACAACCTATAAAGAGTCATAATCTTTTGAATGGAAGACCAAATTTTGTTATCCAACCAAGTCACATCATCTGTTATCTGATCTCTCTCTTCTTTCAGATACGGATATTGATGTGTTGGATAATCTCTTTTGCTTAAATTTTGAAGTTATGTTGGCTAACTGTATTCCTGTGCAATAACTGTATGTGCGTGACTGATCATTTTGGGTTTGAGTCAAGACGGGTAATTTTATGTGACACAAGACTGTCATCTCAACCGTCTACTATATTATGTGTTGTTCATTTTATATCATTAGTATTCTGGCTGGATGGAAGATGTGTAGCTCATTGGTGGTTTAGATAGAAATTTATAGCAACTGCACGACAATATTTGTGTTTGAAATTAATATCGAATTTTTACTTTCAAATCTTCTTAAATCCAATGATGCTTCAGTTATAAATTACGACTGTAAGATAGACTTTGAATGTTAGGGTTTCGGAGGTGTTAGTCATTAAGATAGACTTTGAGTTACTATAAAAAAAACTCGACATTTACTTCCTTTATCTATTTTATTTCAATTGTTTTTGACTCATTTATGCTCTAAACTGTGATGAAATTCCTAATACCAATATTACAGGTAATTTTGTTTTTCAAAAGGATTGGGTAGAAGGTTTCTTTAACTGGTGATAACAACCTTCTTACAATAAATAAAAATATGTTAACAATAATTATAAGTCATGCCCGCCCATTGGGCGTGCTTCGAAAACTAGTATATATATTGTTAGGAATTAGAAATTCCTGGTATTAAAGAGTCGGTCACCTTAAGTATATGTAATCGTTAGAAAGCTCGTAGTCGTAGTTCTTTTTAGTTAAGTAGTATTTAGTTAAGTAACACCGTGGAGGACGGACGGGTCTTTACCCACTGTATGCCTGATCCACAGCCCGATGTGTGGCGTTTTATGTAAGACTATAAATACTCTCTACCTTCCAAGGTAGAGAGTTGGAGCTCATAATAATATCTTTCACTTTCTCTCACTAAGTTCCCTAAACCTCTAACTTTCTCTCTCTAGAATTCCATCTATATGCTACTTTGTGTTATGGTTTGATGTGTATGTGAAAAGTTATATCTTACAATTGGTATCAAGAGCCATGGTTAGATCATATCTTGCACATCTTTGGATTTCTAGTGGTTTTTAGGTGGTTTTTGAGTTTGAAAAGGTTTAGTGGTTTTTGCATCATTTGGTTGATTTCTTGTGTTAAAGTTTGAATTTTGTTAGTACTTTCATGTTTAGAATCATCACAAGTGTTTAGGTTTTCATTTGGTTAGCTTGAATCATCTTGTTTGGGTTGTTTTTGGATTGAAAAGTGATGTTTATAAGGTTTTTCTTGCTAGCGACTTAGCTCACGGTTTATTTTTCTTCATAGCGACTTGCTTCACAAAATTGTAGCGAGTTACAGTTTTAAACCTAGCGAGTTAGATCTAGCGAGTTAAAGTACAAGTAGTGGACTCTCCACTACGAGTAGCGACTTGGTGGTAGCGACTTGGTCTGTAGCGAGTTGCTCTTTAGCGACTTGTATCTCTAGCGACTTGTGTAGCGAATTGCTGCCAAAATTTGGCTAGCGACTTGGTCTGTAGCGAGTTACTACTTAGTGACTTGCTTTTTGTCTAGCGACTTGGGACTCTAGCGACTTAGGGGTGTAGCGAATTAAGGGTTAGCGATTTAGTGGTTTATCTTCTAGCGACTTGAGTGATTGTTTACGGTTTTCTCTTGATTTAGTAAAATCCCGTGAAAGAATCTATTTCCCGGTTTAATCATAGAGTTATAAAATCCCGTATAATCTGTTAACATGTCTACCAACGTCCCTACTGTCATCTCCACTGTTGCCAAGGATGTACAAGCAGCTGGCTCAGATACTCGTCCCCCCATGCTTGACAGAACTGACTACGATTCTTGGGCTCAACGAATCAGATTGTATTGCCTTGGAAAGGAAAATGGTGTCAACATTCTCAAATCCATTGATGAAGGACCATATCGAGTTGAGACAACTAGAGACATACTTGATACTAATGAAGATGGTACTCCTGTTTACGGAATGGACAGACCTAAGATGTATGATGAGCTTGATGATAAGGATAAAAAGAGATTTGATGCAGATATCAGGGCTTCAAACATTGTTCTTCAAGGTCTTCCTAAAGACATCTACAAGCTGATCAATCATAACACTAATGCTAAGGCAGTTTGGGATAATGTTAAGATGCTTCTCTCAGGTTCAGAATTGACTATGGAAGACAGAGAATCCCAACTCTATGACGAATTTGAGCACTTCAAGATGAAACCAGATGAGAATGTCTATGAGTACTATGTGAGATTTCATAAGTTAGTTAATGACATGAGGAACATCAGAATGACTATGCCTAACATTCAGTTGAACTCAAAATTTGTGAACAACATGAATCCCGAATGGCACAAGTTTGTTACCGCTGTGAAGCTCACTAAAGGATTGAAGAATACAAACTATGAGCAACTCTATGCCTTCCTCCTTCAGAATGAGAGACATGCTATGTTTGAAAAATTAATTCTCAATCAGTTCAAAACCAACCAGGGAGAGACAAGCTCGTCTAATGACTCTACAACTTTCTACTCAAACATCGGAATCACAACCAAAGCATCACAAGTCATACCCTTGGGTAATGGTAATCACAAACTCATTCCTGATCCTATGTACAAACAAGCTGATGCTGATGCTCACGTGGGTAGCTTCATTAATCAACTAGCTCTTCTCATTAGTCAAAACATGAATACTCTCCCACAAACCAACAACAACCTCAGAACTGCATCTAACCCACACAATCAAGCCACTGTTAAAGATGGAAGGATCGTGGTGCAACCAGTTCAGGAAAGACAGTATGATCAGGGACGAGGTGGAGCTGGGAGAGGTTATGTTGGCAACCAGAATCGAGGAAGGAATGGTAACCAAGGTCAAGCTAAGCCCATCAAATGTTACAACTGTGGTGGTGAGGGACATATTGCAAGGAACTGCACATCTCCAAAGCGTCCACAGAATGCTGATTACTTCAGAGATAAAATGCTGCTGGCACAAGCTCAGGACAATGGTGCTGCTTTGAATGAAGAGGAATTGCTGTTTCTTGCTGAGGGCAATGCCAAGACCTATGATGCTGATGTGGATGAGCAGCCTATTCAGGAGATAGGTCACAATCATCAGAATGCCTTTCAAGTCGCTGACTGTGATGCATACGACTCTGATATGGATGATGGACCTACGGCACACACAATTTTTATGGCTAGCATTTCTCCAATGGTTTCTCCCAAGGTCTCTTCTTTACCACTAGCTGGGCCATCCCATGACAAGCTAATCTCAGAGGTATTAAAACTATACGATGATGCTGATGTGCAACAGATGCATGACAAAGTACAATCAACTGAAACTATTGAATCAAATATTGAAAATATGGGTAATATCAATATTGTCCCATATGATCAATACGTGAAACAAAGTGAAAATGAAGTTGTACCAAGTGATGCATCTTCTGCAGTCAATAATGACTATGTTTTTTATGAATACACTGCATGTGCCCCTGATGATTCCGTAATTTCTGAACTAAATGCCTATAAAGAACGTGTTGCTATTTATGAACAACGTGCTAAGTTTGAGTTGACCACTCGTGAGCAGGAAATGGATGACCAAGTGAGTACAGTAATTAGAAAAAGTAAGTTTAGAGAAGAAGTATTGAAACAAGAATTAAATTCCTTGCAAGAAAAACTTTCTAAAACAGCTAAACAAAAACAAGAACTTCAAGAAAATGTGAAAATGCTTAAGCAAGAATTTAATGCAAAGGAATCAAAACTCTTGAGAGATTTTTCTAATCTGAAAACTTTGAAAAACAAACTTGAAAACAAGTTGTACATACAAGGAAACACCATTCAGACTGCTCACATGGTCACTAAACATCGAGTCCTAAGTGATAAGCATAGCATTCCCCTTGTTGAGGAACCAAATCCAGAGGTAATTAAAAAGGCTAGAAATGCTCATAAGGTGCTTTATGATGGTAATGAAATCCTTAAGCCTAGGCAGAACCCTAGTTGCGTTGAGTGCACTGAGGAAGATAAGAAATCAAATGAAATCACTAGGGAAAAGATGAATAAGAAACAAAATGATCCCAAATGCAAAGAGAAAAACATAATTATCACTCCTCATGATTACAAGAAGGAAAACTGGATTTCCTTAAACAAGTTTAAGCCTCAGACATTGTTGACTCCCGAACAAGTCTTCTGGAAAAAGGATTTAGATAAGCAGAAAGCAGAAAATATTGTTGAAACTAACCCTCCCCTTTGGAAAATGCCTAGAGCGACTGTGTATCCTCCTAATACACCAATGCATCTTGTACCTAGAACAATTGCCACTAAAAGCAAGACATTAATTAGCCAATACGTTATATTTCAACTATTTGTTGATTTTGAGAAAACTTGCAAGAAAAGGATCACACCCACTGGTATAACTGAAGGAGAAAGGGGTTTTGAACAAATGAAAGAATGTTATTTGACTGAGGTCATGCCCTTCTTTAAACTTCTAAAAGATCACTTTGAGAGTCTTAAAAAGGGAATAGAAACTGATATTAAGGGAATGGAAAAGGAATTTGATGCAATGGTTGTTGAAGTTAGTGACTATGAGCGTGCACTGAAATATAATGAGATTGAGAGAAAGAACTTGCATACATTAAATGAGAATCTTATTACCGAATGTGTTGCTCAAGATGTGTTTTTCACTGCTTCAAATTGCTCTATTAATGCTTCCAAATTTTATGAATTATCTGTGGCCCTGAAAGTCTCCCATGATCGTGTCATTGAGCTTGAAAAAACTAATTCTAAACTAAATGAGAAAATTGAACTGGATGATCACGACAATTTCGTTAAACATTTTTCTAAACTAGAAGTTGAGCATTTTAATTTACAACTAAAATATCAACATCTTAAAGAAAATGTCAAAACTTCAAATGTCAAGACATCTTCAGATGCTCCAGAGTTTGATGCAGTTTTTCAAATTAACAAACGTGATGAACAGATTCAAGCTCAGTGCAACACGATCAGAAATTTGAAAGCCCAAATCTCTCAATTAAAGGGTCAAACAAACAATATGACAGGCTCCCAAATGCCTCCTTCTTTAGATTCTCAGAATTCTCAAACGTTTCATCTTCAAAACCTAGTAAATGCTTTACAAAAGGAAAACGAAAGTTTTCTAGAAGAAAATGAAAAGGTTAAACGTCATTTCAATGAGTTGTTTGAATCAATTAAAGTCACTCGTAACAAAAACAACGAACAAATAGCTTCATTGCAAAGGGAAATTGAGAATCTGAAGAGTCAGGTAAAAGGGAAAATGCCAATGATCAATGAGGAGAATGTTGTATCAAAGGTTCACTCTGGTAATAAATATGCTTTATCTGTGACATACGTCCCCCCTCATCTAAGGAACAACAAACTTGCCATTCAAACATATTTCTCATCCCTTAAGGATTGCTTAGAATGCCTGCGTGAGATTGTTGAAGAGGATAAGCTAGAGAAACCTCATGATAATGCAATTGGACATGCATGCTTATATGCCAAACGATCTCAAGAAATCTTAGAATGCTTGATCACAATATGCCCAAAGACATTAGGTGAGAGAATTAACCCTTTGATTCCATGCTCAATGCCTAAGGCCAAATATGATATGCACTCGATTCCCAATGTTTTGAATGTGAGCCGTAGTGTACCCTTGAGCAGTTCAGATTCTAGATCTGTCAATGCTAAGAAAGAGAACTCAAGTGTGCCTTCTAGGAGTACAAATCTCAGTACCTCTAGTTTTAAGAATGTGAACCGTAGTGCACCTGCATGTAGTTCAGATCCCAGCACATCTAAACAGGTGGTGCAAAGAGTAGTAAAACAAACTAATGTTCCCATTCCCTCTACAGGAGTAATCAGTGACATTAAAGGGAGCAGGTCAAAGTCTCAAGACAATACAAGGAATTATAGGACCTCGCAAGCTAAGAATGTGCACTGGAAAAGAGTAGAAGAACAATCTAGGAACTTTAAGTTTGAATCGAATAAAACGAATCGTGTTGGTTCTAGTATTTGCCATAGGCGTACTGTAATTAATTCGAATTCTGATACTATTTGCAAACCTTGTACTGATGACTGCTTGAATTCTGTTTCTAATCATGGATGTGATGTTAATGTTCTGCCTAATGATGTTAATTTTCTAGTTAATTTTGTTAATGCTAAAATTCATGCTAAGAAGGCTAAAAGGCAAAAACGAAAGAAAGTTAGAAAATAGTGGAAACCCACAGGAAGAACATTCAGTAAAATAGGCTTCTATTGGATACCTGTTGGTCATAAGACTAATCAGATAATGCCCACTAGAAAATGGATGCCTACTGGTAGAACTATTCCATTAAGAAGTGATCACACTGTGAACAGGGCTAATACAGACACTAGTACTGCATCTATTCACAATGATTCCATTGCCTCACTTTCTGATATGAATACTTCTATCTCTGATGTGGGTGATCCAACCATTGTAACTAACCAAATGGAACCCATTCTTGCATGGGGATCCCAATTATCCAGTTATCCATTTTTGTCTGTGTTCAACTGCAGATCGTTTAAATCGTTCTGTGGTACCTGGACTCAGGCTGTTCCAAGCATATGACTGGAGACCGGTCGCGGCTCATGAACTTCGTGAGCAAATTCATCAGGACTGTTAGATTTGGTAATGATCATTTCGGTGCTATTATGGGTTATGGAGATTATGTTGTTGGTGATAGTGTCATCTCTAGAGTGTATTATGTGGAAGGGTTAGGTCATAATTTGTTCTCTGTTGGTCAATTCTGTGATTCTGATCTAGAAGTAGCCTTCAGAAAACATACCTGCTTTGTTAGAGATCTTAATGGTAAGGAACTGTTAAAAGGAACTCGTGGCTCAAATCTTTACACCATCTCTATCGATGACATGATGAGGGCCTCTCCAATCTGCTTGTTATCAAAGGCTTCTAAAACAAAGTCATGGTTATGGCATCGTCGTCTCAATCACTTGAACTTCGGTACCATCAACGATCTTTCCAGACAGGACTTAGTTGTAGGTTTACCTAGACTAAAGTATGAAAAGGATCATCTTTGTTCAGCATGTCAATTGGGAAAAAGCAAAAAGTATGCCCATAAACCCAAACCTACTAACTTTGTCACAGAAGTTCTTCATATGATTCATATGGACTTATGTGGACCTATGAGGGTGCAGAATATCTTTGGGAAGAAATATGTGTTAGTGGTGGTTGATGATTACTCTAGATTCACCTGGGTCAAGTTCTTAAGGACAAAGGATGAAACTCCTGATATCATCATCAAACTCATCAAACAGCTGCAGGTTCGACTAAACAAAACTGTCAGAATTATCAGAACAGACAATGGAACTGAGTTTGTCAACAAACAACTTAGTGAATTCTATGAAAGCATTGGAATCAGCCCTCAAAGAAGTATTCCACGAACCCCTCAACAGAACGGTGTAGTTGAAAGACGAAATCGTACTCTTGTTGAAGCCGCTAGAACAATGCTGATCTATTCAAAGGTTCCAATGTTTCTCTGGGCTGAAGCAATTGCCACTGCATGCTACACACAAAATCGTTCCCTGATTCACACTATTCATGGAAAAACTCCATATGAACTTGTCCACAACAGAAAACCTAATCTATCTTTCCTTCGTGTGTTTGGTGCCTTGTGCTATCCAACTAATGAGGGTCAAGACTTGGGAAAACTCAGGGCTAAAGCTGACATTGGAGTATTTGTAGGATATGCACCAAACAAAAAGGGATACCGAATCTACAACAAAAGAACCCGAAATATCATGGAAACAATTCACGTTACGTTTGATGAGCTGACCGGTCAAATGGCTCCTGGACACTCCAGCTCAGGCACTTCAAAACAGTCCCATTGGTTCATCCCTTGTTCCAAACTCCTCTCAAGAAACTCCATATGTACCTCCATCTGAAGATGATGTAAAGAAATTGTTTGATCCTATGTTTGATGAACTGTATGATTCAATTACTAATGAGGTAATGATTCCCACAACAGAGGAAGCTCATATTCCAGTGAATGAAGTCAATCCCTCAGTCTCAATATCTTTAAGTCAAGAAGCACCCGCTGCTGATCCTTCAGTCTCATCAACAAATCATCATTCTTCAAATGTACATCATGGAAATGTTTCTGGCATCAATGATGAAGTTAATCCCTTTGCGACTCCTGAAGATGCTCCATTTGAAAACATATTTGCTACTCCTGAATCATCATCAGAACCATCCTCTTCAGGAGACATCGACTCAGCTACCTCAGTTCCTCAACAACTGCCACATGAACACCTCAGAAAATGGACTCACGATCACCCCTTATACAACATCATTGGAAATCCCTCTCGTCCTGTATCAACCCGGAAACAACTCGCAACCGATGCCTTATGGTGCTTCTTCAACTCCGTACTATCTAAGATCGAACCAAAGGATGTTAAAACTGCCATGAATGAAGATAGCTGGTTCAATGCCATGCAAGATGAAATTCATGAGTTTGATCGTCTTGATGTATGGGAGTTAGTACCTGCTCCAGACTGTGCTATGATTATAGCTCTCAAATGGATCTTCAAAGTAAAACTTGATGAGCATGGTGATGTGTTGAATAACAAGGCTCGATTAGTTGCTAAAGGATATCGTCAAGAGGAGGGTATAGACTTTGAAGAATCTTTTGCTCCAGTTGCTCGAATCGAGGCAATCAGAATCTTTCTGGCTAATGCTGCTAGTAAGAACATGGTAGTATATCAGATGGATGTAAAGACGGCATTTCTGAACGGAGATCTTAAAGAAGTCGTCTACGTCAGCCAACCTGAAGGATTTGTGAATCAAGAGCATCCTACTCACGTTTATCGTTTGAAGAAGGCTCTTTACGGTTTAAAGCAAGCTCCAAGGGCATGGTATGATACACTGTCAAAGTTTCTTCTATCAACCGGATTCATCAAAGGAGCAGTTGATCCTACATTGTTCACCAGGAAGTCAGGCAAACATTTAATTCATGTTCAAATTTATGTTGATGATATTATTTTTTCCTCGACAGACCCAATGGAATGTGATCGTTTTTCAAATGAAATGAGTTCAAAGTTTCAAATGTCAATGATGGGACAAATGTCATTTTTCTTGGGATTACAAATTTCACAAAGTCCCGGAGGTATTTTCATAAATCAATCTAAATATGCAACAGAGATTTTAAAGAAATTTGGATTTGATTCAAGTGACCCTGTTGACACCCCCATGATTGACCGAACCAAACTAGATGAGGACCTCTCAGGGATCATGATTGACCAAACAAAATATCGTAGTATGATTGGATCCCTGATGTACCTCACAGCTAGTAGACCAGACATCTTGTTCGCTGTTTGCATGTGTGCTAGATACCAGGCTAAGCCTACTAAAAAGCACCTTGAAGCAGTTAAACGGGTCTTTAGGTATCTCCAAGGAACCATCAATATGGGACTTTGGTACCCAAAAGACACCGGTATGTCACTAACAGCATATGCAGATGCAGATCATGCAGGGTGTCAAGATACTCGTCGAAGTACGTCAGGAGGTGCTCAGTTTTTGGGTGATAAGCTTGTGAGCTGGTCTTCAAAGAAGAAAATGAGTACTTCTATTTCCTCTACAGAGGCTGAATACATAGCCATGTCATCTTGTTGTGCTCAAATCTTATGGATGAGATCTCAATTATCTGACTATGGCTTTGTATTCAACAAAATCCCTCTGTACTGTGATAATAAAAGTGCTATTGCTCTCTCATGCAACAACGTTCAACACTCAAGAGCAAAGCATATCGACATTCGACATCATTTCATCAGGGAACAAGTGGAAAAAGGTGTGGTGGAACTATATTTTGTGAGGTCTGAATATCAGTTAGCAGACATCTTCACCAAAGCTCTTCCACGAGAACGTTTTGAGTTTATTCTTCCACGACTTGGTTTGAAAAGTCTTCAACCAGAAACTCTCAAACGTCTTCAGGAGGAAGACGAGGAGTAAAGGTCTATCTTCATCTATCTCTTGTAAATATTTATTCGTAAAACAAAATACAAAATTATAAAACCTTCAAAAAAATCAAATAGAAAAATATAAAACTTTCAAAATCCATAAAAAATTTAAAAAAAAATTCGAAAAATCTTCAAAAAATATTGTCATTTTGTCATGTTTCTCTCGATTCGATAATATCTACGGTCTTGATGTTGTCATTCAAAGAATGACACGGGACTTTAGATGTTGTTCGAATTTAAAAAAAAAAAAAAAAAAAAAAAAAATCAAAAAATCAAAAATATTTTTGGGAGAAAGAGAAACAATGGTTTATTGTCATTTTCAGGCAATAACCCGGTTTTAAAAGAAAGAACAGAGCCATGTTTTAACATGTTTTCAAATTCCATGCTCTGATTCTATAATCATTTATCTGCTGAAAACCAAATGCTTTGAAAAATAACTCGGTGTCTATTTTTGATAATCATCAGGACTTATTTGTCAAAATCTCTATCTCTCAATCAACAACCTATGTCATTGATTGAGGGGGAGAATGATTTCAATTAAACTAAAAAGTTATTTGGCATTAAAATTGTTTTCAAAAGATATAAATGCATGTTTTATCAATGGAGTGTAAAGTCTTAAAATCCGATCCTTATCAGTTCAAACGCTTTCACAATCAAGTCACAATTCTCCTTAAAAGCTTTCAAAATCAATTTAAATCAATAAGAGATCACAAATCTCAAATGATTTGATAATTGTGATCGGGGGAGAATGTGTGATTTAAATTGGCTTTAAACTGATAATTAGGTAAATGGTTTTATAAGGATGTACATGTTATCCTGCCCACATGTGACAACCGATTTCAAATTTTCGATGCACATGTTGAGGGGGAGCATCTATCTTAAACCTTTGATTTGAAACATGATCATTCATCCCAAGGTGCAGGTTCCCTCTAGTATGTGCAAAACTCTTTTCAAACCTCGAGGCACATATTGAGGGGGAGCGAATTTATGGAAACCTCATCCTTCCCGGAAATCCTATATCTACGTGATTTGATATGGGAAGTGATGTTGATATCTTTTAGAAAATGGTAATCAAAGAAGTAAATTCTTTCTCTTGCCTCCGTGTGCTAAACATTTTCAAATACTTGATGCACATGTTGAGGGGGAGTTCTCGTTCTAAAAATATCAAAAACAATTCAGGTACAAAATGCTTTGATAATATATCACAAGTATCTGAATTGATTTTCAAATGTTTTCAATTGGATCCAATGGCAGACGAACAATACCAAATTGACCGACCAACTTTACTTTATGTACGGTGATATAAGGATGATAAGGTTAGGTATTGGTTCCCATGATCCGCCAGAACCGGAGGGATCTACCCAGGGACAATCCACTAGTTAGTGTAGAAGTCCTTAGGTATGATGATAAAAGGAGAAAAATGAGATATGGGAAGTGTGCGGACTAAGACTGAGCTAGTACTGGAATAAACCCAACAAGGTTCTTGCTATGAAGTCTCAGTAAGCACTGAAGGGGTTGAAGAATTAAAAAGAATTGAATGAGAAAAGGGTGAAAACAAATAGCCCTCCATTTATTCAACCTTAGGGCAGAAACCGGGTTCAACTCATATGCTACTGATGGTAACATCGGTATTGAAGATAAGACATCATGGACCCAGTGACGCACTGCACTTCAACTTTCCAAACCACTCAAGTTCCTCTTAAAAGGGCTTATTTCATTCTCACGGGGAACCGACATTATCTATCGACTTTCTCTTATAGATGGTTGATATTGAAGAAGGAGACCCTCTCCCTAGTCTCCGTTATAGGATCCAAATATGCACAAATTGAGTCTAGAGCCACGAGATCATCAATAAATCTCATTAGGACACTTTCAATGAAGACTCTCTGTTTCACTCAATGTGGAAAGAGAGATTATATCTTGAGTCCTACGCATTATCCTTGTGGTAGTGCCAGAACATCTGAGTGATGTGTTTACATATTCACAATGAAGATGGAAAGCCTTCTGGAGCCAACATCAAACAAGCTCCTGGTAGGTGGCAAGTGAGATCTATTATATAGATCAACCATGTGACAACTGAACAGAAACAATGGGGCGATTCAATCTCTTGAATCAATCCTGGTTCAGGTTATGGATTGACGGATACCTTTGAAAAACCGGTCTTTGTGCTTCAAAACTCTTTTCTTTAGCACATCAACCGTGTACTCATTCTTCAAACCAAAAGGTGTTTTTATGATTGATAATTGATTTTCAATAAAACCTTCATTGTATTGCAAAAACAATTTCTATTGAGCAATACACGATTGTTTTTTCAAATCTCTTTTCATCAATCAGTGGACTTAAAATTCGCTGATTCACTCACTCCGTGTTGTCTTCTTTGAGATGTTCCGGTTTGAGAACAGCTAGAACAGCTGCGAAACCCTGTCAAGGAGATTCTTAGGAATCCTACCTGATCACAGGCAGTACTTGTACTGATCAACGGGGAACCGTGGGCCGTGTACCTCAATTCAACGAAAGTGATCAAAGACACTTTCGCGCGATTTATTGCTAACTGTTGTATGCAGGTACACCCGACGTTTGCAGCTGATCAGAATAAAGCGGTCAATCCATAGCCGCATGCTCACACTACATATTCATCTCAAAAGAAATCATGATAAGTGCATCAATGACTCTGATATTTTCACTCCATGCTTCTGCTACGATGCTGCCAATATCATGATTCAACAAATGCTTCCGCTACTCTGATGAGAAGATATCATGATCCAGAATGTGAGCATGTCGGTCCTAAAGTCACAACATCACATAATACCAACACCACAAAGGATGTGTTGGAGATTGTTGATAGCTGATGATCTCAAATGATGGCTCAAAATTATTGTCACGTGGATCAGTAAAAGACCTCCACTTGAAGTAACCAAACATGCAATATGAAGAATCAATGTCTACGAGCTTGGGAGCAAAGGACTACATCAAGAATGCAAGATCAATTGTTAATGTATTATCTGGTTGTATTCAATGTATTTTTTGGTACATGATTGAGGTGACCTCCCTTAGGGGGAGATTGTTAGGAATTAGAAATTCCCGGTATTAAAGAGTCGGTCACCTCAAGTATATGTAATCGTTAGAAAGCTCGTAGTCGTAGTTCTTTTTAGTTAAGTAGTATTTAGTTAAGTAACACCGTGGAGGACGGACGGGTCTTTACCCACTGTATGCCTGATCCACAGCCCGATGTGTGGCGTTTTATGTAAGACTATAAATACTCTCTACCTTCCAAGGTAGAGAGTTGGAGCTCATAATAATATCTTTCACTTTCTCTCACTAAGTTCCCTAAACCTCTAACTTTCTCTCTCTAGAATTCCATCTATATGCTACTTTGTGTTATGGTTTGATGTGTATGTGAAAAGTTATATCTTACATATATATATATATATATATATATATATATATATATATATATATATATATATATATATATATATATATATATATATATATATATATATATATATATATATACATATATATATATATATAGTGTGAGGTTATTGTCAGAACCAAATAAATTGCGAGAACTGCGAGAACCAATCTATAGACCGTAGAATATTTGATCAATGGATATAAAGGATTGTGGCATAAATGTAAATCATTAAAAGACTAGGGAGGGCATTGATGTAATTTGCAGTAATCTCCAAAATAAAACCGTCCCACCACTATTACTATTATTTAACTGATATTTTATTTTTAGGGTTTCAACTACTCTAACTCACCCCTAAATCTGCAGCCTCTCTTGTGTTGACAAAGCTAATGATCTCATCGATCCATAGATCAAGTTCAATCATTTATACCATAATAAAAGCTTACTAGTGACACACAAATCATCAATTTGAAATATGTCAGGGGTGACATATGAATAAGACGAGAAACCAACCGGATATCAAGGTGATGCTCATATCAATTTCAAAGTCAAATCTCAGGTTAAGGTTTTTTATTTTTATATTTTAGTCTAATTGTTTTATCATGTTATCCTTTGTTAACTCAATGATATGTAGGTTCGAAAATAATTTTTATTTTATATGTAAGAATTTTTTCATTTTTAAGTTTCATTATGGCATATTCTTAGTGAATAAAATATAGAATCTGTGATCTAAGAAGTCATCGATAAAGATAGACGATAGTACGTCGTTTTATTTTCTTGCTAAACAATATTGAAATACGGTTAGTATATATATTTTTAAAAAGTTTGGTGATTGATTTTGTGTTTTGATGTACACATATATGATATATGAATGTGTCATTAAGTAGTATCCCATTTAAACTAGTTGTGTGAGTCTTCGCCTATGCATAGATACTTTTATGTTTTGATTACTTTTTTTTTTTTTTTTTTTTTTTTTTTAATCTTTTGATTTGCTTGTTTTTTTAAGGTTATATGGCTTATAAAGATAAGATGCACATGTTCGGTCGTTAAAACAGTAGTTGTTGTAGTTTTCTTTTTACAAAAAGTATAGTTCATGAAGTGCACATGTGTTTTATGGCTGATACAAAAGGAGCGTACATATGTGTTATTGCAAGTGCATATGTGTTTTTATAGTTTCTAGTGATTTTGATAAATTCCTTGTGCATATGTGTTTTTACAGTTTCAGAGTTTAAATGTACTTGAAACTTTTAATGTACTGAAAATGCATGTATGTTTTAAAATCATGGGTTTTTATCTATGTTTGAATATATTAATATCTGGTTAGCGTGTATTGGTTTAACAAAACATTATGTTTTTTTTGTCATAGGTTATTTGGGACCTTCATGGTAGAAACGATGATGGAGACGACGAACGCACATGTGCATTTTCAAGATTAGTGCATTTTATGAAGATTAAGGATTATGGGCACCAATGCATATGTGCAAAAGGATTAAAAACACATGTGTAGATTTCATGGGTTCTGAAACCAGACGAAGAATACAAGCGCAATTATACTCATTTAAATCAAATGGGTTTTGTCATGTCATCAACCTCATATGGATTAAAAACACATGTGCACAAGGATTAAAAACACATGTGCAGATTTCATTGGTTCTTGAACTAGTCGAGGAATACATGTGCACGCCTAAACGATGAACCAACTGTTAAAGATATTGGATTATGCACGCTTCATATATTTGTAATAAAACATATTTATGTAGTATTTTTTAATAAAGCTTTGTTATTTGTATAAAATTGCATAAATCTATTAATAAAGTTTTGTTGTTTGTATACATATTTATGTAATACTTTTTAAAGATACATGTGCAAATACAAATTACCTATGCATAAACAAAAAATACAAGTGTCACATAATGTAAAACACATGTGCACAAAATGTTTTTTTAAACAGGTATAATGCAAAAAAAAAAAAAAAAAAAAAAAAAAAAAAAGTCCTAAAATTTAGGGAACTAAAAAACGTTTTTTGTAAAAAAAATCAAAAATAAAATAAAAAAGTACTTTTACCATTATACCCTTTTAAATTATATAATAAAATTTAATATCTAAAAAAATCTGATTGGTTGATGTTAGTTCTCGCAGTTCTCGCAATTTATTTGGTTCTGAAAATAACCTCACCCTATATATATATATATATATATATATATATATATATATATCCATTTAAAGTCATTTCATCCGTTTATATGCATATCCATTGGATAAGTCGGTATATATATATATATATATATATATATATATATATATATATATATATATATATATATATATCCATTTAAATTCATTTCATCCATTTATATGCATATCCATTGGATAAGTTGGTTTATTAGATATCCACCGGATGTTCACGAAAAAAAATGGCTAAAGAAAATCTCATAGTTTAATGCATATTTGAATCATTGTTGGCATAAAAACATAACTTTTATGAAAAAATCGCAATATATAACACTCTTAATGAATACAATTAATGCATAGTTTGTAACATATAAATGTAAATATGATATAGAACATGAAAGATACTCGAAATTCATATTATAAAATTACACGTTTGGTCCCTGTGGTACACCCAAAATAATAACTTTAGTCCCTAAGTCACTTTTATTACACCAGCCATACCTAATTTTGAAACTTTGCATCCTTTTAATCCATAATTTGGATGGACGTTAGTTTCACCCGTTATTTTTTTAAATGAAGAGAGCATTTATGTCTTTTCCATTTCTCACTCACTTACCCACCCACCCTATTTATTATTCCATCCCTCCCTGCCAAAATAAAACCCAATAAACTCGCCAAATTAAAAACCATAGATCTCACGCACCCAAATTAAAAACCCTAGAATACGCAAACTCTTCCCCAATCATGGTTTTCTGCAGGTGTGGTCGAGTTTTCATAATCAACACTTCTTGGACAGTGTCTCACACAGGCCGCCATTTCTATAGTTGTCCCATGCTAGTAAGATATAAAATATGATATATATGGTTTAATCAAAACCTAAAAAACTTATCTATCTTCTTTGTTTGTACAGGGATCACAATGTAGGTGGATTGATTGGGTTGATCCACTAATGTGTGATCGTGTTATTCAAATTATACATGGATTCTTAAGGGCTAGGAAGAGGCATGAAATTGCCATTGAAGAATTGACAAGGGAACTTAGAAAGACCAAAATGAATTTGATGTTTATTTGGTTAGCTTTTCTTTGTATTGTGGTAATTACCTATTGGGTTAATGAATGTAGAAGATTAGATTTGTAAGATGTCTTTTGGGTCAAGTATTGTTGTTGTTACATGTCTTTTGGGTTAATGATGGATGAAGTTTAGCTTTGAAGTATATACAACTTCTAAGGTTGTGTTTGAAACATAAATGTGGGTAATTTTGTGAGTTTGTGACATGTATTTGGTTTGTTTGACCATTAAAAAGTCAACTTTAACTATGTTGTCTAAAACCAGTTTGACTACTAATAGTCAATACTGCAAGTGAATTTATAATACTACAAGATACATAGTACAAGACATATATTGTAATACTGAAAGTGAATACTTAAAGTGAATACATTACATAAAACAAGTTTGACTACTAAAAGTCAATATTGCAAGTTGAGTACATAAAGTGACTACATTAAATAAAACAAGTTTGATTAATGCAAGTCAAACTTAACCAACACTAAACTTTAGCATTGTCACATACATATATTGCAATACTGCAATATTACAATACATTACAGGATTTAGCAGTTACATAGCATAAACCAAAAGTTACACAAAGAGACACCAAAAGATATATAGCAACATGTTATTGTCAAGATCACACTAACACCTCTTTTCCATTGTTTTTTTTCTTCTATGGTCCTCCAATACCACCACCTGTAGCTTTCTTCTTTGATGTCCCACTTCCATCAGCAGCTTTCTTCTTTGTTCCTTCATCAGCTACAACTTTCTTTTTCTTTGGGGCACTTACATCATCAGGCTGTGTATATGAGGACCTTTTCCTAGCATTTGATGAACCTGTACTAGCATCAGTAGATGGTGCCCTTTTTCTTTCATTTTTTCCCCTGTACAAGATCTTCTGTTGTGGCCAAGGTTTCCACACTTTAAACATGTTACAATTTTATATGCCCTGGACACAGGGCCGTCTCGTGAATTTCAGTGGCCCCATGCCATTACCACAAAGAGACCCTCAAACACACACATAATATACATATGTATAAGTAGTGCATGCATTAATTAAGCTTGAGTCTTATATTGTGTTCATATATATAATATAAGTGTATGAAATTTGGTGGCCCTCGTCAAGCGGTGGCCATGTGCAATCGCACCTCTTGCAGTCCCCTAAAGCCGGCCCTGCCTGGACAGTTTTTCACCACTCACTATTGCCTTCTCTTCCTTTGTTTTTCTTCCATTCTTCCTTGGCCTACCCACTTGTGAATGATGCTTACTTGGAATGAGTTTTGAAGGAATTTGGGATTTCTTCCACATTATCTTACCATTTATACAGCCAATCTTATGATTGTATGCCTTTTTCCAAGTAGCTAATATGGACCCACTCTTCTGGTATACCCAATTCAATACCATTAAGTGACATGTTGTCGTTGGTTGCTACAACATGTATAAAAGGGATGCCTGTTAATTCCCATCTCCTACAACTACAAACCCTTTTAGCCACATTCACCACACATTGATCACCATGTGGTCCCTTTACCTCATATTCTCCCCCCCCCCCCAATTCCAACCCACTGAGTAATTGTTTGCTTGGTCCATAGCAGCTTTCAATATTTTAGCTGCAGCAGGGGTGAGAGGGCCATATGTTTTTGCTATAACACCAAGAACATTCACAATCCTTCTTCTCAAGTACTGTCTAATGTATT
Organism: Chrysanthemum seticuspe; assembly: GCA_019973895.1. NCBI lineage: Eukaryota > Viridiplantae > Streptophyta > Magnoliopsida > Asterales > Asteraceae > Chrysanthemum > Chrysanthemum seticuspe. The sequence continues at coordinate 110,264,066 of BPTQ01000004.1, forward strand.
TTAAGGCCTTATATTATAGGTGAATCCCTAGCATCCAATATTTTTCCATTGAAAACCTCACACATATTGTTCAACAATACATCAGATTTAGCTCTACATGTTATCAGTATAATTAAGCTACTTAAGTAAACACCAACAACTATTTAACTATAATTATGAGGTACTTAATTAAAATGCAACAAGTATTACCTGAAAAATAGGATCTGGACCAAGAATCAGCAGGAATTTTTGCTAACCATTCAAATGCATCACCGTTAAACTTCTTCAGCTCCTCCATTGCATGATCAAAATGAAATACTATTGTTGCAGTAGCACATTTCCAAAGCAGATCTTTATATTCTTTTCCATTCCACTTGAGCTTCATATTTTCATGTATATGCCTAAGGCAAAACCTGTGTCTGTACTAAGAAATACCTTAGCCAATGCAGGTATGAGGCCCTGTACGAAATAGACAAATGTGAAAATATTAAATGTGTATTTAGATTCCCTACATAGGGACCATAGTTGAAATAAAAAGTCAAATATTTACCTTCTGCCTATCACTTATAAAAGTGTAGTTAGATTCCTTACTCAGATCTAGATCATCACCAAGAAACTCCAAAAACCAAGTCCAAGAACTAGTTTTTTCTTTCTCCACAATTGCATATGCTACTGGATATATGCCATTGTTGCCATCCAATCCCACGGCAGTAAGAAGCTGTCCAGGGTATGGACCCTTCATGAATGCACCATCAGGGCCTAATAGATCCCCTCCACATTCTTTGAAACCTTTCTCTAATGGACCTAAACATATGTAGATCCTCTTTAAAGCTCTTGTTTCTAGTTCAATATATGTGTCTCTTTCAACTTCAATCCTTACAGTTGTATCAGGATTTGCCTTTCTCAACTCTAAACAGTAATCCCTAAACATGGTATATTGTAGATTGTAATCTCCCTTAACTTGATTGAGTGCAGTAGATTTAGCCCTAAAAGCTTTCATTCGGGACACACCAACCTCATATTGCTTCTCCAACTAGTCTTGAAGAGCTCTTATTGGAACATCTGGTTTTTCTCTATTTGGTCAATGTTACCCTTAGACAAGAATTGGGCAGTGCAAGACTTTATTTCTCTTGATTGAAGGCACTTGTGGTTGTCTTCATATGTTCTAACTTCTCAAGTCTCAGAATTCCAAATCTTAGACAATAGTAAGATCCATGGACATTCATCTTCTGCTAGTGGTTTGGGCCTGCCTCTACCTCCTAAACTAATAACTTTCTTATTGGGCTCAACTGGCTCACTAGGATCAACTCCTATTTTTTCCTTTTGGTTTTGCTGGTTTCTTTTTTGCTGCATCAACTGCATTCTCAATTGGTTTGCTAGTCTGACTAGGCCCATCTCCTTCAAGTTTGAACATTGGAATTTTTCCCATACACTTTGCCCTAACCCTAGCCTTATCATTCCTTATCAACTGCAACTTTCTTATAGTTTCCATTGAGTGCAGTCTTACTCTCTCTTTCACTTCAGCAGCACTAGAAAACTTTTGACCATGATAGAAGAAATGCTTATACACAATGTTATCTTCATTCTTATTTGCCTTTCGGATTTCTTTAAGCTTCTTCCTCCTAATCTTTTCAATCTCATGTTCTTCCTCATCTGAAGCACTTTCAAGATTTTCATTATCTACCGCCTCAACAACTTCTGCTATTGGTGCAGCATCATCTTCTTGTACTCTGCCTGTGCATCTCACCCACTCAACATCTTCATCTATATCAAAATGGTAATCATGCATATCAACATTAACTTCTTATACATTGTTCTCTTCATCATCAAAATGGTCTCTGTGATCATGATCTGAACTACTTTCATCATCATCTGAGTCTTCCACATCCAATGTTTCACAGAGTTGACCATGCTCAACCAATGTTTCTAAATGTTCATAATTCTCATTATCATTCACCGTTTCATTCACATGAACACTTGGCCCTTCATTCACCCTTTCATTCACAAGAACACTTTGCACTTCATTCTCCCTTCCAGTCACATTATCATCCAAGGGGTCAAATCTGTAACACCCCCAATTTCGTGATACGCAGCGGAATTCAAACTGGCTGTTACTTTATGGCATGACAGTTGTAACAATAGAAAATGAACTCTAGTTGAGTCGTTTTAAATTTTGTAGGATCGTTATTTTTATTGTGTTGATGATTCGGGTGGTCTTGGGAGATCAAAATACATGTTAGCCATTAGAGAGAGAAAGTTAGAGAGTTGGGTGTTTTCTTGGTAGAGAGTTACTTCACAAATGTTGAATATTAGATTGAAAAGCACCACCCCTTCCATGGATGGAAGGGGTATTTATACTTACAGACTCAACGACCTCCTATCGGCCTGTGGATCAGGGATACAGTGGGTAAAGACCCGTCCTTCCTCCACGGTGTTGCACTACACTATTCTACGCTACAAATTAACTAATTAGCTAAATAACGTAAACAACGACAAATCTACGAGCTAACATATGCTAGACCGTTATTGGGGTGACCGACTCTTTAACATGGAATTTTCTAATTCCTAACAATCTCCCCCTAAGGGAGGTCACCCCATGAAATACATTTTTGCATCCTAGCATTCTATCTTTGACTTCGTTCTGGAGCTCGTAGACTTGAATTCTTCAATTTCTGCAATCTTTGTGCTTTTGTAGCGATTCTTCAAAGTCCGCATTGATTTGTACTTTCAGTGGAGGCCTTTGATCTGATCCACATCTTGATGATCTTTGAGCTTTCTTTGAGATCATCAGCCACAGTAAATCTCTGGATCACCCTTAGTTGTGTTGCCATCATGTGCAGTTGTGACATTCGGACCGACATGCTCACACTCTTGAATCATGACATCTTTCCATCAGAGTAGCGGAAGCCTTACTGGTTCATGATATTTGCAGCAGCGAAGCAGAAGCATAGTATGAAATATCAGAGCCAGGTTATGTAGATATGCACCAGTCATGATTTCTTCAAATTAAGTGTGGATGCTGTGAGCATGCGGCTTTGGATTGACTCCTCAATTCTGATTTGCTGCAACCGTCCAAGTGTACCTGCAAACAACAGTTAGCAATAAAACACACGAAAGTGTCTTTGACCACTTTCGCTGAATTGAGGTACACGGCCCACGGTTCCCCGTTGATCAGTACAGGTACTGCCTGTGATCAGGTAGGATTCCTAAGAATCTCCTTGACAGGGTTTCGCAGCTGTTCTAGCTGTTCTCGAACCGGAACGTCTCAAAGAAGACAACACGGAGTGAGTGAACCAACGAATTGAGATTCACTGATTGATGAAAAATGATTTGAAAAACAATCGCGTACTGCTTGAAGAAAGAGTTTTGCAATACGACGAAGGTTTTATGAGAAAGATCAATTTTCAAACAAAATACTTTTTGTATTAGAGAATGAGTACACATTCGACATGCTAGCGAAAAGAAGAGATTCGCACATCGAACGGTTTTTCTAAAAGTATTCGTCAATTCCATTCCTGGACCAAGGTTGATTCACGAGTGAATCTTCCCATTGTTTCTATCCAGTTGTCACAAGCTTGATCTTTTGCAAAATCTCACATGTCACCCACCAAGAGCTTGTTTAATGTTGGCTCTAGAAGGATTTCCATCTTCATCGTGAATATTTTCATATCACTCGGATGTTCTGGCAATACCACAAGGATAATGCGTAGGACTCTTAATATATACTTACTTTCCACATTGTGTGAAAAAGCAAGTCTTCAAGAATTTAGTGTCCTAATGAGATAGTGTGGATGATCTCTTGGCTCTAGACTCAATAGTGCACATTTGGTTCCTGTGCCGGAGACTAGGGAGAGGGTCTCCTACTTCAATATCAACCATCTCTAAGAGAAAGTCGATAGATTATGTCGGTTCCCCGTGAGAATGAAACAAGCCCTTTTAAGAGGAACTTGAGTGGCTTGGGAAGTTTAGTGCAGTGCGTCACTGGGTCCATGACGTCTTGTCTTCAATACCAGTGTTACCTTAGTAACAACCAGTAGCATATGTATTGAACCCGGTTTCTGCCCTAAGGTTGAATTGATGGAGGGCTATTTCTTTTCACCCTTTTTCACATTCAGTTCTTTTTCATTCTTCAACCCCTTCAGTGCTTACCGAGACTTCATAACTAGAACCTTGTTGGGTTTATTCCAGTACTAGCTCTGTCTCAGTCCGCACTCTTCCCATATTCTTTTTTTTCTCCTTTTTTTCATCATACCTAAGGACTCTACACTATCTAGTGGATTGTCCCTGGGTAGATTCCTCCGGCTCTGGCGGGATCATGGGAACGAATACCTAACCTAACCATCCTTATAACACCATGCATAAAGTAAATTGGTCGGTCTTTTGGTACAGTTCATTCTTCCTTAAAACCAATTGAAAAATCATTTGGAAAAACAATCAAGGTACTTGTGATACGAGATCAAAGCATTTTGTACCTTAATAGTTTTGATCATTTAGAAAATGCTCCCCCTCAACATGTGCATATGATTTTGAAATTGTTTAGCACATGGAGGCAAGAGTTCTTTGAAATAATTTCTTTGAAATAATTTCTTGATCACAATTTCCATGGAAAAAGCCATTTGATTTTCATGGTAAAATTCTCCCCCTCAATATGTGCATAGGATTTTATCACATAGAGGCAAGAGTTCTTTTGAAGCACATCCACAATCACAAAATCTATTAAGAAAACCATTTGAAAACACAATCAAGGTACTTTATAATCTCATTTTAAAAAAAACTTTTGTACCTCGATGGTTTTGCTCCCCCTCAATATGTGCTTCGAGATTCGAAAGCGTTTAGCACATACGAGAGAGCAGCCTACACAATTGAATCCAAACGATCACCTTTTATCAAATTTCATTATTAAATCACAAATTCTCCCCCGATCAAAAATATCAAACCCTTTGAGATTTTGGATCCCAAGTGATTTAATACGGTTTATAAAACATGGGAGAATATGTGGCCTGGTTTAAATACTCATCATGTTTTTGGATAAATCCTCCTCCTCAACATGTGCATTGTGTATGAAATCGTTTGGCACATGGAGGCAGGAGTGCCTCTAAAGGACTAAAACTGATTCCATTAAAACAGATTTGAGATTTAAAATCACGATCTCTACCCCGATCAGAAATATCAAACCATTTGAGATTTGTGATCCCAACTGATTTAAATCATTTAGAAAATTTGGGGAGAGACGTGGCAAGATTCAATTTTGAAAAATGACAGATAAGGACCAGATTTAGACATTAAAGATTGTTAGTGTCAGGTATGATAGTTTTTAAGAGATCTTTAAGTAAAATAAAACAATTTCACAATCAAACAAGAACAGAAAAAATTTCATTTTGACAGATCTTTGAGTTTTAAAGAAAATCATACCATGACATAACATTAAATCTTTAGATCACCACTTTGTTTCGTACAAACGGACTCTTTTGAAGATATATTGTTTGAAAATATTTTATTCAAAATCACTCTCCCCCTCAAACCATGACAGTAGTCGATGATTGAGTGACTTAAGTTTTGATAAAATGAAGTCCGGTGATTTTCAAAATTTAGTCCAATATATTTTCAAAATAATATATTCCATTTTCAAAACAATTTATTCAAATTAATTCAAAATTGTTTAAAGATGGGATCCTGCACAAAGATACGTTAGTGGTTGAGAAGCTTCCGTTGTTGTTGTTGTAGGGTTGGAAGAAAAACCGTCTGCAAATGCAGTGAGACTTCTTCTTACGTTGCATTTTGAATGCCAACTGAGGTCCAATTAAGCTCCGTTTCTTCACTTGCTGAAGAAAACCATCTGTTGATGCAGTAAGACCTCTTACGTTGCATTTCATGCCAACTCTCCATTGAAGTCCAGTTAAGCTCCGTTTCTTCATTTGTCAACCCAAGAAATAGTTACCCTTTCCTTTCGGCATCCAATCATCTTCAATTGTGGGATCCGGATCGGGAACATTCTTATAACCAATATACCTGCATACGTTAGTGAACACACATACAAATATATGGTGGTCGACATCACCCAAACAACAATCGACTAATAAAAGTCAATCCAACATATCAATCATATCATAAAAGGTATGGGAATAATGTGTTTATCAAACTCTAATCATCTAATACTAGCAATCATATCCTAGGCACCTAGTCCTTCAACATAGGTTAACATCATTTTTAATTAAGCATATTAGGATAATTAAGAAAGCCCGTTAGATGATATAAGTTTGAAAACATTCTCCCCCTCAATCAATGACTCATTTTTCTGAAAAGGTTTAAAAGCGCTGAAGTCATTGATTGAGTTTTCAATTTTTTACTAAAACTCTGAAACTGATTGATTTTCAAGCAACTCATTTACCACCATTTTGTTAAAACACCAAATATTTTTCTAAAGAATTTTAGACGGAAAAACATTTGTGTAGGAACAGCAGTCCTTCGACATACTTTCCTTGTTTTGTCATTAGGATAAGTGCACGAAATATTTTGAAAATAGTTTAAGCGTAGCACTTTCCTTCTTTGAAAAACGGGTTGCTATCAGAAATAATAGCAAGCCATTGTTTAAGCACGGGTTACAGTCTGAAGTAACTGCAAGCCATAGTTTAAGACATGTTTAGAAAAGAATATTTACACCTCCTGCTCGAACTTCATCTATGGTCCCGTGCCATTATTGAATGACATTTCTAAGACCGTAGATGTTATCGATACCAGAAGACATGTCATGAGAAAACATATTTTTGGAATTTTTTTTTTTTTTTTTAATTTTCTGATTTTTATGGGTTTTTGAAGGTTTTATATTTTTCTATTTTCTTTTTGTTGGTTTTATATTTTTCTATTTTGTTTTGCAGGTTTTATAATTTTGTGTTTGGTTTTCTGAAAAATATTTACAAAGATAGAATAGATGATATAGTTAAAGAAGATGATGATACGAGTACCGAGATAAGGATATCGAGCAGCACGTCGTAGAAGATAGAATACGTCATCTCTTAAACTTCCACCACCAAAGCATCCGAGGCTCCAGAATAGAATGTAGAACATGAGCCTTTGAGAAAACGAGACTTTGGCAGCTTCCCCCCAAACCGAAAATCCATAAGATGAGCAGAATCGAAGCTCTATTTCAAACTTGCCTTAGCCAGGTGCACAGAAAAGCACACCATTACCATAAATCTCGCTGCTCCTTTTAAGAACGATAATCGAGGATCTCCATTCGGGGTTATATCATCCAATAGAACATCAACAACGTTTCATCCCACACATAAATAATCTTCTCAAATTTCTTTTCCACTGAGGTCTGAAGCAATCCATTCCAAAAGGTGTCAAGATAACAATTCCCCCAAGTAGTTGAATTGATGCAGTCAGCTTCTTTGTATAGTGCTCAAGAACTCTCCCGAATACACATCATGAGGGGAATGAAGAACACCTTCCCATGTTCACATTTTTCTTCCCTGATGAACGTGTATGAAGCTCAAGAACCCGAAGTACATCAATATCCAAGAACTCTCCCGAATACACATCATGAGGGTAATGAAGAACACCTCCCCTATTTTCACATCTTTCGTCCCTGATGAATGTGTATGAAGCCCAAGAATCCGAAGTACACACATTCCCAACGAGAGAATAACTGATAACACCTCCCTCATGTTACACATTTATCTCCCCTGAATATGTCGTACTTGTGTACCTCTTTTATCTTCAGAAACTTTCTCTAACATCTCTTCCCCCACATAGTTGGAATAAGAACACTAAACGCCTTAATGAGTAAAACCTTGAGTTTCTCTGCGGTCATGACATTTTTTTTCCCGGAATATCTTCAATCACTTAGAAGAGTTAAGTTCATCAAGTTTACTCGCCATGAGTCAAACCTTGAGTTTCTCTGCGGTAATAACATTTGTCTTCCCGGGATATCTTCAATTACTTAGAAGTATTAAGTTCATCAAGTTTACTCGCGTTTAGATGCTTGTCTCCTTCCCCCTTGTTGGTTTTGATACTTCAGAATCAGCAACTCATTGTAAGCCCGTGTACTAGAAATCATTTGAGAAGAACATCATTAGCTTATATGTATCTGTGAGAATCAACTTGCTGCAGAATGTGAGCAAGTCTAATTGGGGATTAAATTCGACATATCACTCTCCCCCAATTAGTGCTCTCCCCTAAACCGACAATCTGTTTGATAAATGCCATGAATTAAGAAGAAGTCTTTAGATCATTAAATGCAACACGTCTTTAGTCTTCTAACATGTAGCAGAATATGTAGAACCGACTGTAGACTCGACCTTCTTCAAGATTGTCCAGTTGGGGAATAGAAAGTTAACATCTTCAACTCACCAAAAACAAGAACATCACCAAAAAGCATCCCAATCAACTTACATCTTGCAAATCCCCTTAACTAAAATCCCTCCCAATCAAACAAGAACAGAAAGATGTTCATCAAGGAAATCAACAATCAGGCCGCAACGAACACAAGAAATGGTAATACCAAGCAAACAATCACATCAAACAAGAACAGAAGGTTGTTCGGAATCATCATGTTGATGTGCACGTGAAGCATTAACCGGAAACACTTTGTCAATAAACTCATATCAGCTTGTGAAGATGTCAACTAACGGCTCATAGAAGAAACTCCATGTAACGATGACCCGATAAGAAGAAGATCGGTTCTTACATGAGTTTGGAGCCATTTGACCATTTATTCTCAGAAATCAATCAACCATGCAGTAATTTCACACTTCTTCTCCCCCTCAAGAATTGCATACGGAGTTGCCATTCTTGATTAAATAAGTGAAAGTCATCCGAATGTTCTATTCACACTTCTCTCCCGCAAAATAAGCACATGATGTCTCCATCTTCATTATAATCGAGCAAGTGGAATGAGAAAAACAATCAGTGGTAGCCCGGTTCACTTGATGACTGAAGCGCATGGAAAAAGTATGAAGCATGTTGATGAGAATGGTCATAATAAGAAGATTTCTCTTCTTCCGAAGATAATGCGCACTGAAGCGTACACATTTCTTTTCTTTGGAGTACGAGGCCTGAACTGATGTGAACAGACGTCATAATCTCTCTCTTTTTAGCTCTCTTAGCAAAACATGTAATCAACCCCATTATCATTCAGTAGGCTTTTAGTCGTGACAGCTGATGGAGATAACCCAATATGATGAATTTGACCTTGAAGTAAACTAACCCGAACTCGTGACTTAAACTTGCACATATGTGACAAAGAGCGGTGTCGAGAATTCATACTCCATTGAATCTCTAATTACTCTATACTCTTCAACCAACCAACCATCGAGTATAAGACGTATGCCACCTCTTGAAAATCCACAAATGAATGTGACACTGAGCACTACAACGTAACTCCTTAAAGTGATAGTTATTTTGTGGTGGTATGAGCCCAATTCCCCCAAGTGGTAAAAGAAAAGGTAAAAGACACCCAACAATAACTAGATTTCCAAGTCTTCGTTTTTGATAATAAGCTCGAACAAGGATCTCGAAGAATCTTCATCCATCCATCCCCGATACCTTCAGATACTAAGTACACTCGCCCGTGATGTTTCACTTCAACCTCAAATAAATAATATTGAATTAACGCCGATGTCACATCTTCTTAACTGCTCAAATCTAGCCTTCTTTGACATTTAAATGAACTTTGATAATGGTTTCATCCCGACCATGGTTAAAAGCACGTAACCCCGTAAAACCATATAATTAACCAAACTGCCATGAAGACAACCCAAACACACACCCAATTCATGAAGTACACCCTTTTATCCCTTCTTCGAAGCAGAAACCGTAGCACCAGCGTCAAGAAAATCCAGAATTACACTTTCTCTTCTCCAAGATGGTTCCATTAGAACGGGATTTTACAATTCCATGGTTTAAACCGAGAAATAGATTCTTCCGCGGGATTTTACAAAACCAGGAATAAACCGTAAGATAGCTCCGGAAATGCACTTTACAATTACCAGGATGTTTCCATTGTCACGGGATTTTACAAGTCTATGATTTAAACCGAGAAATAGGTTCTTTCGCGGGATTTTACAAAATCAAGACAAAACCGTAAGCAATGTCAGTTCGTGTTCAGACAACATTGGTTTCATTGAATATCTTGTTTTAGGGGAACATGCAACGGTTCATCAGCGGTTCATTATCCAACATCATCAACATCATCAACCATCCAGTCAACACTTTGGTAAACACATCATTCACGCAATCTGTCGGCTATTGTAGTGACCACATGAAAACGTAAACCCAATATATCAAACTCGAACATGACGTGAACTTCCCCAGATTTGTTACTTAAACTTGTACTAATCCTCGTGAAAAAGAACCGGTGTACCCAATGTACAAAACCTCTTGACATTCTCAACTGAGTGAGACACCGAAGTGCTAGTTACGTTGTGGGTTAAACGAGAAAGAATCACAACCGTAATTAAATAGCCAAGTCTTTATCATCCTCAATAAATGCCCAAACAAGTCATCTTCTCGGAAGGGTAGAAAGAAAGAAGACGAAATAAGAAAACGTGCCCGGAAAACCTCACTTCAAGTCCAAATAAGAAATACCATTTACAAACAACCCCGTAGGCAACTTTGTTCAACCATAAGTTCAAGCCGTGAAATAATATACTCCGTGACAATGCATATACCAAAGTACCAAACCTCATAACCCGTCGAATCTCATCGTCACATCTCATAAAATGACAAGTCTCCTCATGTAAATGCATCAACAACTCAAGCTTATATCCAAATTGTATACATACGGTTCATTAACTAAGAGACCTAAACCAATGTTACTCATGTGTTCAATCAGCCCAATAACTCTATGACATGAATAACGCCGTAGGCTCCAAAGTCCAATATAGTCCGTTTTACTTTCCATGACCAAAGTATACGCCCGATCCATTAAACAGCTTCAAATCTCAACTCATTTATCTTAAATAATCATCACAAAATTATATCAAAAATTTTCACAAAATTTTTGACACTTCCAATTGTTAAGCACACATCATTTACGCATTATGATAAATCTCGAAGATCACACTTTAACATACAAATCTCTCAAATCATTTTAACATCCGTATAACAATTATACCAGTGAGACCCACACACGAATCTGTCACAACCCATTCATACATTCGGCCCAATGAATACAACCCATTCAATAAACAACCCGCCCAAGTCCAATAACCGGTCAAACATACAACCCTAAAATTTAGGGTATATAAGCATACTGATATCACACCACATACCCTAATAACTCGTTTCACATAACCTAATTATCTCACTCACTAATCCTCCGCCTACCACCCCCTAAGCAGCTCCTTACACCATCAAACCCTAATCCATCTCAACATAATTACTGCCCCCCAGAAAGCGTTATTGATACCAACTCTCACCCAAAACTCATCACCTTTTAACACCGATTAAAACAAACTCATCAATTCATTCGATCAAGCCAAGCTACATCACATCATTACCTCGCCACAGGGATGGCATGGGGTAGGAAGAATAAGCCACAGGGATGGCTCGAGGTATAATTGACGCCACAGGGATGGGTTCAAAGAGAGGGCATCGAGATCAATAATGAGAACCAGGTAGGTACTGAACATGATTATACCCTCTTATGTTGATTTGGTCTATAACGAACGAATTAAAGAAACGAGTATAACCATATTGTTATGACTCATTTCTTTGATATTCGAATATTATCAATATGTTGAGATAAGTGATGATGATGGTTCGAAAGAGTCTTGACCAGATTAAGACCGAATCAAATCTGAGATTATACTTTTTAGTTCGATAGAGTCTTGATATTTGATTAGTCTCAAAATGAATTCGAAGGGAGAATGATAACATCCTTGTTATTGTTTTACCCTTAAAAGGTTCACATATTTAAAGAAGAATATTCTTCAAAATTAGATCAATGATGATGTAGCCTTCGTTTAGATGACCTTTCAAGGTCTCATATAGCATTGCTTACAACGAAGGTACACTGAGGTCGTTTAAAATTATCCGAGTCTTGCAATTAAGTTCTGGATCTATGATGATGAAAAATAGTGTGTTGGACTTTGAATGGTCTTGATGTAGTTGAGAAGGGTCACGAATATATCTGAGATCCCATTTTATTTATTTATTTTTATTTTTTATATTTTTTTTTCAAGAGTATGAATCTGTGATGTTGTACAACTGAGATCTAAATGATGTTTGGATGAATCTGAGGTCTTTTGAGTCTTGTGGTCATGGTCTAGAATGAGTCAACTTGGTCGTGGTCTGTATTCTTCTACATCTTTTCTGTCTAATTCGCTAGGTCAATGGTGTCAAGTCGCTAGTGACAATGGTCTTGAGCCAACTCGCTAGCCAACTCGCTAGCCAAGTTGCTAGCCAAGTCGCTAGTCAAGTCGCTAAGCCAACTCGCTAGCCAAGTTGCTAGCCAAGTCGCTAAGCTAACTCGCTACGACTTGTTAAATAACAAGTCGCTAGGTGACCCAACTCGCTAGGTAGATTCAGTGTATTTGGACATCTTTTTCTAACAACTCGCTAGCATGAATATATGAGATTTCCGACTACTTTTCCGACCATGTTAATAACAAACCCAGAAAAATGCATAAACTGATCAAATGACCCATTTAAATCTTTTTGAGCTCACAATGAATCTGGACAGGGACCTCAAATCGCTAACAAGAAACTCTCATTGAATGACATGAAAGGCTTTATGTTTTATCTGTTAAAGACCAAATCTGTTAAAAACCATATTTTGACAACACGCTAACTAGATACATAAGAAACAAATAGTGGAAACCTTTAACACCACATCACAAACTAAACCAATTCCATTTAACAACAAAAAACCAGTAAGAATTGTTTACCCAAAGAATATATTCCGACCAAGACAAATACCACAACAGTAAATACAAAAACCATGAAACCACACAAAATCAAGACAACACAAAAACCTTGGCTCTGGTACCAATTGTAGGATCGTTATTTTTATTGTGTTGATGATTCGGGTGGTCTTGGGAGATCAAAATACATGTTAGCCATTAGAGAGAGAAAGTTAGAGAGTTGGGTGTTTTCTTGGTAGAGAGTTACTTCACAAATGTTGAATATTAGATTGAAAAGCACCACCCCTTCCATGGATGGAAGGGGTATTTATACTTACAGACTCAACGACCTCCTATCGGCCTGTGGATCAGGGATACAGTGGGTAAAGACCCGTCCTTCCTCCACGGTGTTGCACTACACTATTCTACGCTACAAATTAACTAATTAGCTAAATAACGTAAACAACGACAAATCTACGAGCTAACATATGCTAGACCGTTATTGGGGTGACCGACTGTTTAACATGGAATTTTCTAATTCCTAACAAATTTTTTATCATTCGATTTATATAAATATCAGAGTTTACAAAATGAGGTCCCAGTGTTTCACGGTTTACAAATAAGTTTTCTAATGAAAATAAAATTTATAGCCATCTTGAGTACTCATGCCCTTCCTTTCCATCCTTTCCAGCCTCGTGAATTTGTGAACCTGAGATAAACATGCTAAAAGTGTCAACACAAAGGTTGGTGAGTTCATAGAGTTTGTAGATATAACCTTGTAAAAATCATCGTGACAAGTATATGTATGTAGATAATGCAGTTTAAAGTATAAGTACATTTCATGTACTTATGTCCGTATGTACGGCTACCTCAAGTATGTAATACTTGGGTCCGCTTTGATGCTTTGTACGGCTGCCTCAAGTATATGATACTTGGGTCTGCTTGAGTTTGGTATGGCTGCCTCAAGTATGTGATACTTGAGCCCGCTTTAGTTTGGTACGGATGCTTCAAGTATGTGATACTTGAGCCCGCTTTACTTTGATACGGCTGCCTCAAGTATGGGAAACTTGAGCCCGCTTTAGTTTGATATGGCTGCCTTAAGTATGTGATACTTGAGCCCACTTTTGTTTGATACGGCTGCCTCAAGTATGTGATACTTGAGCCCGCTTTAGTTTGGTACAATTATGTATGCACATAATTATATAAATACGACTCACGTATGGAAATACTGTTACTTAGCATAAATTAACATTCAATTTAGATAAACATATAGTTGCAATAATCGTGATTGTTGATAAAAGTAGTTGAGCATGTATCTCCCTCAAAGAGTTTATAAAATAGTTTAATGATAGAAAATGGGGCTATGAAACTCACCGTGAGTTTGATGATGTCAAATGTATAGTGAGAATGATGGATATATTATGAGAACTTCTACAAGCAACCTATAATATGGTTTCGTGCCTTAGTTTATGGAATAATGATGCGAAACCATAAACGTGTCTATATATAACTCCTTATATTGATCATGATGTACTACATGGTTGATTGGGTATGTTGTTTAAAGAAACGGTTTAGGTTGTGAAAGCATAATTAGTTTATAGTTTTCATACTACCGTTCGGGCCATCACAGTCCAGAGGTCATGTAGTGAACGTACGAGGAGCTAGGACACTTTAAATTGTAAATCTAGCAACTTGTCGATACGTTTTAGCCAAATGAAACCCCTCACATGAAGCTCCCTAGTATTGTAACACTTAGTAGATAAGACATATGTTTTGTTTATATATCGTAAGTGTCATATGGTTTGTAAACACAAGTTACAAGGTTGTTCGGTTATGATTAGGAAATCATAATGGTTATTACAAGTATCGTCATAATTTATGTCACAAGTGTTTAAAGAAAATTTTACAAGTTTCTAAATTGTAAAGTTGGTTATTACAAGTATAGTTTCACATGTGAAAGCACTATCCCGAAGGTTGATTAAGATTAGGACAACTAATTTGAATGAATTTTGTTAACTTAGTATGTAATTAGCCTTGATAACAACATGGTTTCTATATTCTTTAACTTGTGGAAAACCAAACTTTGACCCTAAAAACTGTTTTACAATTAGAGGCATAAAAATGCTATCGTTTGGTCTTTTTAGGCCGGGTTTCCTTGAGGTAGTTTTAAAACATCGTTCCGGACAATTTTCGTGGTTTAACTTTTTAATGAAACGGACCATAAGGGCCTCAAAAAAATCCAAATTCTAATCAGTAGGTTATTTGGCAGATTTGCCGTAAAGTTAAGCTAATTTCTTTTGATCATATCTTTTGACTCGTTTGTCCGTTTTGGGTGATTCAAATTGCTACGTTTTCGTAAATATTATCTACAACAATATGAAAAGTATCAAATCTATATGTGATCGATTTTGTGGAAACTTTGTACATAAGTTTATCATTTAAACACTTATTAACCCAAGTTTAACATATAAGTTCTGATAACTTGTTTTAAAGATTTTTGTACATCATGATCCAAAATATGAGCATATATAGCATAGATTTAAGAATGTGAAACATGTAAATGATGTAGAGCAAGAGTGGTGGTTAGTTATTTTTACAACTTTTGGCCTTATACAAGGGAAACTAAGAACTAGGACAAGATCTAAACCCCTCAATCGAAAACCCTAGCTTCCAATCTTTTAAAATAACTCTTGCTAACACTTGATAACCTTGATCTAACCCTTGTGAAAACCTTCTTAGCTCAGCCCTAGTACCCTTGTGTAGCTCCTAATTCAACAATGGAATGATGAATTAAACACTTGATTCATGTTGGGAACATCAAAGGCTATAAGAATGAAGTGTTACTTGAAGCATGAAGATCAAAGAATCATGGTGATGGGATTATGTGTTGGTTCATTTATGATGGAGAAACAAGGAATAATATGAAGTTTCTTAGTCACTTGAATGAGTGTATATAGGCTAGATAGTCAAAGGAGGTTACATGAAGACTTAAGGAAGAAGATTTAGTTACTTAGCTAGGTATACATACACATGTATGCATCTAAATGACTAAGACCTTGAGATTAAGCCACATATAAGGTTATTCCCCCTTAAAGTCAGCTAAGGAGAGATAATATCACTAGATGGATCAAACTTGGTATTATCTTGATTACGGAGTGAGTTTTGGTTCCGTTAAATGCCAACCGTAAGTTGTTAAGCAATAAAACGTAAACCAGGTATCGTAAAAATATGAAACTTGTAGGAATGATGAAATTTATCATTATACTCTATAATAAAATATAAAATGAGTGGCAAGTTCCATCGGGTTGCTTAAACACTGTTTAAAGTTGGAAACGCGGGTAAAAAACGCGTATTTTGCGTAAAACGTAGAACTGGAAAACGTAAAATTCCGAAACTTGTGGAATTATCGTAAAATGGTAGAAATAGATATTTCTAATGTTTATAGTGTTTTATGGACATATAGGGATGCCTGAATGACGTTTAAACCCTAAAGTAATTCTTAGACACGGTTTTGTGAAATCGGTTCTGTATGGATTCAACGTACGTCGTCAGGACGACTTGTCGAGTTTCAATTATATTGTCATGATAGTAAACTAAAATAAAAATTTTACAGGATGAATAGTGAAAGTGAATAAAAAAATGAAAAGTAACCTGAAAATGCGGGTTGTTACAGTCTCACCACCTTAATGGGAATTCCGTCCCGGAATTCAGTGTGTATTATCCGATGTTGAAGTGTCTAGTAAAATGTGGGTATATGCGCCGAATTCTAATCTTTGTGTTCTCAAGTGTCTGGTCATAGAATGTGTTATGTACCATTCTATGTTTTTGGTGGTGGCTTAAGTTGATAATCTAAAGAGTTTTGTTAAAATCTTATAGAGTCAAATATACCTCAAGTTTGGATTTTCCGGATTCTCAAAACGAATCATATCTTATTGTATCGAGGCTTTCAACAAAACCTTAATTTCTAACATGGATTTTTTTTAAAATTTTAACGCCTTACATCTATGTAATTTTTGTTTCTGGTGATAGTGTGCAGCATGCAGCCAAATTTGTATTTGCATGGTTTCCTTAGTTGTTTTGTGGGTGATCTATGAACACCTTAGTCCAGCAAATGGTTGACTGACACTTTCTTCTGTATAGTGCCTCAAATGTAATAGTTTTGTTATTGTTAGGGTAACTATTGCTAATCAAAGGTGTAAGATATTGTTGATGTGAAATGTTTTATAATGATGTGATAATTGTCGTTGTAGGAAAGTCTTGCTAGTGGCAAGTGGTTATCCAAACCATTTCCAAATTTGATCATGTCTTAGGTGGTTTCGGGATGAAGACTATATCGTATAGGTGTTTATGTCTACTAGTTTTTGAAAGAAACGTGATACTGTGAAGTTTTACATACTGACTTACAATGGGGTTCAGATAATGATGTGATATGTTGATGATTAGAAGAGTGTAGCGTATGTTTACGATTATTCTTAGGTAGAGATTTCAAGTTTGGTTTAAAATCATAAGTGGATTGTAAAGGATTATGGTGGAATGATAGCCTTGAAACTTAATCAGGCTAGTACTTCTAAGAAATGACAAGAAGATTTGATGACTATCCCAAGATAGTAGTTAGGATTATCTCATAAATGAAACTTTCAAGATTAAAATTAAGTAGTATAAATAAGTGTGAAGATCTCGCGGAGTGGTAAGATACTATCGTGTCTCTAGATCTTTTTAATGAATTATGGTGGTTTATCGAGTTCAAGTAGGAAATTAACCTGAATATAACCCTTGTATAACTATTCTCAATGTTTGAAAATTTTAAGTCGAACATAGTTAGTCAGACTATGTTCCACTATCCCTACGTTAAATATAGGTGACTAGACTATATTTAGTCGAGCTTCGATAAATTTTCCAAATACCTAAATTAGGTATACTCGTGATATGTCCATAGCTTTTGAGAAAATATCCACAAAGCAAAGGCGATATCAAACCATTCAGTTGCAAGTCCCGGCCATACAAGACTTGTAACCTATGTTTTCACATTCCATTGCATAGAAGATAGTATGGGTAGATACGTGTGGAAAGGAAGTCTTAAGTAATTCTAAAATAGTCCATACTTGGCCAGGAGCACGAACTTTTAACAATGAAGGTTTCAGAATAGAACTTTGATGAATATAGAGAAAGTTGTCAAACTTCAGCTTTTGTAGATGATGAATCGGTTTGTCCTTTAGAAATCCCATTTCTTGTATTTCTATTAGGGAAATCGTTAGAATGTGACGGGTTTCATATAAAACAATATCACATAAGGTTTCTAAGATAATTTCTATAGACTTTTGTATAATTTACAATGTTTGTGAAGTAAATTAGACCATTGTGTAACTCACAAGGTCTGAGAAATGATAGAGAGATCATTGTGTAACACACAATGTCTCGAGAAATAAGTTAGACCATTGTGTAACTCACAATGTTCGAGAAAAATGACTAAAACCATTGTATCTCACAATGTCTTGAAAAAAATAAATGAGACCATTGTATCTTGCAATGTTTTAGAAATAGTTGAGACCATTGTGTAACTCACAATGTCTAGGAAATAATAGAGACTATTGTAGGACTTACAGTGTCTGAGGATGTAGAAAAGTCCATTGTAATTAGTTACAATGTCTTGGAGGAAGTTTCGAAATCCTAAAATGTACGAGTAGATACATGATTGGAAAAATATGATTGTGCCGTAATGCCTTATACTAGGCATACGCATATATGTTTAGTCCATCATTTAGATAAAAATGATAGAAAATATGTCGAGTGTATATATCAATATACTAGCATATTAGTGTAGCATAGTATCTTTTGTAGTCCATAATCGTCTGGAGGATGGAAGGCACGGAATGCGAAAGGCTATAAAAATGTTTTTGTTTGTATAAGTAGTTATAGTTTAGGTTTTAATTAGACCCATTTCTCTATAACCAAGGCTCTAATACCAATATGTAACACCCCTAATTTCGTGATACGCAGCAGAATTTAAACTAGGTGTTACTTCATGGCATGACAGTTGTAACAATAGAAAACGAACTCTAGTTGAGTCGTTTTAAAAGGTTTATCATTCGATTTATATAAATATCAGAGTTTACAAAATGAAGTCCCAGTGTTTCACGGTTTACAAATAAGTTTTTGAATGATAATAAAATTTATAGCCATCTTGAGTACTCATGCCCTTCCTTTCCATCCTTGCCAACCTCGTGAATTTGTGAACCTGAGATGAACATGCTAAAAGTGTCAACACAAAGGTTGGTGAGTTCATAGAGTTTGTAGATATAACCTTGTAAAAATCATCGTGACAAGTATATGTATGTAGATAATGCAGTTTAAAGTATAAGTACAATTCATGTACTTTTGTCCGTATGTACGGCTACCTCAAGTATGTAATACTTGGGTCCACTTTGATGCTTTGTACGGCCGCCTCAAGTATATGATACTTGGGTCCGCTTGAGTTTGGTACGGCTGCGTCAAGTATGTGATACGTGAGCCCACTTTAGTTTGGTACGGCTGCTTCAAGTATGTGATACTTGAGCCCGCTTTAGTTTGATACGGCTGCCTCAAGTATGGGATACTTGAGCCTGCTTTAGTTTGGTATGGGTGCCTCAAGTATGTGATACTTTAGCCTGCTTTAGTTTGATACGGCTGCCTTAAGTATGTGATACTTGAGCCCGCTTTTGTTTGATACGGCTGCCTAGTGGTACTTAGTGCAAATAATACATTCAGGTATAGCATACAGTTTCAAAGGAATGTGTTCAGTTTAAAAATAGCATGTATCCCCCCCAAAGGTTTGTAAAACAATTAAGAAATAGAAAGTGGGATGAACTCACAGTGAGTTTGATGATGTCAAATGTATAGTAAGAACGATGGATATATCGTGAGCACTTCTACAAGCAACCTATAATATAGTTTCGTGTCTTAGTTTATGGAATAATGATGCGAAAGCATAAACGTGTCTATATATAACTCCTTATATTGATCATGATGTACTACATGGTTGTTTGGGTGTGTTGTTTATAGAATCGGTTTAGGTTGTGAAAGCATAATTAGTTTATAGTTATCATACTACCGTTCGGGCCATCACAGTCCAGATGTCATGTAGTGAACGTACGAGGAGCTAGGACACTTTAAATCGTAAATCCAACAACTTGTCAATACGTTTTAGCCAAATGAAACCCCTCACATGACACTCCCTAGTATTGTAGCACTTATTAGATAAGACATATGTTTTGTCTATAAATTATAAGTGTCATATGGTTTGTAAACACAAGTTACAAGGTTGTTTGGTTATGATTAGGAAATCATAATGGTTATCACAAGTATCGTCATAACTTATGTCACAAGTGTTTAAAGAAAAGTTTACAAGTTTCTATATTGTAAAGTTGGTTATTACAAGTATAGTTTTACATGTGAAAGCACTATCCCGAAGGTTGATTAAATTTAGGAAAACTAATTTGAATGAAGTTTGTTAACTTAGTATGTAATTAGCCTTGATAGCAACATGGTTTCTATATTTTTTAACTTGTGGAAAACCAAACTTTGACCCTCAAAACTGTTTTACAATTTGAGGCAGAAAAATGCTATCGTTTGGTCTTTTTAGGCCAGGTTTCCTATTAATAGATGTAAAACATCGTTCCGGACAACTTTCGTGCTTTAACTTTTTGATGAAACGTACCAGAAGGGCCTCAAAAAAACCCAAATTCTGATCAGTAGGTTATTTGGCATATTTGCCGTAGAGTTTAGCTAATTTCTTTTGATCATATCTTTTGACTCGTGTGTCCGTTTTGCGTGATTTAAATTGCTACGTTTTCGTTTTAATATTATCTAAAACAGTATGAAAAGTATCAAATCTATATTTGGTCGATTTTTTGGAAACTTTGTACATAAGTTTATCATTTAAACACTTATTAACCCAAGTTTTACATATAAGTTCTCATAACTTGTTGTAAAGATTTTTGTACATCATGATCCAACATATGAGCATATATAGTATAGATATAAGAATATGAAACATTTAAATGATGTAGAGCAAGAGTGGTGGTTAGTTATTCTTACAACTTTTGGCCTTACACAAGGGAAACTAAGAACTAGGACAAGATCTAAACCCTTCAATCGAAAACCCTAGCTTCCAATCCTTCAACATAACTCTTGCTAACCCTGATAACCTTGATCTAACCCTTCTGAAAACCTTCTTAGCTCAGCCCTATTACCCTTGTGTAGCTCCTAATTCAACCATGGAATGATGAATTAAACACTTGATTCATGTTGGGAACATCAAAGGCTATAACAATGAAGTGTTACTTGAAGCATGAAGATCAAAGAATCATGGTGATGGGATTATGTGTTGGTCCATTTATGATGGAGAAACAAGGAATAATATGAAGTTTCTTTGTCACTTGAATGAGTGTATATAGGCTAGATAGTCAAAGGAGGTTACATGAAGACTTAAGGAAGAAGATTTAGTTACTTAGCTAGGTATACATACACATGTATGCATCTAAATGACTAAGACCTTGAGATTAAGCCACATATAAGGTTATTACCCCTTTAAAGTCGTCCAAGGAGAGATAAGATGACTAGATGGATCAAACTTCGTATTATCTTGTTTACGGAGTGAGTTTTGGTTCCGTTAAATGCCAACCGTAAGTTGATAAGCCATAAAACGTAAAACCGGGTATCGTAAAAATATGAAACTTGTAGGAATAATGAAATTCATTATTATAATAAAATATAAAATGAGTGGTAAGTTCCATCGGGTTGCTTAAACGCTGTTTAAAGCTGGAAACGCGGGTTAAAAACGCGTATTTCGCGTAAAACGCAGAACTGTAAAACGAAAAATTCCAAAACTTGTGGAATTGTCGTAAAATGGTAGAAATACATATTTCTAATGTTTATAGTGTTTTATGGACATATCGGGATGCCTGAATGACGTTTAAACCCTAAAGTCATTCTTAGACACGGTTTTGTGAAATCGGTTCTGTATGGATTCAACGTTCGTCGTCAGGATGACTTGTCGAGTTTCAATTATCTTGTCATGATAGTAAAATAAAATAAAAATTTTACGGGATGAATAGTGAAAGTGAATATTAAAAGTGAATAGTAACTTTTCAAAAAAAATAAAAAGTAACCTGAAAATGCGGATTGTTACAAAATTCATCATAGTTCATGTTCAAAAGTTCTTCAACAATAGACTGCATAGTTTCGGGTATACTAGCATTGGGAGTGGGAATGGTAGGACTGGTAGTGACATTTGTGGAAGTGGGAGTGGGAGTTAGAGTGGGGGTAGGAGTGGGAGTGAGAATGGGAGTGGGAGTGGGAATGCCAGTGGTAGTAGCAATGGTGGGAGTGGGAGTGGGAATGCCAGTGGTAGTAGCAATGGTGGGAGTGGGAGTAGGAGTGTCAGAGGTAGAGGGCTTATGGTATTCTAACTACATCATTTTTTGGATGGGGAGGGAATGACAATGCTTCTAACAGGGGGTCTCAAATGAATGAGCAGTTTTGATACCTCATGTTCACAATAAACCTTAATCAACTTATTATCCTTTGTATACCTAGCTAAACCTTGTACATCAAGATCATTTCCTAAAGCTCTTAGTCCAAATTCTAAATCAGTCCCAAGAATCAGATAATGATAGTAAATACCTTCTTCATCATTAACATAGTATAATTCATCCATGACATCATTCAACTCATGTACTGAAAACTCATCCATATCAAATCCATCCACATACGCAACTAGACCATTAACATACCTCCTTTCATCATAGTCTTTAAAGTTTCCAGCATGATGTATTTTCATAGAAAACATAGTAGGGTTTCCTTCTGAAAATGCAATAACAAAACCACAATTAATATCATGTTTTCAAGGTAATGTCAATAAAAAATTTATTTAACACATTAGATTAAATGGTTTCTTTATTGTATGCTTTCAGGGGTGCATTGCCCTCATGCTTCTCTCGTATTCTCCAACGATTACCAACCATCGATTAAAACGAGATGATCAATTTGGGGGTTTTGATTTCTAGGGTAAATAATTGAATTGGGATTTGGGTTTATTAGGGATTTTGGGTACATGCGATGAGAATGGGAGCGAAATGAGAAGTCAATGGGGGTGGGTTCATTTTATTATTAAAGATAATTAGAAAAGACATAATGCCCTCGTCATTTAAAATGATAACGGGTGAAACTAACGTCCATCCAAATTAGGGACTAAAAGGGTGCAAAGTTTCAAAATTAGGTATGGCTCGTGTAATAAAAGTGACTTAGGGACTAAAGTTGTTATTTTGGGTATACCACAGTGACCAAACATGTAATTTTTTTCTATTTCATATATAGAGAGTAATATCTTAAACTCAAATATGTAGCGCTATACATGCAAATAATTTTTATCATAAGAGAGTCATTAAAAATTATCTAAAATTATATTCTAGTTAAATATATAAAATTATTGTAAAACATAAATGCATATTAAAAACTTAAAATTATAAAAGAAAAAAAAAGCCTGGCGAATTTGGAGAAAATAAACCCTTACTGACTAAAAATTTTCAACTTTTTTCTTCCTAGTTTGATTGTGTTTGTGTGTTCCTTGACTTCTTGATTGATTTCTAGTAATTCTAAATCGTTCCTAAGTCCTAGTAGCCAACTTTTATTTGTTACAATAATTTTTGGCCGATTAGGGTTAGCTGGTTCTAAGGTTTCTTATCAATTGATTATTAATCTTCTGTGGGAGTTTCAAAGATTGTAATCCTGCTCTAATGTGTTTATCATATCCTTTTCTATCATTCAATTGATTGACTAGGGTTTATATTCATCTTAAGATTGAGTTTTATTTTTAACACTTATAGGGATTACATCAGTTGTGTTATGATGTTGTGGTTGGAGCTCTTGAGTGACGTGGTTATTTTGTTGTTTGGTTGTGGTTGTTTATCTTGGGTTGGTTGCATGCAGAAGGATGTGAAGTTGGTTTTTGAGTCCGGTATGAGGGGTGTTAAACAAAAAAGGGTTCAAATGATGGTTGTTTAGTGATTAATGGGAAGAATGGTGATGGTGGGTCGAGTATTTTAAGCTCGGACCAGGATTTTGAAAAGAACGATATGAAAAGTGAGTTTCTCGCCTTGGAAACCATGGTTGGACGATATGTGATCAATGTAACACCCCAATTTTGTGAACGCGGCAGAATTCAAACTGGGAGTTACTTCATGGCACAAAAGTTATAACAATAGAAAACGAACTCTAATTGAGTCATTTTAAAAGATTTGTCATTCGAATTATATAAATATCAAAGTTTATAAAATGAGGTCCTAGTAGTTTCAAGGTTACAAATTACATTAAATGGATTTTCGAATGATAATAAAATTTATAGCCTTTTTAATTTTAAATGCTCCTCCGTGGCTAGCCTCGTTCATTATGGACCTGAGATAAATATGCTAAAGTATTAACACAAAGGTTGGGGAGTTCATAGAGTTTGTAGAAATAATTGTGGAAACCTTGTAAAAATCATCGTGGCAAGTATATGTAAATACTAAATGTAGTTTATAAAACCTTCGAGTGTATGACTATTGCACATAAATACAATAACAAATAGATATAGTGTTTTCATTGCCCTAAGTTACTAGCAACGAAGTCTTAAGTTTTCTAGTTTCTCCTTTCTAGTATCTGCTTAGTTCATGATTGTACTAAGTCTGTTGAATCATCATTGTATCAAGTTGAATCATGGGTTACGTTATTGTATACCCATAGTCGTCTCATCCCATTCTTGTAGATGTCGATATCGTAGTTTATCAAAAATCTACCCGGTAGGGGGCCACCAATCATTCTGGTTAACCTCATACTAATAGAAATTGGCATAATCATTCTGGTTAATCTTTAACCTCATACCAATATAAATTGGCATAATCGTTCTGGTTAATCTTTAACCTCGTACCAATAGAAATTGGCATAATCGTTTTGGTTAATCTTTAACCTCGTACCAATAGAACTTGGCATAATCGTTTTGGTTAATCTTTAACCTCATACCAATAGAAATTGGCATAATCGTTGCATCGTTCTGGTTAATCTATAACCTTGAGCAAATAGAAATTGGCATAGTAGTCGCAATCATAGCCTAGTAGGTAATTTGCTATTGTACCTAGTATTTATCGCGTTCGTTTGTTCTAACTGAGTTAACTTAATTGTTACACTAATCACAATAGATCTAACCATAATATTTGTGTTTACTACGCATAGTGCTTAATGGTTCATGATATAGAAACTTTAAATATGGCAACAATGTTATTAGCATGAATAAACATTTAGTTTAGATACAACATATAGTTTACAAATAATCAAAATTGAATTAAATAGTTGACCATGTATCTCCCCCAAAGAGTTTACAAAACAGTTATACAATAGAAATGGGGCTATGACTCACGGTAATCAGTAAAAGTTTAGAGTACTTATGAAATTAAATGAAAATAATTGAGCATGTATCTCCCCCAAAAGTAATTCAAAAGGTATAAAAGTAGGGGCTATGAAACTCACGATAATTCGTAAAAGTTTAGAATACTTGTAAAAGTAAAAGAAAGTAATTGAGCATGTATCTCCCCCAAAAATAGTATAAACCAATTAAAAGTAGGGCTATGAAACTTACGGTAATTTTTAAAAGTTTAGAATACTTGTAAAAGTAAAAGAAAGTAATTGAACATGTATCTCCCTCAAAAATAGTATAAAACAACTAAAAGTGGGGCTATGAAACTCACCGTGAGTTGGATAATGTTTAGTGAGTAGTGAAAGTGGTGGCCGAGTCGTAAAAACCGCTACGAGCAACCTGATATGGTTTCGTGTCTTAGTTTATGGAATAATAATGCGAAAGCGTAAACGAGTCTATATATGTCACTTATATTGATCATGATGCTTTATATGGTAGTTTGTGTATGTCGTTTTTATAGAAATGGTTTATGAAACATTTGTAGTTTATATAACTCATACTACCGTTCGGGCCATCATAATTCAGAGGTTATATAGTAAACGTTCGAGGAGCTAAGACACTTTAATTTGTAAATACAGCAACTCATCGATCCGTTTACCCAAATGAAACCCCTCACATGAAGCTCCCTAGTTTTGTAGTACTCGATATGGAAAATATATGTTTTGCTTGTTTGATTATATGACATATAGTTTAAGTGGTTACATGGTTTACAAAATAAGTTTGATCATGTTCCGTAGGTAGGTTTGAGTTGGTTTAGATGTTTAACAAAATTATTTTTGTCCTTTGGTTATACAAGCAATTTAAATGGTTTTACAAGTTCTCGTCGTTTTATAAAAGTTACAATTCCGAAGGTCGAATAAACTTAGGAAAGTTTATTCTGAATGAAGATTGTTATTTGTAAAATTTCATGGTTTATCGATGGAGTAGATCCAAATTGTTTTGGTGTTTGTGTTGTTTTGCTAAGGCTAAGGCCTTGGATAATGGTCTCGGTTTAGAAAGCCTCAAGGCCATAGCCGTAGCCTTGCTGTGGCTTTTGTCTTGGCTACCATGGCTTTGGTACCTCAGCCTTGGCCTTCGCCGCGGCTGTGGTCTCAGTCTAAGGCCTTTAGGAAATTTGGTTATACTTTTATCCATGACAAAGTGTATAATCGTTTGCTATACATAGGGTTGTTAAGACTTTTAAAGAAAATAGCGTTCGTTATGAGTTTTTAGGCCGAGTTTCCTTGAGGTGGACACAAAACATTGTTTCGGACAACTTTCATGCTTTAACTTTTTGATGAATCGGACAAGTGGGCCTTAAAATAATTCGAAATCTGAGTAGTAAGCAGTTTGGCAGATTCGGTTTTTCAGTTTTGCTAATTTCTTTTGATCATATCTTTTGACTCGTGTGTCCGTTTTGGGTGATTCAAATTGATACGTTTTTATTATAAGATTTTCTATAACAGTATGTTATCTATCCAAGGTCATGGCTATTCTAGTTTGGTCGGTTTTCATAGCATAAGACACTAGTTTACTTGCTCACTTACATAAGTTAACATATAAGCTTTTTCAACTTGTTTTACGGGTTTGTACTTCATGAATTCAATATAATGACCATATATAGTATAGATTAAGAATAAGAAACATGTAAATGATGTTGAGCAAGAATGGTGGTTCGTCTTTCTTAACACTTTTGGCTTTCTATCAGAAAGGAAATCAAGGACTTAGAAATAGGACTTTGAGCAATTTCCCACACCTTAGCAACCTTATACACTTCTTGTATTATTTAAGGGCTTGTGATGAGATCTTAGGTGACTTGAGTAGTTTTAAACTCAAGAGGATCACCTAAACTTGCAAGAATTTGATGTAGTTTACTTGTAGCTTGAATTCTTGAAGCAATACTTGAAGTTGGAAATCAAATGAGAAGTGTGTTTGTGTGTGGTATATTGGATGACAACAAGGGATGGGGAACGGGCTTTTATACACTTTTGAGGAGGTTACATGAGTAGTTAGTAATCTTAATTACTAAGTAAGAAAGACATGTATCTTTAGTTTAGGTAAACTTAGTTATTAAGTTAGTATACTTGTAAACATCCTAGAGATCAATGGTCATGATCAAGCCACAATGCTTGATGGCACATCAAAAATGCCACCTATAGCTAAAAATGAGGAGGTTAAGAGTTTTGAACATTTATCTTGCCTTTACCGAGTGAGTTTTGATCCCGTTAATCGCTAACTGTAAGTCGTTGAGTCACGAAACATAAAATCGGGTATCATAAAAATATGAAACTTGTAGAAATGATTAAACTTATCATTATACTCCATATTAATAAATAAATTGAGTGATAAGTTTAATGGATCGTGTAAACGCTGTTAAAACTAGAAACGTAGGTTTAAAACGCGTAAATTGCGTAAAACGCGGAACTGAAAAACACAAAATTCCAAAACTTGTAGAATTGTCGTATGATGTGAGAAACACATATTTCTATTGGTTTTAATGTTTTATGTACATATCGGGATGTTCAACTGATGTTTAAACCTAAAAGTAAATCTCAGACACGGTTTTGTGAAATCGGTTCTGAATGGATTCAATGTATGTCGTTCGGACAACTCGACGAGTATCAACTCTCTTGTCATGATAAATGAAAAAAAAAATGGGATGAATAGTAAAAGTAAATAGTAAAAATGAATAATAAAAGTTCGAGATTGGTTAGTTACCTGAAAATGCGAATTGTTACAATCAATGTCTCGAAAAATGAGAGTGATGGTAACTTGAACACAGTTGGCGTGAAGTCCTAATTGGCTGAAACGATTAATGTTATTGAAAGACTAATGCTAGAGGGAAAGTTAGTGCTAGTGGCAGATGATGGAAAACCATTAAAGCCGGGTGATTCTGGTATTGACAAGACCATAAGTGAAGCTTGTGAAAGCTTCGATTTTGGTATGAATGAGGTAATCTCCCAATCGTATATGTGACATACGGTAATTTTACAACTAATATTTTAATAATAAATGTTAATTTATTATCTCTAAACTTTTTAAATAAACTACCTAATTTTATCAGAAAAAATGAAATTTTTATTTCTAGACACTTACTGACTATTTACGTATGAAACCGAGAACCTATCTCACATTTACTGAAAAGTGACCCCACACGCGTACCGACATAACACTAAATATGGTTTGAGTCAAATAAATAGATTTCAGAGCTAAAAAAAATAATATTTTAATATTATTTTCATAAAAAAGTACGTAAAACTTTATTTTTCGTATATATATATATATATATATATATATATATATATATATATATATATATATATATATATATATATATATATATATATATATAAAAATTGTGGAAAACTAGAAGGGGGTTGAATTGTTTTGCCAATTAAAACTTTCTTTTAAACTATTTGGATCGACTTATGTCAATCTATTTGGATGTGTGTTGGATGTTGATAAACAAACATATAGAAGTATGTAATGAAAAGATAAGAGTAAGAAGCACAAAACCACAATGCGAGTATTTATAGTGGTTCGGCTACAAGGACACCTTCCTTGCCCTACTTCACTCTCCGAGTCACCTACTCGAGAGTTCGTAATCACTACACGACACCAACTCCTTATGGTGGAGAAACCTTCACAACGTTGCCTACTCTTTTTCCGGTACTAGGCTAACCACCGGGTTCTTTCACACCAAGGTGAACCACACCTACCACAACGTCGCCTACCCTTTATCCGGTACTAGGCTAAGTACCGAGTTCCATTACAATGGAGGAACTACTACCCAACACTACACCAACGACTAATCCCAAAGGAGGCCAACTCCTTATTACAACATCATCAAGGATATCAATATCCTTGGATCTAATGCTAATCTATCTTGTACATCAAAACACACCATATCGAATGTACATCTAAGGCACCTTTCACTAATGCCTTTAACTAGATCTTCAAGACACCCTTCACGAATGTCTTGTGACTTGACTTCTAGGAACCCTTCACTAATGCCTATAGTACGGACGATCGACACCTTTCACTAATGTCTTCGTCTTGGCAGTTGAGACATCTTTCACTAATGTCTCCAACACTACACTTCTTAGAAGAAAGAAAGGAATCATCAACAAGAGGACTTCAGTAGTCTTAATAATGAGGAAGCATGGCAACTCATGGACTTGAGCTTGCTTGACTTCAAAGGTGGTGATCTCGCCTTTAAGAGGAACCTAGAGAATCACACAAAAACAAAACTACAAACATTGATCACTTGGATCTGGGGTTAGAGAGTTTTAAACTCAAGGAGAAAGTATGTGAGAAAGGGGTGAGAAACAATGAAGAAATGGCTCACTATTTGTAGAGGAAAATGTCTACTGTTCCCCGGATCCCTCCCACAAGGGATCCTTCTAGCGTAAAGCTAGGGATCCGTGGGACGCTCCTCTTTACCCATGGGTATTTTGGTTATGGGTCATGGGTCATGGGTTGATCCATGGGTCTTTTACTAGATACAATGTATCTTTTGAGTGCAATGCACCTAGTCACATGGGTATGGGTCAATACCATGGGTTATGGATATTATCCATATATGATATAAGCATGATGTCATGCAATGGGTTATGGGTCAAGCTCCATGGGTCATGGACTTTGGGTTGTACTCAACTACAATCAATGTATTTGGTCAATGGGTTGTGATACTTAAGTTTCTACCCATTTATATTACCCAATATACTACATACTAGTTATGTGTATATTTTACCCAAATATGTAAACACTACTTGTTGTACATATGTAATACTAAATCATTAAATCACTTATACTTGTTTTAGTGTTTTATGTGAAAACATAAGTGTGTTAGAAACTATTAGTTCAAACTAATTACGTATTTTATTTGTTTCGTTAAAATGATTTTACGTTTGTTATCGACAAAACATTAGAAGATCGTAAAATATAAATAAACGTTTTTACGGCTTATTTGTATTAACATATATATATATATATATATATATATATATATATATATATATAGGGGAACTTTCTTTTCAGAACTCATTTAATAACAGTAAAATTTTCTCAAAATATTGTTCGTGGTCTATTCTAATAGATCGAAATACAAATATTTTCATTAAATTCATTGTAGATTTTTGTACAAGGGATTTTATAAACTCAGTAAAATTCTCTCAAGTAATGTTCATGGTCTTATTTTATGGATCGAAATACAAAGACTTTCAATGAATTCGTTGTAGATTTATGTTTGTATAAGAGATTATTTTATGAAAATTACATATATTAAATTAAATATAAAATAATTTACTAAAATTTGATTGGTTTAGGGGAGTTCTGAAAGTTCTCACATTTATATGAGTTCTGAAAAGAAAGTTACACTATATATATATATATATATATATATATATATATATATATATATATATATATATATATATATATATATATATATTCAAAAACGTCAAACTAGGACTTTACAGTAATATTTTAGATAAAATCGACACACAATATACATAACGGGATCTCAAAATGTTTTTCCCCCTCCTTGTTGGTTCGTTGCCGCCCCACTATACAAGAGACAAGGTAGAAATCATCCCCTTTAACTTATTATGTGACATAACTAAGTTTGTTTTATACCAAATACTTCACACATAACATTTCACACACTCATTTTATCATCCAAAACTTACTTCTCTTCCATCTCCATCTCAAAACTCACGATCGACAATAAAATCTTAGGTCTAGGATTTATCTTTGAATTTTAATATTATCGGGGTGTACTTTCAAGCTATTGGGTGAATTTGGAACTTGTCTTAGGTAAATTTGGAGTTGTTTGGGTCACGTTAGGTACACCAGGGCTCAAAAAAATTTCCAAGGATTGTAAGTCTTCTCAAAACTTAAAACCTTTTGTACTTTCATGGTTAATATTACTTGAATCTTGTTAGTATGTAGTTAATTGTAGTAATTTGTTAATCTTGAAAAAGTTAGGGTTTGTGTACAAAAATACATGTACACGTACGAAATCTTGCACATATATAAGTTTCGTATTTTCTTGCTTGTGTGGTAAATTTGAGCTAATTACAAGTTAACTTGATAATACAAATCTAATTTAGGGATTCTAACTTGATTATTACAAAAATTAACAGTCTAATTCATTTTTGTGAGCAAATCGACACACCACAAAAATAAATAAAAATAAGAGTTTTGAAAAACTTAGAGTTTTGGCTCTAGTGGTGAAAAGTGTTTATTTTACGCTTATTCGCTTATGTTAGTAGCTTATTGTTTTAGATTACAGCTTATTAGTAAAAGCATAAACTTAATAAAAATAAATGGATTGGTTTGGGCTTGTGATTTGCGTCGACAATGTGGGCCGAGCACAACCCATGTTGGGTTTCAGGTTGCTCAATTGCTTAATGACTAAATTAGCGTGATTATTTTTAGCTCGTATCCTATTTTAGAAAACTAAATAACGTAACAAATATTAGGTCATAACACAAATAAGCTAACGCCTAGATTATTGGGCCTCACGGCCCAATAAACTACTCATGTAACTTATTTGACCGTTTACAATTTTTTTGACCTATTATAACATACTTTGATATATTAAAACGCTATGAAACCGATTTGTTGGAATCGCTCCTAACACGGAAATGGAACGACATTTACGGGATTACATAATCTATCTTATTTAGCCAAACACATGGACTAGTTATGTCATAGTGTAATAGTTATGTATGTGGTAGGCTATATATACCCCTCCATACTTTCATGGAGGGGTGAGACTTATTAGTGTAATTTCATCTTTCAATAATAAAACACCTAGTATTCTCCCTTCTCTCTCTACTTTATCTCTCTAACTTGAAGATGATGTTCTTTCATCTTCCAGACCTCCCGATTCACCAAATCTTCCATACATACGATCCTAACATTGGTATCAAGGGCAAGGTAGGTTTGTTATTTGTGGTTGATTTTGGTGATGTTTTCTTGTCAAATACTTGTTTTAAAAATCTGTTTTGATCTTAACATTTCACAAGTCTTTTGGGTTAACATATTTTTTTTACAAGTTTTATTGTATATTTTTTGGTCTAAAAGTCTTGTCCTTTCATAGTTATATCACATATCTGTTTGTGTTGCAATAAACAGTTTATGTATCCTTCTTTTTAAGATTTTTTACCAATATCGTGAAACTGTGGTCAAATGGTCCTTTTATTTATAGTCAAAGTGGGTCAGTCTATGCATTTTGCTGGGTTTCTCAAGACTGGTTGAAATCTTTGGACGGATATCTGATCGGAAAAAGTCAACAAAGGGTCAAAACCCTATTTTTACGCCTAAGGAGGCATCTTCAGAGATATTTACGCATAACTGTGAAGTTATGCGTACGGACTGTTAGCGTAAAATTTTTACGCATATGCCTATGCTTACGCATAAGCTTTACGCGTAAGACCACGTCTACGCATAAGCCTATTTACGCGTAACATAAAACCTGGTTTACGCATAAGGATTTTTACGCACAAGGGTTACGCTAATGTTTACGCATAAGCTTATGCTTAAAACAGAATTTGACCATAATGAAAGTAGATGAAGAAGAGACCTTTTGACCAAACCAAAATACAAAACACCAGAACACCATTCGTTAGACCTCAATTAACAACAATATCCTCGGTCCAAATGCAAATCACAACAAACAACAATCAAATCCTACTCTAAACTCAAGCCATGACCCTCTCAACACTCATTCATTCAAGACTCGTACTTAAAAGCAATATTTGCAAGATCTCAGGTTAATTCGTTTGTGCAACTCACTGGTATATCAAGACTTTTAAAGGTCCTACAAACGAAACAATCTTCATCGATCCATTTTTGAAGCTCATACTTCAATATTAATATACGAATCAAAAGAAAAGAATGATAACATAATCGTTATCCTCTTTTCTTAACTTCGTTTCAAAAATATAAACACAAAAACATCTTTAATGAAAATAACATATGCCGTTCCTACCTGAGACCATTTGGATCTTGAAGCTTGTCAATTAGTTTCTTGATTCGTATGGTACTGAAAACGGAATTAATCAAGATACGGATTGGTTTTCATGTGATACTCTAATTGGGTGTATTCGGTTTTGATTGATGATAGATTGATGAGATGAGTTTTGACTTTAAAGTTGAGAGCAGATTTGAGAGATGTGAAATATTGGGTGGCTGAGAAAATGTTAGAGTGTTTTAGGTTAAATGTTAAGAGTGTAATTAGGGTATACATTTATATACCGGTTATAAGTGTGTTACACTGTTACGGATTGGATTTGGACTTAGTTAATGCACCAAGTTATTTCATTGGATAATGAGCTATACATCTTGGATAGGTGAATGGGTCGGTGATGTTTATGACTTGGGCTAACGTGTTTTATCAGCTGAGCAAAAGAGTAAACTTGGGGTTATATTTCTACCGTGTCTATTATATTCGATGTCCATGGATACAAAATGAATAACATAGTTGGGCTACAATGCACTTATATCCAATGTATTTTAATACATTGGGTTAACTTTGGCATTTTTGTGGGCAAAAAGAGTGGTATTTTGGTATTATAATTTTCACGGGGATACAATTTTTGACAAGATCGGGAAACCATTATCAAAGTTCATTTCAACCGTTAATGAAGGCTAGTTTTGGGCATTTAACCATAAGATGTGGCTACGGTGATAATTCATTATTATTTATTTGAGGTTGAAGTGGGATATCACGGGTACGTGTACTTAGTATCTAAAGATATCGGGGTTGGTTGGATGCATGATTCTTCGAGATCCTTGTTCGAGCTTTAACCATTATAAATGACAAAGACTTGAGTTGTCTAGTTATACCTGATGTAAGGAGTTACGTTGTTGTGCTCACAACGTATAACTATCACTTTTAAAGAGTTACGTTGTTGTGCTCAAGTGTCACACTAAGGTGTGGATAATTCGAGAAACTTAAATTTACCTTTTTTCGATGGTGGTAAGAAAAAGGGTTCTTCGTCTGACAATAGTGCAAGTTTAAGTCACAAGTTCGGGTTATTTTACTTCTATCTCAAGTTCGTCATATTGGGTTTTTCTCCATCAATGGTCACTACAAAAAGCCGTCAGAATGATAATGGGGTCGGTAAAGAGTTAGCTGAGAAGAGTATACACGAGTAGAGAAGTATTATCAGCAATTGATTCTCACATGATATTTATGGTACTTCACAGTTGTTCGATTACTTGGACATACATGGTTTCGCTGTCTCTAATTCATCATCAACATACGTAGTGTATGATTCTGATGCATTGAAAACATCGGGGGGAGAGAGTATAGGTGGTGTCTGCTTCCTTTGATGTTTTTGGATTTTTTTTCGAAAACCCTCTCCTTTCATGAATTTCTTCAATCAGGGGGAAGCAATGAGATGATCAGTGGTTAAAATTTCTCAAGTTGGTGTTATCGTCTCACTTTCACAGAGTTATCGTGTGTGAAGTTACCTAAATATGATGTTGTGATGCCTCACACACGGTCATTTTATCGAGTAATTGCAGATTCACAGGTAACTATTATTCCGATAGACCGCAACATTCAGGGGGAAGTCGTTTCATTTCGTCTTTCGTGGTTTGTTTGGTGTGAAGCATCTACATACGTGAGAAGATCTTGTTGATTTCTTGCATGTTACCCCTGAACGGATTTTTCGCAACAAGTCAAATTTACCTTGTGTGGTTTACTGCTCATCTACAAATTCCGCTACGTACTGAAAATTTCAAAAGTTAGAGGAAATGTTCACTACATCAAAGTTTTGAATCTGCTGAAGACGGTTGTCAGTTTGGGGGGAAGCTGATTCAGAAACGTCGCCAAAAAGGAGTGTACGGAGAAGCTGCTAAAGACATGCAGCATGAATTGGGGGGAAGTTAATCCAATTTATGCATATTACATCATTTGCCTACAAGTGAAGAAAACAATTCTCAAGTCGAGGTACAAGAAGAAGACAAAGAGCGTAAACTGTCATCATCCTCAGTATTTGAAGAGCTTATGAAGACTTTTCTTTATTTGTTTTATTACTTGTAGGAAATGTTGTAAGTAATCCCTTATGTCCTCCCATTGGGGGAAGATTGTTGGAATCGCTCCTAACATGGAAATGGAACGACATTTACGGGATTACATAATCTATCTTATTTAGCCAAACACATGGACTAGTTATGTCATAGTGTAATAGTTATGTATGTGGTAGGCTATATATACCCCTCCATACTTCCATGGAGGGGTGAGACTTATTATGTAATTTCATCTTTCAATAATAAAACACCGAGTATTCTCCCTTCCCTCTCTACTTTATCTCTTTAACTTGAAGATGATGTTCTTTCATCTTCCTAGACCTCCCGATTCACCAAATCTTCCATAAAAACGATCCTAACATTCAATGTCGTTCCATTTACAAGTTAGGAGCGATTCAATACCGTCTTGGACTCGTTTTGGACGTATTGCGCCTAATCGACCCTTAATGGACTCTTAGGCCCAATAACGAATTTCGTTTACTTCAATTGATCGACGACCATTTTTCGACTAAACGTTAACCTTTAAAACGTTACATATAATTATTTTATCAAAACGAGACTTAATGTGGAAATGTGACGATAAGTATATCGAAACATAAAAATAAACATTTCTAGTTAATTATTGACTATTTACGAACCATTGAAAGTAAACTGAGACATTTTGCAACACTTGGTGAAAATGAGAAAACTTGTATTTATGAACGAGTCATGCCCGATTTTTGTAAAATTTCGACACTTAAAAGATTTTTGGTGAAAACCGACTAATAGACGAAAACTATTATTGTTACTATAAATATTAAATTATTTAAATCAATATTTCTATTTATTTAAAAACTTATAAATACATACAAATACCTAAATATTAGTATTGCGTCAAATTACTTTTCTAAGCTATTACAACTTAAACTTTATTAATTATGAAGGATCGTAATATTTATTGTGTTAATGATTCGGGTGGTTTTGGATGATCAAAATACATGTTAGACATTTTAGAGAGAGAAAGTAGAGAGAGGGAGTTTCTTGGTAGAGACTTGATGAACAAATAAAATGTTAGATTGAATGAGAAGCTCCACCCCTTCCATGGATGGAAGGGGTATTTATACTTACAACTTATACGTCCTCCTGTCGGACTGTGGATCAGGCATACAGTGGGTAAAGACCCGTCCTTCCTCCACGGTGTTACACTAAACTATTCTATGCTACAAACTAACTAATAAGCTACTAAATAACGTAAATAACTACAAGTCTACGAGCTAATATATGCTAGACCATAATTGGGGTGACCGACACTTTAATATGGAATTTCCAATTCCTAACAATCTCCCCCTAAGGGAGGTCACCCCATGAAATACATTTTGCATCCTAGCATTCTATCAAATCTTCAGTCTTGAGGTCGTAAACTTGAATTCTTCAATATCTGCATCTTTGTGCTTTTGTAGTGATTCTTCAAAGTCCGCATTGATTTGTACTTTTAGTGGAGGCCTTTAACTGATCCACATCATTGATGATCTTCAAGCTTTCATTGAGATCATCAGCCACAGTAAATCTCTGGATCACCCTTTATTGTGTTGCCATCATGTGATGTTGTGACTTTTGGACCGACATGCTCACACTTTCAGGATCATGACATCTTTCCATCAGAGTAGCGGAAGCTTTACTGGTTCATGATATTTGCAGCATCGTAGCAGAAGCATAGTATAGAAATATCAGAACCAGGTTATGTAGATATGCACCAGTCATGATTTCTTCAATTAAGTGTGGATCCTGTAAGAATGCGGCTTTGGATTGACTCCTCAATTATGATCAGCTGCAACCGTCCAAATGTACCTGCAAACAACAGTTAGCAATAAAACACACGAAAGTGTCTTTGATCACTTTCGTTGAATTGAGGTACAAGGCCCACGGTTCCCCATTGATCAGTACAAGTACTGCCTGTGATCAGGTAGGATTCCTAAGAATCTCCTTGACAGGGTTTCGCAGCTGTTCTAGTTGTTCTCAAACCGGAAAGTCTCAAAGAAGACAACACGGAGTGAGTGAACCAGCGAATTGAGATTCACTGATTGATGAAAAATGATTTGAAAAACAATCGCGTATTGCTTAGAAGAAAGAGTTTCGCAATACGACGAAGGTTTTATGAGATAGATCAATTTTCAATCAATATACTTTTTGTATTTAGAAAATGAGTACACATTCGATGTGCTAGATAAAAGAAGAGATTCACACATCGAACGGTTTTTCCAAAAGTATTTTTCAATCAGATATACTTTTTGTGTTTGAAAACATGAATACACATTCGATGTGCTAGAGAAAAGAAGATTTTCACATCGAACGGTTTTTCCAAAAGTATTCGTCAATTACATTCCTGGACCATGGTTGATTCAAGATTGAATCTCCCCATCGTTTCTATCCAGCTGTCACAAGTTTGATCTTACGAGAAGATCTCACATGTCACCCACCAAGAGCTTGTTTGATGTTGGCTCTAGAAGGATTTCCATCTTCATTGTGAATATTTTTACATATCACTCGGATGTTCTGGCAATACCACAAGGATAATGCGTAGGACTCTTAATATATAATCTCTCTTTTCACATTGTGTGAAACAGAGAGTCTTCATTGAAAGTGTCCTAATGAGATTTATTGATGATCTCGTGGCTCTAGACTCAATTGTGCATATTTGGTTCCTATGCCGGAGACTAGGGAGAGGGTCTCCTTCTTCAATATCAACAATCTCTAAGAGAAAGTCGATAGATAATGTCGGTTCCCCGTGAGAATGCAACAAGCCCTTTTAAGAGGAACTTGAGTAGCTTGGGAAGTTTAGTGCAGTGCGTCACTGGGTCCATGAAGTCTTGTCTTCAATACCAGTGTTACCTTAGTAAACACCAGTAGCATATGTATTGAACCCGGTTTCTGCCCTAAGGTTGAATTATTGGAGGGCTATTTCTTTTCACCCTTTTCATATTCATTTCTTTTTCATTCTTCAACCCCTTCAGTGTTTACCGAGACTTCATAACTAGAACCTTATTGGGTTTATTCCAGTACTAGCTCTGTCTCAATACGCACTCTTCCCATTTCTCATTTTTCTCCTTTTTTCATCATACCTAAGAACTTCTACACTAACTAGTGGATTGTCCCTGGGTAGATCCCTCCGGCTCTGGCGGGATCATGGGAACGAATACCTAACCTAACCATCCTTATATCACCATGCATAAAGTAAATTGGTCGGTCTTTTGGTTTTGTTCTTTTCTTTCTTGAAACCAATTGAAAAATCATTTGGAAAAATCAATCAAGGTACTTGTGATATAATATCAAAGCATTTTGTACCTTAATTGTTTTGATCTTTAAGAAATGCTCCCCCTCAACATGTGCATATGATTTTATAAATTGTTTAGCACATGGAGGCAAGAGTTCTTTTGAGATAAATTCTTGATCACAATTTCTATGGAAAAAGCCATTTGATTTTCTGGGTAAAATTCTCCCCCTCAATATGTGCATAGGATAAGTGAAATCATTTTATCACATAGAGGCAATAGGTTTTTGAAGTACTTCCACGATTGCATTGCCAAACAGAAAACCATTTAGAAAATCAATCAAGGTACCTTTTGATAAAACATTTCAATCTTTGTACCTTGATAGTTAATTTTCTTTTGAAATGCTCCCCCTCAATATGTGCTTCAAGATTCGAAAGCTTTTAGCACATATGAGAGAGCAGCCTGCACAATTGAATCAAAACGATCACCTTTTATCAAATTTCATTATTAAATCACAAATTCTCCCCCGATCAAAAATATCAAACCCTTTGAGATTTTGGATCCCAAGTGATTTAATAAGGTTTAGAAAACATGGGAGAATATGTGCCTGATTTAAAAACTCATCTAGTTTTTGGATAAATCCTTCTCCTCAACATGTGCATTGTGTATTTGAAATCGTTTGGCACATGGAGGCAGGAGTGCCTTTAAAGGACTAAAACCAATTCCATTAAAACAGATTTGAGATTTAAATCACGATCTCTCCCGTGATCAAAAATTTGAAACCATTTGAGATTTGTGATCCCAAAAGATTTAAATCATTTAGAAAATTTTAGGGGAGAGACGTGGCAAGATTTGATTTTGAAAAAATGACAGATAAGGACCATTTTAAGACATTAAAGATTGTTACTATCAGGTATGATTGTTTTAAGAGATCTTTAAATAAAATAAAACAATTTCACAATCAAACAAGAACAGAAAAAATTTCATTTTGAAAGACCTTGATTTTTAAGGAAAATCATACCATGACATAACATTAAATATTTAGATCACCACATTTTAACGTACAAACGGACTTGATAGATGAAATATCGTTTGAAAATATTTAATTTGAAATCACTTAAGATTTGACATAATAAAGTTCGATAGATTTCAAAACTTTGAATCCGATTTATTTTCAAAACAATATTTTTCCATTTTCAAAACAATATTTTTCAAAGTTTTAGAAAAATGGTATCATCACTATTATCCCTGCACAAAAATACGTTAGGTGGTTGAGAAGCTTCTGTTGTTGCTGTGGAGTTTGGAAGAAAAACCGTCTTCTGATGCAGTGAGACTTCTTACGTTGCATTTTAATGCCAACTGAGGTCAAATTAAGCTCCGTTTCTTCATTTGTTGATGAAGAAAACCATCTGCTGATGCAGTGAGACCTCTTACGTTGCATTTTTCCATGCCAACTCTCCATAGAAGTCCAATTAAGCTCCGTTTCTTCATTTGTCAACCCAAGATATCGTTACCCTTTCCTTGCGGCATCCAATCATCTTCAATTGTGGGATCCGGATCGGGAACATTCTTATATACCAATATACCTGTATACGTTAGTGAACACACATACAGATATATGGTGGTCGACATCACCCAAACAGCAATCGACTAATAAAAGTCAATTCAACATATCAATCAGTTCATATAAGGCATGGGAATAATGTGTTTCATCAAACTATAATCATCTAAACCTAACAATCATATCCTAAATTCCTAGTCCTTCGACATAGGCAAATATCATTTTTAATTAAGCGCGTAGGATAATTAAGAACGCCCGTTAGATGATATAGATTTGAAAAACATTATCCCCCTCAATCAATGACTCATTTTTTGAAAAGTTTAAAAGCGCTGAAGTCATTAATTGAGTTTTCAATTTATTTCGAAAACTCTGAATTAGATTGATTTTCAAGCAACTCATTTACCACCATTTTGTTAAAACAAATATTTTTCTGAAGAATTTTAGACGGAAAAACATTTGAGTGGGAACAGCAGTCCTTCGACATACTTTCCTCATTTTCATTTAGGATAAGTGTACGAAATATTTGAAATTGGTTTAAGCGTAGCACTTTCCTTTTCTTAAAAGAGCGGGTTGCTATCGGAAATAATAGCAAGCCATGGGGTAAGCACGGGTTACAGTCTGAAGTAACTGCAAGCCATATTTTGAGACATGTTTTGAAAAAGAATATTTACACCTCCTGCTCGAACTTCATCTATGGTCCCGTGCCATTATTGAATGACATTTCTAAGACCGCAGATGTTATCGATACCAGAAGACATGTCTTGACAAAACAATATTTTTGGTATTTTTCAAATTTTCAAATTTTTATGGATTTTTGAAGATTTTATAATTTTCTATTTTCTTTTGCAGGTTTTATATTTTTGTATTTTTTTTTTTTTTTTTGATAAATATATACAACGATAGAATAGATGATATAGTTTAAGAAGGATGATGATACGAGTACCGAGATAAGGATATCGAGCAGCACGTCGTAGAAGATAGAATTCGTCATCTCTTAAACTTCCACCACCTAAGCTTCCAAGGCTCCAGAATAGACGATAGAACATGAGCCTTTGTGAAAGAGAGACTTTGGTAGCTTCCCCCCAAACCGAAAAACCATTAGATGAGCAGATTCGAAGCTTTATTTCAAGCTTGCCTTAGCCAGGTGCACAGAGAAGCACACCATTATCATAAATCCCGCTGCTCCTTTTAAGAACGAAAATCGAGATTCTTCGTTCGGGGTTATATCATCAACAAGAACAGCATCGTATCATCCCACTCTTTCAATTTCTTCTCATATTTCATTACCACTGAAGTCTGAAGCGATCCATTCCAAAAGGTGTCAAGAGAACAATTCCCCCAAGTAGTTAAATTGATGCAGTCAGCCTCTTTGTATAATGCTCAAGAACTCTCCCATACACATCATGAGGGGAATGAAAACACCTCCCCATGTTCACATTTTTCTTCCCTGATGATCATGTATGAAGCTCAAGAACCCGAAGTACACCAATACCCAAAAGCTCTCCTGAATACTGATAC
Source organism: Chrysanthemum seticuspe (assembly GCA_019973895.1). Lineage (NCBI taxonomy): Eukaryota > Viridiplantae > Streptophyta > Magnoliopsida > Asterales > Asteraceae > Chrysanthemum > Chrysanthemum seticuspe. The sequence continues at coordinate 110,305,727 of BPTQ01000004.1, forward strand.
TCTTACACAGCGCGTTCGGGGTCAAAGGAACTTCCTTTTCGTCGAGCAAGTTTTTCAACACCCTAGGCAGTGAACCTAATCATTGTAGTGTAGTATTAGGGTAAGCCACGGGTATTGATATCGTTCTCTAGGGGAATAGGAATGCTAGTGAGAAGTTACTACGCTAAGGTTAAGGTCGAGGAAGATTATTTTTTATCTTTTTTATGTTTTTTTAGGAAATTGAAAAGTACGAATCTCGGGTATTGGATTTGGGGGGGGGGGTTGGTATTTCTACCGATTACTCTACTATTATCTAATTATCTAAACTAAGGTGGTGGTAGTCTATTTCTAATTAATGTGTGCTCGTATGATAGTTTAAAGATGTGTTTACTTAGGTTTTATTACTCCTTAATTATCTCCTATTGATGGTTGAGTTGTCACTTCCTTATTCTTAGTTGCGTTGTGTGTCTAAAGTTGTAGGGTATGCGTTCTCCCTAACTCTTTGAACTTACCAAAGGGTCTCGTCTACAAAACCCACTAAGGATAATAAACTCTTACTCTAAGGCACTCTTTGGATGGTTTAGCTTACAACTACTCAGGTAATTATATTCTAAGGTTCACAAAGTTGAATCAAGCATTAAGTACACAACGAATGACCTATCGCATTACTAGATCATTAATCAACAAAGATAAGAAACAACCAATCAATATTCAATAATTAAGTTTCATACTCCCTAAGCAAACACACAAATAAATTAGTCGGACATGGAGAACATGCAAGCATACACACAAATAATCAAAGACATAATTGAATTGATGAAGTAAATACTTATCTTGATGTAAGATAGGGTTTGGAACCCTAAAATACTGTACAAGACACCCTTGGTTCGGTTTTAGGTTTTTACTCCACAAAAGACTCTCTAAAACTGAAAAATTCGGATTCTATATATAATATTACATATGCGACGGCGTCACCTTATGTTTTGTGACGTCGTCGTGTCGCCGTCATTAGGGTTTCGTCTTGGCCACGTTAACCTTGCGACGGCGTCACCTTATGTCTGTGACGCCGTCCTCTTCAGCTTCTGACATCGTCTGGGTCGCATCTAGGCCGTCTGAGTAGCGACAGCCTACTCTTTTAAAGCCCGACGTCGTCTCTTGAAAATAGGGTTTTTGGCTTCTGTATCGTCACAAAAATCCTCCGACGGCGTCGCAGATAAGCAGTGACGCCGTCGCCTTCTGTTTTCAGCAGCTTTGAGTGTCTCGATTCTGAATTTGGCCATTTTCTTCGTATATTCGCGCCTTTTCGTCCAAATAAGTGCCATTCCAGCATTTTGCCTTCAAGAGACCTAAAAAGTGAAAAGGAACGATATTAAGCAATAACGTATACAAAAGTGATCAAATAAGGGCTTAAACGACCCCTCAAAGTGGTACCTTTTAAAACCTTATCAAATACACATCATGAGGGGAATGAAAACACCTCCCCATGTTTACATTTTTCTTCCCTGATGATCGTGTATGAAGCTCAAGAATCCGAAGTACACACATTCCTAAAAGAATAACTGGTAACACCTCCCACATGTTATACATTTATCCCCCCTGAATATGTCATACTTGTGTACCTCTTTTATCTTCAGAAACTTTCTCTAACATCACTTCCCCCACGTAGTTGGAATAATAACACTAAAAGCCTTGATGAGTAAAACTTTGAGTTTCTCTGCGGTCATGACATTCGTCTTCCCGGGATATCTTCAATCACTTAGAAGAATTAAGTTCATCAAGTTTACTCGCGTTTAGATGCTTGTCTCCTTCCCCCTTGCTAGTTTTGATACTTCAGAAGCAGCAACATGGTATAAGCCCAAATACTTGAAATCTTTATGAGAAGAACACTTGAACTCTTGTGAGAATCAACTTGCTGAAGACTCTCTCTGACTATTTTTATCAACCCTTATGTAGACAATTTGAAGTGACCACTGATGAAGAAAACCCAATATACCATACTTGAAACTGAAGTCAACTTCCCCACATTTGTATCTTAATCTTGCACCTAATGATGGAAGAACGGTGTCGAGAATTTATGCTTCAAGTAAATCTCTAAGTACTCACTACCCAAACAAAGTATGAGACATTAACACCTCTTGCGATTATCCACACCGTCATATGCGTGTGACACTGAGTAAAACAAAGTAACTCCTAATAGTGATAGTTAACCAGGTCTTCAACCATCCACCTCGACTGCTGGTAACTAGATAAACCAAGTCTTCAACTCAAATTCTTAAGCCCGATCAAGTTATCAAATAAGAACACGCCTTTGTGAAAGTCAACTTCAATCTTAAATAAGTGATAAATGATTAACTCCAAAGTAATCAACTTGTGTCAAATATCCAACACGTGAATAAATGTACAACCGGATGTACATTGACCCACTTAATGAACTGGAACAAATGATTCCTCAACATCAATTCCATCTTCCTAAAGATATACATATAGAAACTGATCAGGAAGATTCACCAATAATGTCTTCAAGCGGATGAGGTAGTCATTTTCCTTAATGTTCATGTGGTTGATTTACAGAGTGCACAATAATCCGTGAAGATTTGGTAAAGGGATACCAAAGAGTGGATCATTTTTCATGAACAATAATCTGTGAAGATTTGGCAAAGGAATACCAAAGAGCGGATTATTATTCAATAGTGCAACTGCAATATTACAATAGTTAATATCAACGCCTCGAGGAATAACTGGAGATTGGGTTTCTCGAGGAATTACTGCTAAAGAATATGAGCAAGTCTAATTGGGAATTGAATCTGACTTATAACTCTACCCAATTAGTGCTCTCCCCTAGACCGACAATCTGTTTGATAAATGCCCAGATTAAGAAGAAGTCTTTAGATAGTCAAATGCAACTCGTCTTTAGTCTTCTAACATGTAGCAGAGAATGTAGAACCGACTGTAGACTCGACCTTCTTCAAGATTGTACAGTTGGGGAATAGATAGTTAACATCTTCATCATACTAAAAAGCATCCCAATTAACTTACATCTTGAAAATCCCCTTAACAAAAATCCATCCCAATCAAACAAGAACAGAAAGATGTTCATCAAGGAAATTAGCAATCAGCCCGCAACGAACACACGAAATGGTAACACCAAGCAAACAATCACATCAAGAACAGAAGGTCGTTCGGAATCATCATGTTGATGTGCACGTGAACCTTTAACCGGAAGCACTTTGTCGATAAACCCATCAGTCCGTGAGAAGATGTCAACCAACGGCTCTTAAGAAGAAACTCCATGTGAAGATTACCCGATAAGAAGAAGCTCGGTTCTTACTTGAGTTTAGAGCCGTATGACCATTTATATTCTCAAATATCAATCAACAATGCAAAAAATTCACACTTCTTCTCCCCCTCAAGAATTGCATACGGAGATGCCATTCTTGACTAAATAAGTGAAATTATCCAAATGTAGTCTCTTCACACTTCTCCCCCGCAAAATTAGCACATGATGTCGCCATCGTCATTATAGTTGAGCAAGTGGAATAAGAAAACAATCAACAGTAGCCCGGTTCACTTGATGACTGAAGCGCATGGAAAAAGCATGAAGCATGTTGATGAGAATTGTCATAAATGAGAAGATTTCTCTTCTTCAGAAGATAAAGCGCATTGAAACGTAAACTTTTCTTTTCTTTAGAGTACGAGGCATGAACTGTTGTGTTCATACGTCATAATGATGAAGTACGAGGCCTGAACTGATGTGAACAGACGTCATAATGTCTCTCTTTTCAGCTCTCTTAGCAAAACATGTAATCATCCCCATTATCATTCTGTAGGGTCATTGTCGTGACAGCTGATGGAGAAAACCCGATATGATGAATTTGACCCTGAAGAAGAATAACCCAAACTCGTGACTTAAACTTGCACATGTGTAACAAAGAGCAGTGTCGAGAATTCATGCCCCATTGAATCTCTAAGTACTCTATACTCTTCAATCAACCAACCATCAAGTATAAGACGTACATCACCTCTTGAAAATCCACAATTGAATGTGACACTGAGCACTACAACGTAACTCCTTAAAGTGATAGTTATTTTGAGGTGATAACAGCCCGATTCCCCCAAGTGGTAAAAAGAAAAGGTAAAAGTCACCCAACAATAACTAGATTTCCAAGTCTTCGTTTTTGATAATAAGCTTGAACAAGGATCTTGAAGAATCTTCATCCATCCATCCCCGATACCTTCAGATACTAAGTACACTTGCCCGTGATATTTCACTTCAACCTCAAATAAATAATAGTGAATTAACTTCGTTGTCACATCTTGTTAAAAGCTCAAATCTAGCCTCCTTTGATCTTAAAAGTGAACTTTGATAATGGTTTCATCCCGACCATGGTTAAATGCACATAACCCCATAAAACCATGTAATAACCAAACTGCCATGATGAATATCCAAACACACATCCAATTTATGAAGCACACTCTTTTATCCCTTCTTCGAAGCAGAAACCGTAGCACCAGCATCAAAAGATCCCGAAATACACTTTCCTTTCTCCAGGATGGTTCCATCATTACGATATTTTACAACTCTATGGTTTAAACCGAGAAATAGTTTCTTTCGCGGGATTTTACAAAACCAAGAATAAACCGTAAGATAGATCCGGAAATGAACTTTACAATTACCAGGATGTTTCCATTGTCACGGGATTTTACATGTCTATGATTTAAACCGAGAAATAGGTTCTTTCGCGGGATTTTACAAAATCAAGATAAAACCGTAAACAATGTCAACTTGAATGTGTTATGACAACTTTGGTTTCGGTGAATATCTGTTTTAGGGGAACATGCTGCGGTTCATCAACGGTTCAATATCCAACATCATCAACCATCTAATCAACACTTTGGTAAACACATCATTCACGTAATCTGATAGCTATTGCAGTGACAACATGGTAAAGTAAACCCGATATGCCAAACTTGATCATGTAGTGAAATTCCCCAGATTTGTTACTTAAACTTGTACTAATCCTTGTGAAGAAGAAACGGTGTACCCAATGTACAAAACCTCTTGACATTCTCAACTGAGCGAGACACCGAAGTGATAGTTACGTTGTGGGTTAAGCGAGAAAGAATCACAAACGTAATTAAATAGCCAAGTCTTTATCACACTCTATTAATGCCCAAACAAGTCATCTTCGCGGAAGGGTAGAAAGAAAGAAGACGAAACAAGTAAACGTGCCCGGAAAACCTCACTTCAAATTCAAATAAGAAATATCGTCCAAACAACCCCGTAGTCAACTTTGTTCAATAACCAATTCAAGCCGAGACATAATTTCTTCGTGAGAATGTATAAACCAAAGTATCAAATTGCATAACACAACGAATCACAACATCAACTCTCATCAACATCAAGTCTCATGATTAATCTCTCATAGCCTAACAAGTCTCATTTTCAAATCTCATCGACAAATTACTTCAGTAAATCTTATAACATTAAATCTCATTATCAACCGGTCCAACAAATCCAAGTTAGACCTGACCCGATTCAATACAAATTAGCAATCTGGAATCAACTCTTCTCTTGATCCAAATCAGTCAAGCCCAATTCATCTTAAAACGTATATCCATTAAGCATATAAGAAATAAAACGCCTATGACATCAAAAGAAAGCCCATGTCCAAATTTGACTCAAATAATAGCACACGATCCATAACACTTTCTCAATTAATGCTCAAGTCCGGTCCAAGATTTATTAATCCAAACATATCTTTAGACCAAAGAAACCCTTAACTAATAATAACATCCCAAATGCACTTAGCATGAGATAATTACCATGAGTTAATTATCAAGTCAGATATTACATCCACTTGTTGGGTAAAACAAACAAAACACTGGAGGCCCATTCATACTCCAATATCCAATTTCAGTCCATGTCCAAATCCAAGAATAACTTACACATTCATCAAAAACTGAGGCCCATCTAAAGACATATACCCGATCCAACAAAAGTTAGTATAACCGGTTATTAAAACGACTCATACCCTAATATATCTCACAATTAGTCTAACCTAATCTCACACATCTTAAACTTTCCGCCCCCATCACCAAAAATACTCGCACAGCCTCTCTCATTTCATTCTTAACCATACCACATCATGGTATCCAAAAATTGAACAACATAATGTTATCTCGCTACAGGGTTGGCTTGAGATGAGGTCACGGTAACAACATATTATGCCACAGGGATGGCAAGAGATAAATTCATGGCAACAAGATCAACCAAAACGTCTTGAGGTAGGTATAACACTAGATTTTTTGTTTTTATTTTGGTGCGGAGATTTTGAATGACTGAAGATACGATGATAACAATCTTGTTGTCAATCGTGTCTTGTAAGTCGTATATTAAATGAAGTATGGTCTTCGTAAATAATCTATGAGGAAAAGGTTCACTTAAAAAATCTGTGAAATATTCAATATAAGTGGAACCGAATCTGAGATATGATGAGTTTATAAATTTTTGATTTCTTCGGAATTGAGTCTTTGTTAAGTTTGGTTAAGTTGGATAAGGATACGTAGTGATTTGGACTGAATATGGAGTATTGAAACTGAGGTCATAGAGTTGGTATACATGTTTTGTGGTCAAATCGCTATGTTTTGCTTTGCATAAATTTGGTCAGCAACTCGCTACATACATAAGGAGTCATGTCGCTAGGTCTAATTTTTTCAGGGTCGCTACAACTTATTCAAGAATAAGTCGCTACATCAATTTTGAGTGAGTCAAGTCGCTACTGATAGTGCAACTCGCTAAGATGATTAACAACTCGCTAAGCCAAGTTGCTACGATTTGTAAATACAAGTCGCTAGGCAAAACACGACCAAGTCGCTAGGTAGATTCAGTGAATTTGGACATCTTTTACTGTCAACTCGCTAGCATGAATATATGAGTTTTCCGACCATCAAACAAACCCAAAAATAACTGCTATGACTGTTCTTGAGTGCCCAGTTTGACCAAAGAATAAGGACCGTTTGATCACCATATATTATACCATTTAAGACCATATGTAACCACGGTTGGTACCAAAAGTCACAAAACCAAATTAATAATCTGACATGGACAAGAAAAATGACACAAGAGATGTTGTACATATGCCACATGACTATTTGGACCAAACTGGATACAGAAAATTTGTTTAAAAACTGTTAAAGACATAGTTTTTCAACCAAAAAGTGATAAAAACAGTTTTTAAAACAAGTTTCGAACCAAAATTAATCAATAAAACACAATAACCATGGTACGAAACCACCATAAATCAACACGACACAATAACCTTGGCTCTGGTACCAATTGAAGGATCGTAATATTTATTGTGTTGATGATTCGGGTGGTCTTGGATGATCAAAATACATGTTAGACATTTTAGAGAGAGAAATTAGAGAGAGGGAGTTTCTTGGTAGAGACTTGATGAACAAATAAAATGTTAGATTGAATGAGAAGCTCCACCCCTTCCATGGATGGAAGGGGTATTTATACTTACAACTTATACGTCCTCCTGTCGGACTGTGGATCAGGCATACAGTGGGTAAAGACCCGTCCTTCCTCCACGGTGTTACACTAAACTATTCTACGCTACAAACTAAATAAAACTACTGAATAACGTAAATAACTACAAGTCTACGAGCTAATATATGCTAGACCATAATTGGGGTGACCGACACTTTAATATGGAATTTCCAATTCCTAACAAATTATACACTTAATTAAAATAAATACTAATAAACATTACTTATACATTTATGATATAATATTACCTCCACTAACTCCTTTTTATGATTTTATACAAATATAATATATCATATTATATTACCCCACTAACTACAATTTAATTAATTTCAATTATCATTAATTAAATACAACACTTAGCTATTTTAATCACATTATATATATATATATATATATATATATATATATATATATATATATAATCCGGATCGATTGAGAAGGTTTTTATTTTGAGAAGATTGAGAAGGTTTTCAAAAACGATAGATTTTTAACTTTAATTCATGTTTTTCAAGCGTAAAACTCATTTTAATGTGATTAAAATTCAAAATGCGTAAAAAAAATTTGTATCAATGTTAAAAATCTCTCGATTTTGCGATATATGTAGAATACTGAATCATCTGTACAAATTTAATGAATCATCATCATAACTCGATTTTTACAATGATTTTTGAATCAAATTTGTGATTTATAGATTCGATTCACCATAAAATGATGTTTACTTGTGAATCAAACCAAAAACATGAATCAGTTTGCTCAAACAAAGATTTCTCAATCTTCTCAAAATAAACCTTCTCAATGGAACCGGAGCCTATATATATATATATATATATATGAAAAGTTTCTTATAATGAGAATGGTAGGAATGAATGTGGAGGTGACATGTGTCGCTTTACCACATCATCATGCCACGTCATATGACACGTGTCACCACCCACCCACCACCCCTACCCCCCGCCGAAAAAAAATTCCCGTCAAAACTTTTTTCCCCGCCAAATTTTTTTTACTGCATCACTGTTATAAAAGTTACTGCATCACAAGCAGTAGATTCCTTCAAACTAGCAGCAGATCCAGCAGCAATTTCAAGTGTACTAGCAGCAGATGCACCAAAGTTACTGCATCACAATTATTATTGTGATGCAGTAACTTTATAACTAGTAGCATATCCAGCAGCAATTTCAAGTGTACTAGCAGCAGATGCATCAAAGTTATTGCATCGCAATTATTATTGTGATGCAATAACTTTATAACTAGCAGCAGTTTCAAGTGTACTAGCAGCAGATGCACCAAAGTTACTGCATCACAATTATTATTGTGATGCTGTAACTTTATAACTAATAGCAGATCCAGCAGCAGTTTCAAGTGTACTAGTAGTAGATGCAACAAAGTTACTGCATCACAATTATTATTGTGATGCAGTAACTTTATAACTGTGATGCAATAATAATTTTTGACGAGAAATTTTTTGGAGATTTTTTTTTTTTTTTTTTTTTTTTTTTTTGCCTAGTAAAAAAATTTTTTTGCTGGGAAAAAAAATTTTCACGAGGGGGGGGTGTGTGAGGGGTGGTGATGTGGCAAGAGGTGACACATGTCACCACCACAATTCTGCCTAGACTTTTCATTATAAGGACCCTTCTCATTATATCCTATATATATTATATATATATATATATATATATATATATATATATATATATATATATATATATATATATAGAGAGAGAGAGAGAGAGAGAGAGTAAGGATCAAATGAGAAGTAAAATTAAAATGAGAAGGATGAGAAGAAACCACAATCGCACATTTCAGATGCACCTAAAGAAATATATGCATCTCCCCTTAAATTTCTCCTCCTTATTTAAAATGTGTGGTTCAAATTTCTTCTTATTCTTCTTATTTCAATTTCTCTTCTCACTAGATCTCTCCCATATATATATATATATATATATATATATATATATATATATATATATATATATATATATATATATATATATATATATATATAGTGAAACTTTATTTTCAGAACCCACTTTAAACGCAAGAACTGCGAGAACTCCCCTTGAACCGTTAGATGAATTGATCAATTAAATAAGGGATTGAGGGGCAATAAAGGAATTTAATATTAACAATTTTTAAAAACCGTCGGTCTCAATTCTTTAACTTAATACCCCGCCCCATTTTCTTTCAAAATTCCCTGAACCAAAACCTAGCCGTCATTTTTTTTTTTTTTTTTTTTTTTTTTTTTTTTTTTTTTTTTTCTTATCACTTTCATGGCCTTTTCATTATCATTGATACCCATTTTTTCATTATTAACCCCTCACCATCTCACTCACTTTACCGCTCACAATTATATATCTAACAGCCTAAAACATACGAATATATAAGTGGGTTTACTTTTATCGAATTGTATTTTGAATTGTCGTTCTTGCTTGATCGAATTGGATCTCCACTGTGGTAATCGTTATGGATCTCAAAAAGAGGTTTGATTTTGGAGATAAAAGCTAATCGTCACGAGGTAAACGTGTTTTTATGTCCCTTCAATAATTGTAACGATGCCTAACAATAATACGAAGTTTGATGTTTTCGATATATCGATGTTTGTAAAAACCAGATTACTTGAAAAAGTTTTCGACACATGCATCTGGCCTGTTTTCGATAAAAGCTAATCAGATTACTAGAAAAAGTACAAGTGCCCTCAACATAACAATCTAGGTGCCTCCTTTGTTTGTAAAAACCAACAATCAAATAGTCAAATTAGTGGTTGAAAATCTTCTGGTTAGTCGCCGGAAAAATTGGTAAAATGAAGTTGTACTGATTTACAGGGAAATGGGAAAGTAGGCGCAGGGATGTGGGTATCACAAGTTTCCAAATAATGTATTTTTTTTTTATGTAAAATATGCATTATAATTATTTTCTTTTGTTTAAATACCATAACTTTATAATATACGTTGCAATCATATATGTCTAACGCATGACACTAATTAGGAATTAGGATTTTAAAATGGTTATTGATAGTTTGATATTGAATTTGGATTGAGATTTTAGTTTGTTTCTTTAGCTTTTTTCTAATAATAGATTTTGTATAATTTTTTATAAATAAGAGTATTTTGTTAAAGCATTACTAATTTTCTAAGTCCAGATAAATGTGATATTGACCCGTTAATTTCTCGTGTTAATAAATAGGCACTACCTTTGTTTTCTGGCTAGGTCCATCACTGGTCATTTTGGATAGTTTTGGTGATCGTGATTATACATTTGAAAAAATTCGGTATCGAATGAGGTCTATTTTGATCTTGTGTTTTGACGCTTGATCTAATACCGAATTTTGGAGGTTTGTTTTTTTATAAAGTTATGTTTTTTATGGTTTAATCTATACTGGTAGTTGTGGGTTTGGTTCAAAATTGGATCTTTATAGCTTATAATTAGTTGTGGGTTTAATCTATACCGGTAGTTGTGGGTTTGGTTAAAAAAACATATATGTTTTGTGTTTGGATTATAAAACATATACGTTTTGGAAAGATACATATATGTTTACGTATAAAACATATATGTTTTGTGTTTTGAATTCTAAAACATATATGTTTTGTGTTTATGATTAATTACATGTTTAGTTTAATATACACAAGATTGTGCATATGCGTTATGCTAGTTGTTGTGATTAATTTTCGTTTCTTATTTGTTAGTGGTTTAATTGTTTTCGTGCATGCTTGTTTCAGATTAATTGATGAAGATGATGATATCATTTAAGACCGGGGAGTGGATGAACACGATTATACATGAAGACAATTTGTGACTTTTGGAGATATATGATTATTGCATGTGTTTTTATACTTGTAATCAAGTGAAATGTTTCATAACTATACATATATATACTACATGTGTATTTCTAACGACATCTATCATATACGGATTTTATCCGACACTTATTATTTTGCGTCAATACTTTCACAAGAGCCATCACTTACAACGATTTCTAATTTACACACGTAAACTACGTTTGAACATACTTTACCACTACAAAAGCGATGAAGACACAAGTACTTGAAAACTCATAAAATATTTTAGAGTCAATTAATGTTTTCTAAACTCGACTCATATACTAAAACCTGCTATACTAATCTAGGTCGCGTGTTGGTGCAGCCACACATTTCTCTTTGACTTATACTATCAGACTGCTAATTACTAAGGTGAGTTTATAGTTCAACTTTTACTCATATTACTTACTTTTCAAACTTTGGGGGTAAGAAACATGCAAAACATTTTCCTAGACCAAAAGCTATTCGTTATTTTTCTCAAAACTATTGCGTAGTTAGCCTAAGCCCCTGAACCCACATATTGCCCGTCTTCATGAACCGTCAATTCCCACTGGAAAGCGGATTGTTATAAATAAATCTATTGGGGTGACTCCCCGTTCGGTTGGCCAGATAGGTCAATGCGAACGTATACCATATCCGACTTCGAGTGTTTTGGGTTAAACACTCGCCAAGGGCACCCTTATATTATATATGTAACACCCCCAAATTTGTTTAGCGGAAGCATACGTGTTATTCGGGAGCGTTACGGAATTGGTGAATCATAACACAAGTAATAAAGAACGGAATACATACTCCGTTTGATTTCATAAAATAGTTTTAAAATATTATCTTACAGCATAGTTTAAATAAATGAGTACATCCCATTAGTTATAGTGGTCCCAAAGTAAAAACATCATTTTTGTGTAAAAACACTTTTTTTAATATTACTACGACCATACATCCGCTTCTTGCCTTGCCTTCATGAACAAATCTTAAACACCTGAGAAAATATGCTAAAAGGTCAGCTAAAAGCTGGTGAGTTCATAGGTTTAAATTAAAATAGTAAGCTTGGACCATAAGTAGGGTATATGTACATTACAACGAATATAATGACATATGTATGAATGTCTATTACGTTAGCTCTAAGTTCATGCAACCGATACTACGACAGTTTCTGTATGCTAAAAGATGTCATACAATATAGGGCCCATAGCAAGTGTTTTGTCCCTCAACACTTGATTCCGACATGGTATACGTTTCGCCTTGGCCTAAGTATGGCCAACCGAACGGAGGAGTCACCCTCAATAGATCTATTTATAACATTCGCGTTTTCCAATGGGGAATTGACGGTTCATGAAAAAGGGGCATTCTCTAGGGACATAAGGGCTTAGGCTAAACCACGTAATAGTAATCATGTAATAGTTTTGGTCCATAAAATGTTTTGCATATTTCTCACCCCAAAATGTATAAAACAATTTATCAAGTAAAAGTGGGGCTATAAAACTCACCTTAGCAAATGTGCAATCCGAAATGTGGGATTAGTGATTGTTGTGAAACGGCACCGACACACGACCTAGATAAGGAGGATAATGTTTTAGTTCATCGTTTTTAAGTATAGCTCACTTTACGTAGTTCAATGGTTCTTATAATTGTAGTGAAACTAAACTTTTTGTTTTAGAAAAATGATTTTTTTTTACTAGTAAGTACACGAACCATATACATTTTTATGTTGTCATTATAACGGTTTTAGAAGTCGAAATTTTGGTTTGAATATAAAAATTTACTAGTAAGTATATAAATGTGTATATACTTTATTTAAGTTGACACAAAATGTAGTTGTCAAAAATATATATATAAATTATTTATTTTCTATTTGAATTTAGAAAATATGCAAGTTATATTTGATGATTTTCGAACTTAACATATGATAATATGGCATAGCGGTGTCTATATTTATCATAACTTGTTCCGTACATATATTTATACATCGTTTAAGCGGGAGTTTTTCTTGACATACGTTTGCTCATGAATTCGACGTTAAGAGTGGTCATGGACATTGTTAGGCGAAATGCGTTTTAAAACACTAGTTGTTTATGTCGAATCATTACACATTTTGAGTTTATGTTTGCGGTTTGGCTTGGACTACCAAAAGACTATCCGAATTATTATGGGCTGTGGCCCATGTTGCTTGTAGCAGGGAACAAGGATTGGGCCTGGGCCCGAAGTGAACACTTGTAGAATTGGGCTTGGCTACTAGATAGCGCATGAACTTTTTGTTGTGGTACTAACTGAGCTGCGGCTCAAGTGATACCAAAAAGTGTTTTGCACTAAGTTTTATCTTCACAATAAAATGCCAAGCACTAGTATGCTTCTATAGGTGGACATGTACTAGTTTTTAAAAGACAGATTACTTTCCAAACTTTGTTACTCGTGGGTCAATATTGATGCAAGTGGGAAGAGTAGTTAAGTGCTTCAACTTGCCATTTTTGTGACTATTGTATTTTGATGGAAAGTCTTCTTGTTGAAAATGAAGTATGAAGGAAAGTTGGCTACGGTTTGGTAACACCTAAGACTCTCAAACTTGGTACAAGACATCGAATTTGACTAAGGGAGAGTAGCCTAGTATTACTATGTTTCACGAGCAGATTACCATCAAGTTTTTAGTGGGTATGTTATATTTCGACACCATAATGCTAGTGCATTTGTCCTAGACGCAAGAATAACATAAACGACTAACTCGAGATACAACTTAACCAAGCATGTCCTACTTGTGAAGTCGAGACTTCTCGACTAGAGGATAGATGACCTCGTCACAATGGTACCACCAAAGTGAGTTTGTCGATTTGCTACACATTCTCAAGCATTTTTATTCCAACGACAAGCATGTACCTTTTGAAAATAATTTAACAAACAGGAAGTGAACATGAACGAGACTTGTTTCAACGAGGTTTGACTACACATTCTATCTCGAGGTTACTTTAGTTTCGGCTGACCAAGTATTCACAATATGACTTAAACCAACTTTTGAGATATTGATCCTAGGCATTTGTAAACTTTGATATTGCAAGTTTCCTTATGTTCAAATTGGTTCGAGTCGACCAAAGGTTTGATAGGGGTTTAGGAGAGCCTCGCATAATAACTTTTCATTTCAACATTGACCATATTAGCTTAAGCAACAAACGAGTTAATAACAAGACCTAGACTCAAAACTCATGTGACTCGCATTTTTATAAAACTTAACTCTTGGCTTCTCTTGTTTTATGCATCTCGACAGGAAACTAACAACAACCCAACGACAACATAAATCCCAACATGACTAAATCAAGTTTTCAAAGTGACAATAGACTTATTATAACACAAGTTTATACATACTTACCACACCTAGCTTACACTCGAATCACAACAAGATACCAACATTTAACATTAACCGAATTTTGTACAACAAGTTACAAGGAAAAAAAAATCAAAGATTAACCTTATGCAAGTGAGGCGAAAATGACAAGGATGAAGGCTAACTCGAGAGCTCCACACAACCCAAACCTCCAAATCCGAATCCGAGTAAGAAACCCAACTGTTTCACTATACCCTTGAGAGCACTTTTCTTGTGAGATTTGTTTTGTGTGAGCCCTTAGCCTCTCGAGTAGTATAAAAAGAAAATAAAGAGGAAGTCCTTGACCAAGCCTACCATCTTGCCTCTTTGTTTGAAGCCGAAAATGGTATACTTCCAAAGCCAAAAGATTTCTTGGATTGGTGTAAGGATTTGCTTGTGATTTAACTTGATTTTCATGGATCTCCCTTGAAGGGTAGCGGCGCACTATGAGGGGCTTGGGGAAGCCAAAATTTACATGAAAATGGTATGAAAGATGAGAGGTAGGATGGATGAATATGTTGGGTTATCTTCTTCTAGGGATATTCGGCCTAGATGGAATCGCAGGCTAGGGAAAGAAGAAGATGGAGATAAGATATCTGCTTTTGGATGTTTGTTTTGTCGTGTGTGGATGAGAGAAGGATAAAGAAAACATTATCTCTTCACTTTTAAATTGTTTATTATAAGTGTGTTTTGTTTATATGTATTTCACTTGTTGTATAATTTGTGGAGATGTAAATGTATACCTCCACTTAGGTATTTAATTGTATTTGAATCTTATAAAAATTATTGTTTAGGTGATAGTGTGTTTATTATTTTTGTGTCCCGCGAAATTGCATTGTGACCAAAGTATCATTGTTTGACAACTTTTTACCCGTGGTATTTTATAGTTACGTGTTTGAAATATTTTACCCTTGTAATATTCCAAGTCGCGGGCATTGGTTAATTGTTTTAGCGAGTCCTTATCATAGTGTCGGTACGCGTGTAGTGTCGGTCACTGGGAAGAACGAGATAACCTCTCGTCTTACAATTTAAATCATAAGAAAAAATAAAATATTCATAGAATGATATGAATGAAAGAGTGATGCAGTTATCTACTGTATGCGAGTTAACTACTCGAATGATCAGGCAAAGCTTATGCATGCTTAATAAATTTGGCTTAGTAAAATGCATTACTAATTATCAGTTAAATTTTAGTGAAAATTTACCGTGTGTCACATCCTCCCCGTCTTGGAAGAGAAAACCGTCCTCGGTTTTCAGTTAGGATTGCTTTGTGAAGTAGAGAAAAGGTGTCGGTACTTGCGTTTGAATTGGTCTTCGCGTTCCCACGTGTATTCTGGACCTCTTTGAGAGTTCCAACGGACTTTGACGATCGGGATGCGGCTTTGCTTAAGCCGTTTGATTTCCCTATCCATGATTTCAATGGGTTCCTCGACAAAATTCAATCTTTCGTCGACTTGGATTTCTTCCAAAGGAATAGCAAGGGTTTCGTCGGAAAGGCATTTCTTTAAGTTGCACACGTGAAACACGTTGTGCACAGAGCTGAGTTCTTGTGGTAATTCAAGGCGGTACGCTACCGGTCCGATCCTAGCAAGAATCTTGAAAGGTCCAATATAACGAGGATTTAGCTTCCCACGTTTTCCAAAACGGATCACGCCCTTCCACGGCGCAACTTTGAGCATAACTTTATCTCCCACTTGGAACTCAAGTGGTTTCCTCCTTTTATCCGCGTAGCTCTTTTGGCGGTCACGAGCTGCTTGTAGTCGGCTTTTGATTTGTACAATCTTCTCGGTAGTTTCTTGGATTAACTCCGGACCAGTAAGTTGACTTTCTCCAACTTCGGCCCAGCACACAGGTGATCTACACTTCCGACCATAGAGTGCTTCATATGGTGCGGCTTTGATACTTGTGTGATAGCTGTTATTGTAAGAAAACTCGGCTAATGGCAAGTGTTTATCCCAGCCATTTCCAAAGTCTATCACACATGCTCTTAGCATATCCTCTAGTGTTTGGATTGTTCTCTCGCTTTGTCCATCAGTTTGAGGATGGTAAGCGGTGCTCATGTCGAGGTTAGATCCTAAAGCGTCTTGAAGTGATTTCCAGAAGTTTGAGGTGAAACGGCTATCTCTGTCCGAAATGATGGAAATTGGTACACCATGGCGTGCGATGATTTCCTTCAGGTATAGTTGAGCTAGTTTTTCCATTCCATCACTTTCCTTCATCGGTAGGAAATGTGCTGACTTGGTGAGACGGTCAACGATCACCCAAATAGTGTCGTAGCCCCTAGAGGTTTTAGGTAACTTAGTGATAAAGTCCATTGTTATGCGTTCCCATTTCCACTCGAGGATTTCGGGTTGTACCAGTAGACCCGAGGGTCTCTGATGTTCAGCTTTAACCTTTGAACAAGTTAAACATCGGCTGACATATGTTGCAATGTCGGCCTTCATGTTGGGCCACCAGTACAATTTCTTCAAATCAAGGTACATTTTGTCGGATCCTGGGTGGATGGAGTATTTAGACTTGTGGGACTCATGCATAATGACGTCGCGAATTCCTCCGTAGAGTGGTATCCAACTCCGTTCTTTGAAACACAAAGTTCCGTCCGACCTTTTTACGAATCCGTTTTCACTTTCTGGCATTCCGTAAAGGTTCTCATTTGGACGATTTTCCTCTTTGAGTGCTTCCAATTGAGCCTCGAGAATTTTGGTTGGAAGAGGTGAACTAATTGTCATACCCAAGGATCTGACTCTAAGAGGTTTTGGTCGCTCTTTCCTACTGAGAGCATCAGTAACTACATTTGCTTTACCCGGATGGTAACGAATTTCGCAGTCGTAATCATTGAGTAATTCCAACCATCGGCGTTGTCTCATGTTCAGTTCTTTCTGATCCAAGATGTGTTGTAGACTTTTGTGATCAGTGTATACGACACACTTCGTGCCATACAAGTAGTGTCTCCAAATTCTGAGTGCGAACACAACTGCTCCTAACTCCAAATCGTGTGTCGTGTAGTTCTTCTCATGAGTTTTCAATTGGCGAGAGGCGTATGCTATCACCTTCTCCCTTTGCATTAATACTGCTCCGAGCCCCTTATGTGAAGCGTCGCAATATACGACAAAGTCTTCACTACCTTCTGGTAAGGCCAGAACAGGTGCACTACACAAACTTTCTTTAAGGAGTTGAAAAGCTTCTTCTTCTTTCTCTCCCCAATCAAACTTAGCGTTTTTCTGGGTTAGCTTGGTTAAAGATTTGGCAATCTTGGAGAAACCGTCAATAAATCTCCTGTAGTACCCAGCAAGTCCTAAGAATTGGCGTATTTCAGTAGGAGTTGTGGGTGTCGCCCAATCCTTTATTGACTCGATCTTAGCGGGGTCTACATGTATGCCTTGACTGTCGATTACATGACCTAAGAATTGCACGGTAGGTATCCAAAATTCACACTTCGAGAATTTCGCATACAGTTCTTCCTTCTTCAACAATTCCAAGATTAATCTAAGGTGCTCTTCGTGTTCTTTCGCACTCTTGGAATAAATTAGGATGTCGTCAATGAATACGATCACAAATTTATCCAAGTAGGGTTTACACACTCGGTTCATGAGGTCCATGAACACAACTGGTGCGTTGGTTAACCCAAAAGGCATGACTTGGAACTCGTAATGTCCATAACGAGTTCTGAAGGCGGTCTTGGGAATGTCTTCTTCTCGAACTCTTAGTTGATGGTATCCAGACCTTAAGTCGATTTTTGAATAAACACTCGAACCTTGAAGTTGATCGAATAATTCATCGATTCTTGGGAGTGGGTAACGGTTCTTGATGGTTAGTTTATTCAACTCACGATAGTCGATGCACATC
The DNA here is from genome assembly GCA_019973895.1 of Chrysanthemum seticuspe. Lineage (NCBI taxonomy): Eukaryota > Viridiplantae > Streptophyta > Magnoliopsida > Asterales > Asteraceae > Chrysanthemum > Chrysanthemum seticuspe. The sequence goes on from BPTQ01000004.1 coordinate 110,324,265, forward strand.
CTGAAGGTTCCGTCTTTCTTCTTGACGAATAGGACTGGTGCTCCCCATGGCGATGAGCTTGGTCTGATGAATCCTTTTTCCGCAAGTTCCGACAACTGGTTTGATAACTCCTGAAGTTCCGTTGGAGCTAATCGATAAGGTGCTCTTGCCACTGGTGCGGCACCAGGCACTAAATCGATCTGAAATTCAACCTGTCGGGTCGGCGGAAGTCCTGGCAAGTCTTCGGGAAAGACTTCCGGGAATTCTCTTACTTTTGGCACGTCCTCCAGACGTTTTTCTTCTCCTTCTTTTTTGTCCTCTCCGGTGACTTGTGCTAGGAAGATATGACATCCTTCCTCGATACACCTTAACACCTTGGTACAGGAAATGACATGCAATCTTGAAGCGTTTCTTCTGTCACTTCTGTCTCCTTCTATTGTTAGGACTTCATCTCCATAGGGTACTCGAAC